>OX451737.1:1460356216-1460803840 GCA_948472305.1 Vicia faba
AATCGAGTCTGGAAATGTAATAGTTGATTTGTTGAACACTTTTGACATTCGAATGCCCCAAGTGGTGATGAAGGAGTCTTGAATCAGATTACTCTGCATATTGAGAGATTTCTTGAAATCTTGACTGGACTGCCTCAGGTTAACTGAACTTTGAAAGATCTGTTGGACCTTGACTGGACTGCCCCAGGTTAATTGAATTTTGAAGGATCTGTTGGACCTTGACTGGACTGCCCCAGGTTAACTGGATGGTGACATGTCATGTCCCCTGCTGATTGGAGATTTGCAATGGAAGTGTTATCCTCTTGAAGTGATTTTTACTTACTGAGAGAGTTTTCGTTCCTCCGAACATTCGCTGTATGAATTTCTTCGCTGTTAAACAAAAAGCCAAATACAGACAGTGATATTCAAGCAATGCAAAGTTTATGTTTGTCTCGAAGTTTTTGAAAAATGCGTTTTTAGCAGAAAACTTTTCATAAGACAAGTCAACACAAGATTTAGAGCAAAGCCCTACAGGAGTCAGGATACCTTTTGTAACAGTATGCTTTCGAACTAACCCATGCTTCAATTAGGACTTTTGAAGGGTTGTAACGTGGCTTGGTTCACGGTTTAAGAAACAAAGGATAAAGGCTCAAAGTATATTTGTACCCACCCGCTCTTCGTGATGTTCTTCAACCTAAGCTCAGTTAATTGTGCGTCACACTCTGTTTTGAGTTTGGAACGACTTTTGGGCGATGGTTCACCAGTTGAATTTGGGGAGACAGTCACCATCTCCTTTTTTTTCTTTTTCAACATTTTTTCATGTTGTTGAGGATTTTGTAATGACCTCACTATTTTGATTTTGATTTGTTATCCCTAACTTTTGCCTGACTGTTACCGTTTTCCGGGATTACAGTCAGTGGGATGCCCCAGCTTTCTTAAGCCTCCTTTATAGGTTTTGGCTTGGTGGGCTTTTCTCTTTTGAGAGATTGACTGTCTATGTGATAGGGAACCACCCTTTTCTTTTGATTCCAAAGGAATGCTTTCTTTTTCGACGTCGTTCGTTGTATTACGAATTTGAGAGTTTGCGACTTCAATGCGCGTTCTCTCTTGAATTAACTGAGATACTACCCTGCCCCAGGTTTATATCAAATGTTTTGATCGTTTAGAACAGAAAACTCCTACTTCTTTGGCTCGAAGGGGTTGACTAGGGATTAACTTCCTTATAACTCCAGTGTTTGGGAATTGAAAGAAATGCCTGTACATCATCAGCAAGGTCTGTTCAAAAGCATACTGTATAAGATCATGGTATTGTTTCGTCATCCTCCCTCTAAAGGCTTGCAGCTTTTTATCAAGAGTCAAATATCATAAAGAAAAGCATAAGAGTAGTGAAACGAATGGATGAATTCAAGACAAACATATGCAATGCATTAATGAAAACAGAGTTTAACATCAACAAATAATTGTTTGACAGCAAAAGAAATTACAACTTTGAAAATTCAAAAAGAAGCAAAAGTCTTTCAGCTTTGAGCTTCGTCACTTCAAGTGGAGAACCCTTTAACGGAAGATTTTCATCTCGCCGTCTAGCATGAATTCCAGCACTCCAATGTCGATTAGATCTTGAATCTTGTTCTTCAAGGCCCAACAGTCGTTGGTGTCGTGTCCCGGGCTGTAGGAATGGTAAACACAGAATGCGTCGGGATGATAGTGAGGAGAGGAGGTATTGAGCTTCTGAGGAGGGTCCTTTAAGGTAAGCAAGTTGACCTCCATCAAGCGCTTCAGTATGAAAAATGATGGTATTTTAGTCTCCGTAAACTGTCTTCCCGACGTTTCTTGCTTACGCCGATTACCCCGTTGACGCTGGCGAGGTTGTTGATGGGCTTGTGACCCTGAAGCAAGTAAATGAGCTTTCCCTTTGCCTTCTTGAGTGGATGGAGGCTGAGCGGTGACTTTCTCTTCGACCTCAGATGTTTGCCCCAGTTGGTTGTTTGGAAGCAGTTGGCGGACAAGAACTCTGAGTTCCTCTTGTCTTTGAGATAGGTCTTGGATGAGAGCCATCTGGCCCACCAACTGTCCCATCACTTGGGTCCTCAAGGTTGTCAGATCAAACTGCAGCTCCGCAAGCTGATCACTCCTGGCCTTGTTGGAATTCTCCAAGCCCTTGGTGAGGAGAGCTTTCATCTCTTCTTGCCCCAGAGACAAGTTCAGGAACATCTCCTGCAGCTGAGCAGTCTGGTCTTGGATGTCTTTGACAGAACTTTCTAGAGCCATCTCTTACTGAAATAAACAGCAGGAGAGTAAGGAAACCTGAAAAAGGAAAGACTGTCAAAATGCAATGCATGGTATGTGGATGCATGCTTTCAAGGATCTCTTGGGGTAAACACAAGAAAATGTTAGAGGTTGAACTCTGCTCTTGGATTGGAGATCTCCGCACCGGTGGATGTCTTTCCACGAGAATCAAGCTCACCATGTCAAGTGGGTCATAGCCACTGATTCAAGTTGTTGTACTTGATCTTTGATTGGAGAACTTTGTATCGGTGGATGTCTTTCCACGAGAATCAAGCTCACCATGTCAAGTGGGTCATAGCCACTAATTCAAGTTGTTACACTTGATCTTTGATTGCATTGGTTAGAGGAGAAACCCCTTGCCCCTTGATAGATGTCTGGTTCAACGTAACCCTGCATCAAAAGAACCCTCGAGATCCTTGAAATGGTTATTGAAAATGCTATGGTATGATGTCATGATGTCATGTACATGTATGCGAAAAGCAAGTGAGTGTATATACAGGCAAACATATTCACACAAAGCAAACAAGTCCTTAGGTTTAGGCTTGCATGGGGTTCAGGTACTACCCTCTTTCAGTTCGTTGGTTAAAACTTGTCCTATCAAAAGTAACCGGGTTCTAGAGGATCTCAAATCATTGGCTACCCTCGATCGGTCATAACTCCAACATCGCTATCTTTTCTTGCGGCCGAAACCATCGCGAGAGTTTAGCCTCAATGAGTGTAGCATACTGCTACTGTTCTAATGGCCAAGTTGGGTCAATTTAGGGTTCTAAGGTCGGTTGGTGCTTAATGACTCCTTGGAAGACCCATATTCTCCCCGTTTCAACACGAGGGATATCGGTACAAACCAAGGCGCCACACCAACGTAGCCACTGCTTCACCCATGTCGGTATACCCCGGACAGGTCCCTCGCAGATTATGCTACCTAAAAAAGGTTTCCCCCAGATCCGGGTTAGGATCTATGAACTCCGATACAAAGCCCACAAATGTAAAAGCAAACAAAGCAATCAATTGAAAATAAAGGTGATCTAAACCCTAAGGTAACCCCACTTTTAGTACTTTCCCCAGCAGAGTCGCCAGTTCTGTGATACGGTGGGAGAACTGACTGTGGTTTTGCGTTTGTTTTCGCAAATGTTTCGGTTGAGCAAGACTCGCCACCGACTTTTTATTTTATCCTAAAGGAAAGGTTAAAAAAGCACAGCAAAAACCTTTTGAGATATTTCGTGGGTCCGGGGGGTAGATTATGAAAAGGGAAGGTATTAGCACCCTTTTCATCCATGGTTATCCATGGGCTCTTAGATACTTGGTTTTTTAGATCACTTGCCTTGATTTTCGATTGCTTGAAAATGGTGTGTGTGTGTGTATGTGCTTTTGAAAATGTTTTGGAAGAAGATGCCTTGTCTTAGGCAACCAATGTATTTGACTCGTATTTGAGTGTTTTACAAAAGTGTGGATCTTTTCGAAAAGATGTTTCAAATGTTTTTGAGAGTTTATTTGAAAGTGTTGTGGATTGTGGTTTTTGAAAAGAAGGCAAGCGTTTTTGTAAGTTGATCTCAAGTAACTAAGAGTTTTGTCTACCCTATTGTACTCAAAGGTTTTCTCTATGTTTTCAACCCTTTTTAACAATTTTGTTCCACCATTGAATTTGGTGGACAAACTTGCGTTTAGGAAGTTTGTTCGGGACGGGCGCGGGTCATCGTATGGACCATGAATGCAATGGTGCCAATTGTCTTTGGCAATTTGCTTTGAAGGGACTATGATCATTCCGTTTTAGGCAACATTCGAAAGTGTCATCGAGGGACTTATGATCATTTGAATTTGTTTTGCCAAAGATACTCGACGTGCAAGCATGGCCCATTTTGGAAGGCAACATGTGGGATTACCCTAGAGGGTGCAAGTGTGATTGTGTATCGATTTCATGTATTTGTCTTGTATTAGGTTATCTAGCATTTGATTTTATGTACATACAAACCCTAGGTCTAACCATGGTATAATTGAAAGCGGTAAATTGCGAAAATGTAAAGTCTACGCTATTACAAAATAAGTATCCGGGAGTGGGGGTACAAATTTATGAATGGGGATGAGACTTATAGTATCCAATAAGTTACAACCAAATCGAATTTGCGATCAAATGTAAATGACGTATATCAATGTATAAGATAAACAAATGTGTATATGAGCAATGTAAATGTATTTGTATTGTGTAAGTGTGAGATGTATTGTGTAAGTAATTATTTACAGGTGCGACGATGTGAAATTAAATGTGTATTAAGTATTGTTTTGACTTAAAGAAAAAATCAAATGTTTATTTAATTTAATTAATAATCTTGTATTTCCTTAATATGTACAAAAAGAATGTTTCACTTAAATGTTTTAAATTCTAATTAAATTATGTATAAAAATGTATCTTTATTTATTATATACCAAAAGTATTTTAATTAAATGTTTAAGAATTTAAATTATGCAAAAATGTATTTATCTATTATGTACAAATAGAAAATTTTAATTAAAGGAAAAGAAAAATGTTTTCAATCTTAATTATATTGTGTAATAAAAAAAATATATTTTTATGTATTTGTGTTTAATATATATATTCAAAAAATGTTTAAAATAATAAAAAAATGTGTTTTCATGTATTTTAGTATTAATGAAATAATATACAAAGTAACAAAATTTAGGTTAGAGGCAAAATATTGTAATTAAAAATGTTATATAAAAAAGGTTTGTGTTAATTTATTAACAAATAAACTTGTTTTAAAAAATAAAAAGGTTAAGTTGATTAATTTAGAAAGAAGATAACGTTATATAAAAAAAGGTAAAAGTTTCTGAATGGGCCTTGGTGGTTAAAACGGGTTAGGCCCACTGTACTGAAACAAATGTTTTAGGGTTAGATTGATGTTTTCATTTGGGAACATGTTAGGGTTTGCAGCGAGCAGAAGAGCCGTTTGTGGCTACTTCGTCTTCTCCGTCCATCTTTTTGCCATTGATTCAAAGCTCTGACCTTCTCGCCCTAGCCACCGTGCCATCTCCTCCTCCATGGGTCATTCACGTTAGGTACAGAAGTGTGTTTTCGTTTATAATTTCATTTCGTCTTGCATGCCATGTTTTTTTCATTTATTTGATTTTTGCTTACTGATTTACGCGAGGTTTTGAAGAAAGAGTGAAAGAGATTTTACCTTTGTGAAGGAGGAGGAAGGAGGCACTTGGAGGCTTGACGAGCGGAGGGTTTGCGCGATGAGGTTGATTTTTTGGTGAACCTGGTATTTCTATACTCTTTATCTTTTTGCCATTTGAGGGTTTTATGATGAACTGAAATGAAAACCCCTTGATATCTTCTTTATCTCTTCTCCTCGTTGGCTCGTTGTTTACTTCTGTCGCCTCTGAGTTGCCTTTAACACTTGCTTTTGAATGTCTTTGAATGTCTTCTGTTTATGTTGCCTTGAGTGTTGGCCTTTGAGCGTTTTGCCTGTGATGAGGAATTTCTGAGGCTTAGGGTTTATTTGATTCTTTTCCTCTTCTCTTCCAGTTGCCTTGAGTTGCCTTATGAATATGCTTCTTCCTTGACTGTCTCTTTGTTGCCTTATGCGCTTGCCTATGCTTCTTCCTTTCCCAAGGATGAACCTAGGGTTCTGAGGGCCCTGAAGGTACGCTTGAAACGCTTGAGTATGCTTGATGCCTTGTTTCTGACTGTGCTATTGTTAAGAAACTTTGTCTGATTGTTAAGGTTGCCTCTTTGTGTATACTTGATGCTTCGTGTATTGGCCTATGATGAGGGTTCCTCTGAGGCTTTGTGTGGGCTTTGATGTTTTGAAAGGTTTGGAACAATTTTTGGCTTAGGCTTGAAGCTGGACTGGGTTGGTGTTTTGAGTAGGTTTGTAAGGCTTGACAGGATTAATGGCTATTTGTTTGGATAGTTTATGGTTTAGACTGATGCAGGTAAGGCTTCAGCAGGTTATGCTTGCAGGTTTTCTGGTTTATTGTTAGGCTAAGGACTGTGAAGTTTTGCTGGTTGTAGGCTTGAACTTGGTTTGAGCTTGTTTTGTTTAGGCTTCTTTGATACTGAGGAAGGCTTGATGCTTCAGGTTTTGATGCTGAGGCAGGTTGCGAGGCTTCACAGGCTTTGGGTGATTTTTTATGTTTTCTGATACACAGTTTTTGGCTTTACTGTTTGGTGGTTAAGGCTTCTGCAGGTCTTGCGCAGGTTATGCTTGCAGGTTTAAGGTGTTTGATAGTTTTGTTTGTTTTCTTCAGACGGGTTGGGTTCTTGAGGCTCAGCAGGTTTGGCATATGCAGGTTATGCTTACAGGTCTGAGCTTTAGCAGGTTTGGCATATGCAGGTTAATTATGTTTGTGTGTTTGAGGGTTCTGGTTAAGCTTGAGGCTTAACAGCTTGTATGCAGGTTTTGGTTAAGCTTGAGGCTTAACAGTTTGTATGAAAATTTTGGTTAAGCTTGGCCTTGCCCATGGTTCTGTGTTCAGTTCTTTTGTTTTAGATTATCTTCCTGCCTAAAGCCTAAAAACCTGCTCTCTTCTCTCTTTACTCTTCTCTCTCAGTACAGCTAAATATGTTAAACTATGTTTTTTTTGCCGTACCTTTGTTCTAAAAGGGCCACCCTTATCTTGGGAAATGATGAAAAGAAAAACGTTTTGCTTGCATAATAGATTTCCTCTGCATATTGTCTCTTCTTTTGACAACTTTTGTACTTTGTATCTTTTCCAAATCTTCTTGATTGACAGCTTGGATCCTGTGACAACAACTTGTACCTTTTGGCATTTTTTGACAGACAGTAGGAATTTGGATTTTTCAGTTTGGTTTGAACTTGGAGTTTGAGATTTTGAACTTATGCAGTTTGACACTTTGCATTTTTTTCTCAACTTTGCATTCATGATTAGCAAATAAAATTCTTCCCTCTTTGTGAACCGGGAGAAATCCCGTGATTTGCAGAGAGGGTTAACTCATCCCAATCAGTGACCCTTAATGATGAACTCTTTTTATCTGTCATTATTTATTTATCTGCTTTTTGACTTTTCTCTTTTTCTCTTGCAGATGAATAATTGAATGGAGGGGAGCAAAGTGAAGAATGAAGAATTAGAAAAAATAGGATAGTTTTCTTTTTTATTTAAATTTAAATTAATGTAAAATCATTGCTTGTAATTAAATTATAAACAGTAATTGTACAAATAATTCAAGAATAAATAAAAGTCTTTATTATCCAATCAATTCTATTTCCTTCTTTATTGTTTATTTATTATTTAAAACTCTTTGAATTAAAATAATCGAAAAATAAATTTCAATCACTTAATTTAGAATAATAAATAATTTAAATAAACAATGCTTTAATAATTGATCAGTTAAACCTGGCCTTTCCAATATCCAAAGCAAAGCAACAGTTAACCAAAACAAACTAATCAGGCGCATTCCCTTTTCCCTGATTTTTTATCAAACACTGTAAATCCAAACTGCATGGATCTTTTGACTGGCTCAGACAAACCAACGTGAATTCAACCCAAATGCAGTCTTTTTACTGATTAAATCAAACAATGCGAATCCAACCCAAATCTCGGAATAACTTGCAAAGTGCTGTAGAATTTAGATCTTTTTGAGAACGCGCGCACAAACTCTAATTCCTGATTAAATTCCAAAGAGCATTCGCCTGATCAAAGTTGAACCAAAATCAACCAAAACCCTAAGCCAACTGTGTGAAACATTCCAGAGCCCTGAAAATCAGTAAAACCCTAATTTTTGTTTGACTTGACGAGAAAAGTCAGTTTGACCGATTCTTGAGTCAGTTTGAAAAATCAGGAAATGCCCGAAGCTGCGATCTCTTGTGGAAAAATGCGAGGGCAAATTTTGGGGTACAACAGTATGTATGTAAAAAGGTATTTTTCATGTGACAAATAAACAAAAATAAAAATGAATAATTTTGGATATTTTTACATGTTTAGGGCAAAACCCTAATTTTATAAATAAAAAGGTATTTATTATTTATTATATGCAATATCTATTAATTATGTACAAAAATAAATAAAAGGAAGTATATTGTAAAAAAAAGTATTTTTTAAGTTAAATATTAATAAAAATAAAAATGTATTTTTTTTGTATTTTTTTCTTCTAAATATTTTAATAAGTATATAAGTATTTATATTATTTACTAAATATATTAAATATGTATAAAAATAAAATATTTAATATTTACAAAAAAAGTATATTTTTTATAAAATGTTTTCAAAAGGTAAAATAAAATAAAAATCAGAAACTAAAAATGTATTTTGGATTATTTTTGGTATTTTGAATAAAAAGGATATTATGTTTATTTATGTACAAAATTCAAATAAAACAAGCAAAAATCCAAATAAAATGCAAAAGTGGTTAAAAAAATATTTTTAATATTTTTATGTTTTGTCAAAAAATATCAAGTCAGAATAAAAAAGAAAAAGTCAAAAAATGATAAAAATAAACACAATGGGCCAAGGGGGTGTGTGTGTGTGAAACAGTGGTGCAAAAAGAAAGAACAAGTCAGGCCCAACCCAGGAAGACTTTGTCTTCAACCTCCAAACTGGTTTGAACAACAACAACACGCGTTTCCTAACTCCTGATTCCTGGACTTTCAAGCAAAACTCATAACATGAAAAATGTCAAGCATCAAGCCACGATTCCATACATATAAAAAACTAACTTAACTCTCAGAAATGAGAGAGAATTTCTCCATCCCTAATTCTTGACCTAAGTTTTTTCTAATGTTCAGGTTCCAAATTCTCTCAGTACACACAACATAAATGCAAAGTGATTATATGTGTAGCTTCAGGGCCATGAGTAGAGCATTTTTCATTCATAAACTTAAAGCTAACTCTTCCTAGATTGAGAGATAGAAGTCCATGAACTTACCTGTTCAGCTTGGATCGTGTCTGGCAATGGAGGTACTTTCAGTGTAATGTGAGGACTTGTACAGCTTCCTTGAAGGTCAGGGATGCTTCTCCAACCTTTAGCTTGCTTTGAAACCAAATGAATCAAGCTATGGAAGTCAACCTGCAAAACAGAAAAAGCGAAAATGGTTATAGGTGTTACAGGTCGTGTCCAATGCTTGGGATAGTTTGTATATGTGGTATGGAGTGTGTATGAACTGGTTTTGGCCAAGGCGCGCGAATGGATTGAGTTATGGACCTCAAATTGCAGGGATGCCCTGTTTTTGTGCAGTACAATGGTGTTTTGAGGTTTATGGAGGTATGGAAGGTAGTTAGCTCGTGTCTTAGCTCAGGTTTGATGTTTGGAATGTGTTCAATAAGTTTGTCTAGGCTTGTGGTTGCAGCAATGTGAGTTGTGTTAAGTTATGCAATGTTTCTTCTAACTTAAGCAAAAATTGTCAACTTGGTTTCTAGACTTATGCAGGCCCCCTAAACATGCTTCCTCAATCCCTCTTGATCAGTATGTTATGTCCATGAATCCTGTGTCCAAAGATATGGCCTTGTACTTCTTGATTTGCAAACTTGACATGAAGTGTAACTTTTCAAAAATGGATAACTTGCTTTTTCTAATTAAGGCTTAATTCTTTATACAATGACCAAATGCACAAAATAATGCCTTGGAACAATGGATTGGCATTTAATTATTGAGTAAGAAAAGGATTAGAGGCCTGTAACTAGCTTGCTCTTGCTGATTTGAAAAATTGCACAAGTTATGAACATGGAAATGGCTCATGAACAAAGTGACTTTTGCCCATATTGCCAAATTCGATTCTCCCTAACCACAAGGGTGTTTGAGAAGTTATTGGACATTTTGGAAAGCTTGGAATGTGTAATTCAATCCATATTTGTAATGCAAGTTGAAATTCCAAGTGGAAGCATGTGAAAAGTGGCCATGAAGTTAGGCAAAAATCCTGCCTAGAATAGGTCAAAATTTTTCTAAGTTAAGAATGTTTTGCACCCTTGTTCTAAAAATCATAACTTGAGCTACAAGCTTCTTTTGAGGAAACTTTGTGAATCAAAGTTGTAGATTTTGAAATGGACTATAACTTTCATGTTTTGAGTTTTCATTGAATCCAAATGTATCTTGATGAAAAAATGGGACAAAGTTAGGAAAAAATTAGGGATTTTCATAACTTAGAAAAATTCTAAGTTATGAAAATTCTTCATTTCAAACCCTAATTTGCAATTTTTGATTTCTTGATGAACAAGTTTCATAATTTGACATGTTTTGATGAAAAATGAATCTTGACACTTGATTTTGACCAAAAAGTCAAAGTTTGACTTTTCAGTATACAGTCAAATTTGGCTCAGTTGACTGGAAAATTCATCTGTCAATCTTGTGCATTTGGGATCTTTTGAACTTGTTGAACATGTCAAGACAATTCCATTGAGTCCTTGAGTCCATATATGAGCTTGGTTTGCCATTGGTTAGGTCAAACAGTCAAAATTTGCCTTTGTGCAGTCAAAACCCTAAAAATGACCATTTTGCCCTTTTGGTGATCTGATCAAATTTCTTGTGGGATTGTGATCCAAACTTGACCAAATGGTTCATATGAGTTCATAATGTTGATGTGGGTCAAAAATCATGAGGTTTGACTGTCAATTGACCACAGTTGACTTTTTCCCCAATACAACTGATTTCTAGGTCAACTGTCCAATTGACTGGGCAAAGATTGGAATCAAGGCTTGAAACTTGGTATGGATAAACTTGTGAGTCCAACATGAAGCATGAAAGTCATCTTGGGCATTTTATATCAAAACATCTTTGTGCAAACACAAACCCTAATTTGGGTCAACAGTGCAAGGAGGAGTCTTGAGCAGAGCAAACCCTAACTTGTTCTTGAACTCCAAGGGTCTAGTGGTGAGAAAATGTTGAGGAAATGGGAGGGCAAATTTTGGGGTACAACAGAAGCTTTAGCTCCGCTGGGGATTGGTAGTTTTAACTTCAACTGGGGATAGGATTTTCAGATTTTAGGGCTCCACTAGAGATATTGAAACTTAACTCTGAGGGGAATTGAGTTCTGGAAGGCTCTCTGGCTGGGGAAATCAGTTTTGAGAAAGCTTTTGTTCTGCTGAGGATCCTGAAGTTTAACTCTGTTTGGGGAATTAAGTTTTGGATTTTGACTTTGTTGAGGAATTTGGAGTTTAATTCTGCTAGGGATTCCTTCTGAAAGGGCATCAAGATATCTATCTGTACCTTCAACCTATCAGCAATCATCTTTCTTGATTTGTAAAGAAATGATTATGTTTGAATGCATATGACTATTTAACAAAACATTGGATGTTTCTCAAATAAAACATAAGTGTAGAAAAGCAAAAAGAAGACAAAGCAAATTTTTGTATTTGGAAAAGTATTTGTATTAACTTTCTATGAGTATCTTTGTACAAAGGAGATAGGCATCCTAGTAAGAGGATGTTGTCGTAAAATATTGAAAATTTTATACAAAAGAAAGATGGCTATGTGTAACAATTCCATGGGATTCCTATTCTGTTATAGCCTTCACAACTCTGAATATCTTGCCCATTCACTGCTTCGTCCGCTGATGATTGGATTGATAAGAAACTCGGAGCTTGTTGATGAAGAGATTGTTCTTTAAAGTGATCCGACGAGGCATAGTCATACGCTTTAATTCCCTAACTTTTGCCTGAATCTCCCTTTTGGGTTTTCGACCCACCGGGAAACCCTTTTTTGCCCAAGTCGCCCTTTCGGGTTTTCAACTTGCCGGGTGTACAGATTTTTTTTGTTTTATCCCTAATTTTTGCCTGAACCGCCCTTTCGGGTTTTCGGTTCACCGGGATACCCATTTTTGCCCAAGCCTCCCTTTCGGGTTTTCGACTTGTCGGGTTGTTTTATGCGTAGTATCTTTTGACTATGTCTGCGTTCGCAGGGTGCGGCAAATTGTCGCCGTCCATGGTGGTCAGAATCATTGCACCACCAAAAAATATGCTCTTGATTACAAATGGTCCTTCGTAAGTAGGAGTCTATTTGCCCCTGGGATCACTTTGCGGCAAGATGATCCGCTTGATCACAAGATCTCCGACTTGATATACTTGACGTCTGACTTTCTTGTTGAAAGCCTTGATCATCCATTTTTGGTACGTCTGACCATGGCAAACAGCAGCGAGTCGCTTCTCGTCGATCAAATTGAGTTGATCAAGTCGGGTCTGAATCCAATCGTCTTCACTCAAACCAGCGTCCTTCATAATCCTTAAAGAAGGAATCTGAACTTCCATGGGCAGGACAACTTCCATGCCATATACCAAAGAAAATGGAGTTGCCCCTGTTGAAGTACGTGCCGTGGTGCGATATCCATGCAGAGCAAACGGTAACATCTCATGCCAGTCCTTGTAGGTAACTGTCATTTTCTGAATGATCTTCTTGATGTTTTTGTTCGCAGCTTCAACAGCACCGTTCATCTTCGGCCGATAGGGAGATGAATTGTGATGATAAATCTTGAACTGTTCGCATAGAGCAGTGATCATATTATTTTTCAGATTAGTACCGTTGTCTGTGATGATCCTGTCGGGGACACCATACCGGCATATGAGGTTCTGCTTGATGAAGCGGGCAACCACATTTTTTGTAACAGAGGCGAAGGAAGCTGCTTTGACCCATTTGGTAAAATAGTCAATGGCGACCAGGATGAAGCGATGTCCATTGGACGTTGTGGGCTTGATCTCTCCAATCATGTCAATGCCCCACATTGCGAATGGCCAAGGAGCTCTCAGAACATTGAGAGGAACAAGAGGAATATGAATCTTGTCAGCGTATACTTGACATTTGTGGCAAGTACGGGAATGTTGATGGCAATCAGCTTCCATGGTAGACCAGTAATAGCCTGCCCTTAGAATCTTCTTAGCCATCATATGTCCGCTCAAGTGGGTGCCAAATGTGTTGTTGTGTATCTCAGTCATGATCAACTCTGCTTCAGCTTTGTCTACACATCGGAGTAAAACACAATCATGGCTGCATTTATAGAGGATGCCATTGCTCAGGAAGAACTTGGCGGCAAATTTCCTTAGGAACTTTTTGTCATTTACGGAAGCTCCTTCGGGATATTCTCTAGTCTGAAGATACCTTTTGATTTCGTGAAACCAGGGTTGTTCCACTACTTCTTCGGTATTAATCTCATGACAATGCGCAGGTTCATCCATTCGCTCGATGGTGATTTGGGGAGCCTCGTTATCCCAGTTGAGTTTAAACATGGAGGACATTGTAGCCAGAGCATCTGCTAGATGATTCTCTTCTCGCGGGAAATGCTCGAAGGTGATCTGCTCGAAATGAGGTAGCAATGTCAGGACATGTTCTTTGTATGGGATAAGATTAGGATGTCTGGTATCCCATTCGCCTTTGATTTGACTGATAACCAAATCCGAGTCTCCAAATACAACCAAAGATTTGATCCCCAAGTCTATAGCAACCTTGAGACCAAAGATGCAAGCTTCATATTCGGCCATGTTGTTGGTACAGTTGAAACAAAGTCGGGCCGTGAAAGGTGTATGACAACCTTCCGGGGAAATGAGTACCGCGTCGATACCGTTTCCAAGTGCATTTGAAGCACCATCAAAGTACAGGGTCCATCGGGATCCATTTTCAGGTCCGTCATACGGTCCGTTATCTTCGATGTTGTCCAAAGTCATGATGTCCTCGTCCGGGAAGTCGAATCTCATGGATTGATAATCTTCGATAGCTTGATGAGCTAGATGGTCAGCTAGTAGACTCCCCTTTATAGCTTTTTGGGTAGTATACTGGATGTCATACTCAGTCAGGATCATTTGCCATCTAGCGATTCTTCCAGATAAAGCAGGCTTCTCGAAGATATACTTGATAGGATCCATTTTGGAAATCAACAGAGTGGTATGAGTCAACATATACTGTCTTAGTCGGCGAGCAGCCCATACCAAAGCGCAGCAAGTTTTCTCGAGCAGTGAGTAGCGAGTCTCACAGTCGGTGAACTTTTTGCTAAGGTAATAAATGGCATGCTCTTTTCGACCAGACTCGTCATGCTGGCCCAGTACGCACCCCATTGAGTTATCCAAAACGGTCAGATACATGATCAGCGGCCTTCCTTCGATGGGTGGCATCAGAATAAGAGGTTCTAGCAAATACTCCTTGATCTTATCAAAAGCAGCTTGGCAATCGTCGTTCCACTCGACTACCTGATCTTTCTTCAATAGTTTGAAAATTGGCTCACAGGTAGACGTCAGATGAGAGATGAATCTAGCAATATAGTTCAAGCGCCCCAAGAACCCTCTAACCTCCTTTTTAGTACGGGGGGCAGGCATTTCTTGTATAGCCTTTACTTTTGCTGGATCGACCTCAATGCCTTTGTTGCTGACAATAAATCCTAGAAGTTTACCAGACCTAACTCCAAAAGTGCACTTACTTGGATTCAGCCTGAGCTTGTACTCCTTCAACCTGGCAAACAACTTCTGCAAATGTTCAAGGTGTTCCTCCTCTGTTTGTGATCGAGCTATCATGTCGTCTACGTAAACCTCGATCTCATGATGTATCATATCATGAAACAAAGCTACCATGGCGCGTTGATAAGTTGCCCCTGCGTTCTTCAGTCCGAACGGCATCACCTTGTAGCAGAAGGTACCCCATTGTGTAACAAAGGTTGTTTTCTCCATGTCCTCGGGGGCCATTTTGATCTGGTTGTAGCCCGAGAATCCATCCATGAAGGAAAAAAAACTTGTGCTGAGCCGTGTTGTCAATCAGGATGTCGATATGTGGTAGCGGAAAATCATCTTTAGGGCTGGCCCTATTCAAATCCCGGTAGTCCACACACATTCTGACCTTGCCGTCTTTTTTGGGAACAGGCACAATGTTAGCAACCCATTGTGGATAGGATGTAACAGCCAGAAAGCTAGTGTTGAATTGCTTCATTACTTCAGCTTTAATCTTTTCAGACATGTCGGGCCTCATTCGGTGGACTTTTTGCTTGATCGGTGGACAATCCTCTCTTGTAGGGAGACGGTGAACCACGATATTTGTGTCTAAACCCAACATATCTTCATAAGACCAGGCGAAGATTTCAACGTACTCATTCAACAGTTGTATCAAGCGCTCCTTGACATTTGGTTCCAGATTGGCACCCACTTGTACTTCCTTCCGGTCTTCCTCTGTTCCCAAGTTGACAGTTTGCAACAACTCTTCATGAGGCAAGATGGCCCTTTCTTCTTGCTGTAGAAGTCTGGCTAGCTCTCCCGGTACTTCACAATCTTCGTCGTCTTCGCACTCAGCCTGATTGACCAGATCTTCATAGTTATTGAAGGATACAACAGAATAGTCACCCATAGAATCCAGAGTGGATGGGTACCTGCATTTGGGAGTGTGGGTGTGTGTAAGGGATAGCCATCCTTAAACAAACAAAAATGCAAAAGGAAAGAAAATGAACACATCAGTTTATAAATGAAAAACGTCCAATGATTCATTAAACATGGCATATGAATATGAAGAGAATCAAAACCCTTACAAATGGACCTACATACCCCGGGCAAGGCATGAGGTGAAAAATAGTGTGCAGATTGTTTTAGTAATTATTACATACCAACATGAAATGTTCGAAAGATAAATTACTGATTAATGAAAGTAATAGGAACGAAGTCTTTCGCCTCCCAGTTGTGCAGTCCCCCTTCGATGGTTGGGAAGATCCAATCTTCAATGTTGGCCTCTTCGTCTTCGTCTTCCAAAGCATTGATTCCATGAGGAGAAATCTTGATGGGTGTTCTTTCAATTTTTGAGCGACGCATAGCTTTCTGCCCCGCAATGGTAAATCCCAACCCAAACTTGTCTGTTTTGTGAGGAATGTCAGGCAACTGTCCCCATGTTGAGCTCTTCCCCTCCTTCATTGCAGCCTTTGCGTCTTTCGGAGATGCCATCCTGGCCACCTGCTTGGGTATCTCAGCCACTGCCTTCGCTACTGCCACCTCGGGAGAAACCTCCTCAAAGTGTTGAAAGGGTGTTTCAATGAATTCGCCCTCCACTTCCACATACCTAAAGGAGTTCAGATGACTGATCATGTACTCCTCTTCACCGTGTACAGTTATGATTTTTCCCTTGACAGGGTATTTCAGCATCTGATGTAGGGAGGAAGTGACTGTGCCAGCATTATGTATCCATGGTCTCCCTAGCAAGAAAGAGTATGACGGACGGATGTCCATCACATAGAAAGTTGAGTGGAATACTTAAGTGCCCACCTTGATGGGAATGTCGACCTCCCCATGCATCATTCTCTTAGACCCGTCAAAGGCCCTGACAATGATATTACTTGGCTTCAGCTCCAAGCCTTCACAATCTAACCGGTCGAGAGCCTTCTTAGGCAGCACATTTAGGGAAGAACTAGTGTCGACCAAGACATGGGCGAGAGTGGTTCCTCGGCATTCAACTGACACATGCAATGCGTCATTGTGCTTTCTTCCTTTCGGAGTCAGGTCAGCATCAGAGAAACCCAGGCCGTTGTCGGCGGTAATGCTGGCTACACAATCCTGGAATTGATCGGCTGAGGTTTCCTGGGGAACATGGGCTGTCTTCAGAAATCTTATCAATGCTTTGGCATGAGCCTCCGGACAAAGCAGCAATGCTAACATGGAGATCTTCGAGGGGGTTTTCCCTAGTTGCTCTACCACATCATAATCACTCTTATTAATTATTTTCAGAATCTCCTCCATTTATTTCTTAGAGGTTTTGGGGATGACCAATGGTTGAGCCCTCGTCCTGACGAGCTCATCTTGGATCCCTTAACCCTTATCAACAAAAGTAGGAGGGACAACCACAGGAGTAACAGCTTCTTCAATCAACGGAGTTCTTGCGGAAAGTTTTATCGGTGCGGGAGTAACCTTGGCAGCAGCTGAGGGTCCAAAGATTTCTTTTGGAGGGGCAATCTCTGGAGAGAAAATTCTCCCACTTCGGGTAATCTTGCTCGTACCGGCAATGTTTCTAATGTCGGCATTTTCTTCGTCAGAGCTCTCTTCAGTTATCTCAACTTGTTTAACACCGTGGTAGTAGATTTCTCCACCATATTCCACGGTATCGATTTGTCAGATTTGTAGGGGACAGGCCCAGCCATGGTTATTTTCAGAGGAACAATCTTCGTAGCAGATGTAATCTTAACAGGCTTTTTAGGGACCTTGGAAAGATTGGTGGAAATGGTGATTATTGAAACATCTTTGATAAGGGTTAGAGTAGCAGGAATCTTTTCGAAAAGAATTTGTTGGCTGTCCATTAGGCCTTGGATGCCTATCTTCAGCAATGGACAGTCGATTGGTAGGGAGGAACAACAATAGCAGTCTTCTTTACAACCTGGGAAAATCCCAGCCTTCAATAGATTCAACTTGATTGTTAGTAGTGGAGTTACCAGATCATCAACAACAGCAACATACAGATCTTCTTCAATAACATGGACATTGCGACCATGCTTCGGCATTGGAGCGGATATTACGTTCGGCTTCTCGGGGGCATCGAAATTAACCTCTTTAGCATCTATCAAGTCTTGAATTTTATTCTTAAGCGCCCATCAATCGTTGGTGTCATGCCCAGCGCTGTCAGAGTGATAGGCACATTTAGCATTGGGATGATAGTGTGGGGAAGCGGTATTCACAATCTTTGGCGCCTCTCTAATAGTGGTGAGATTTAGCTTCAACAAATGGGGAAGAACTTGTGCAGGCGTCATATTGATGCGGGTGAACTGCCGTGGTGGCCGTTCTACCCGTTGTTGATTTGGTCTTGACTGATTGTTACGAGGCTGATCATTTGATGAATTTTGAATCATCACGGCCCCTACAGTCGGCCGGCACTCAGTTCTTCCCGATCTTTTCTGAGAGTATATAACAGCTGCCTCCTTCTTGGCCGGGAATGGTTTCTTAATAGTTGCGGAGGCAGAGGCATCCCTTTGAATCTTCCCACTCTTAATACCAGCTTCCACCCGTTCGCCAGTCAGAATCAGTTCGGTAAACCCTGCGGAAGAGCTCCCGATCAAATGGTTAAAGAACGGGCCAGATAGGGTCCCCAAGAACATATTAACTAGTTCCCTATCTGAAGAGGTGGCTGCACTCTTTCGGCCAAGTCGCGCCATTTCTGGGCATATTCTTTGAATCCCTCACTTGAGGCCATCCCCATACTTTGTAACTGAGTACGAGTTGGCGCCAAGTCAGCGTTATATTGATACTGGCGATAAAAGGCAGCTGCCAAGTCTTCCCAGTTATGCACTTCTGACCTCTCAAGCTGGTAAAACTAGTCTAGCTGTGTACCGGACAAGCTGTCCTGAAAGTAGTGTACCCAAAGATTTCTGTCGGATGTATGAGGTTGAATTCTTCTGACATATGACCTCAGGTGCATCTTCGGGCAAGACAGCCCGTCATATTTTGCAAAAATTGGCACCTTAAACTTTGGAGGGATCACAATCCCAGCAATCAATCATAATTCTTCAAAATCTAACCCAGGAACCCTTTGCAGCTCCATAGCTTCCAGTCTATCCTCCAGGTTTTTGTATTTGTCATCCGCTGGCGGGTATTGCTGCTCTGAGTAGTTTTCATCTTCCTCTACCTCTTCCTCTTCAGCCTCGGACTCAGAAGGTAATGCAGCTCCTTTTCCTTTACCGGTTCCCTCATCAGATGTGGAGGGAAATTCAAGAACTCTCCTAGCTTCATTCTCAAACCTTCTTCCCAATGTAGCTATCCCAACTCTTTTCTTCTTATTTTTTCCTTTTTCTTGCTCTTTGTTCCCTAACAGTGCTTTAAGATCCTCCTGACCCTTTGCTAAGGTCATTAGGAGCTGTTAAAACTGCGAGTTTTATGACTGCAGATCTTTGATCGTCTGTTCGAGATCCATCTTACTGAAATAAACAGTAGAAAGATAAGGAAACCTGGTGTGAAGACCTGTTTATGCATATGATGAATGATATGTTTATTCATGCAATGCATTCAAGGATTTAGAAATTCAAAATTGTTGCAAACAAAAAGAACACACGTCATATTAATAAGAAGAAATTTTGTCAGTACATAAATGCCCAATGGGCCAAATATTACAAAAAGTTCTTAAGGTAAAAAGACGTTGCGCATCCTCTTTGGTGCGATGTAAGTGTTGAGGGTCTCCTCCTCGTGAAGTCGGCGGGTAAGCTCCAAAACCTTCTTCTCACTGGCGTAGAAGCTGGCTTCAAAAGTATTCCGCTCTTCCTTGAGTTGGATCCAACTCTTCTGCATCTCCTCCCATAATGTTGGCATGTCAGGATGTAGGATGGTGTAAGGAACCTCTCCTTCCTTAACAAGCTCTTTAATCAAAGGGAGAATATGAGGGTAAGGCATCATAAGACTCTGGGCTCGGGTTCATACCCACTTGAGGTAGGGCTCAAGAGGGATGGAGTTCTTGTGCCCCAGTGTCTTGCTATCTACCTTGTTAGGCATCCTCCAAGCTCTGATGAATCTTTGGCGAAGTCCTTGCGCATCATTGTCGAAGTCAAAAACTAGGTAGGGAATCAGCATGTCATGAGGGCCATCCCTCCGAGCATATCCAAATTGTCTCAAAGCTAGACAGGGGTTGTAGGTAATGCCTCCTCTAATGCCAAGTAATTGAACATTAGGGAATTCACCACAACGATCGACGATGATGACATTTTCTCTGGACCGAGAACACCAATGTACATCAGAATGTGTGAGGGTCATCAACCGTTGTGACCACCTTAAGCCTTGGTCATTCTTCAAAACAGATTGTGGAAGGTGAGAAATAAACCACCTTGCAAGGAGAGGAGTACAACACATGAGAACACCTCTCTTCCTCATTGTTCGTGTGTAAAATGAGTGGAGGATGTCCCCAAGCAATGTAGGTATGGGATTCCTGGATAGGAAAATCTTGACAGCATTTATATCTATAAGTTGGTCAGGATTTGGGAACAAGACCAACCCATAAATGAGGAGTGCCACAATCTCTTCAAAGGCTTGTAGATCCAAGGAGTTCCAACACTCTTGTGCCTTCTCAAACAAGAACTTTGCCAAGAAGCCCTTGACACCACTTCTAGTCTTCCAATGCCCCTTGATGTCAGATGGTTGCAAGTGTAGTGCTTGAGAAACATCCTCAGGATTTGGTTCTTTTTTCGTACCGTTGTAGGGTAGTTGATTAAGAATAGGAATTCTCAGGAGTTGAGAAAATTCCTCCAAAGTAGGCACCAATTGGTAGTCGAGGAATGTGAAACAATGGTGAAGGGGGTCAAAGAATTGGAACAACACTTTCACCATGTCTTCTTCAATACTGGTGTTGACTAGGTTGAGCAGTCTACCATGTCTTTCACTGAAGAGAGAGCTTTCTGGAATTCTGGATGTAAGCTCCTTGAGTTGAGGAGGGATTTTCACAAGGTTAACTTGGATAGTTTTCCTGCGAAGAGTTTCCATGACCTACAAAACAAGAACAAAGATGAAGATCCAAACCCTTGAAATGGTTAGTGGATGCATATGATGCTTTATGATGTTCATGATGTATGCACAAACACGTGTACAAGCAATTCACACAAAACCCTAGTGTCAGGCTTGCATGAGGTTTCATAGGTAAGTACCCTCTTGAGTGTAGTTGGCTTAAAAACCTGTCCTATAAATAGTAACCGGGTTTTAAAGAGCTCAATATCATTGGATTGTTTTCCATGTTCATTGTCTTGGATTAGCCACTTAACTAGCGACCAAAATATTCCAAGAAAACAACCCTCAATGAGTGTAGTATCGAGTATCTACCAACTTCGGACTGCACCAAAGCCGGTCATCTCACTACCCCTAATAAAAGGCCAAGATGGTCAAGTAAGGTTCTAGGTCATTAGTGCTTAGTGACATCACTCAGTGGCCCCGTACTCTCCTTGATTGAACTCAAGGGTTACCGGTACTCACAAATATGTCGCACTAATATAGCTATTGCTTCAACCGTGTCGGTATACCCCGCACAGTTTCCACAACGTATTTCTATCTATGAATGTTTCCCCAAATCCGGGTGTAGGATTTCAAGCCCAAACAAGAGAACCAAGATGTAAAGCAATCAAAGCAAATAATTAGTCATGCAAAAGGGTGATCTAAGCCCTAAGGTTACTCCACTTTTAATTTAATCCCCAGCAGAGTCGCCAGTTCTGTGATACGGTGGGAGAACTGACTTGAGGTTTTGTGTTTGTTTTCGCAAATGTTTCGGTTTAGCAAGAGTCGCCACCGACTTTTTATTTTATCCTAAGGAAAGGTTAAAAAGCACAGGATAAACCTTTGAGATATTTTCTTGGGT
The DNA here is from genome assembly GCA_948472305.1 of Vicia faba. Classification (NCBI taxonomy): domain Eukaryota; kingdom Viridiplantae; phylum Streptophyta; class Magnoliopsida; order Fabales; family Fabaceae; genus Vicia; species Vicia faba. Next base: position 1,460,377,689 of record OX451737.1, read on the forward strand.
TCGGGGAGTAGATTATAGAAAGGGAAGGTATTAGTACCCTTTCTATCCATGGTTATCCATGGGCTCTTAGTTACTTGCTTAGATCACTTGCCTTTGCTTTTCAATTGTTTGAAATGGTGCTTTGTATGTGTGGTTTTGAAAATGTTTTGAAAAAGATGCCTTGTCTAGGCAACCATTGTAACAATTCTTTACTCGAATGTTTTACAAAGGTGTTTGTCTTTTTGAAAAGATGTTCAATGTTTTTGAAAGTTTGTTTTGAAATTGTGTTGTGGAGTGTGTTTTTGAAAATGGCAAGGATTTGTTTTGCAAGTTGGTCAAGTAACCAAGAGCTATCTACCCTAAATTTCTCAAAGATCATTCCTATGTTTTAACCCTTTTAACAGTATTGTTCCACCATTGTATTTGGTGGACAATCTTGTGTTAGGATGTTAACGGGACGGGCGCGGGTCATCGTTTAGACCATGAATGCAATAATGCCAAGTGTCTTTGGCAATTTTTCCTTCAAGGGACTTGATCATTTTTTAGGCAACTTGAGAAAGCGTCATCGAGGGACTATGATCATTTGATTTGTTTTTGTTTTGCCAAAGACACTCAACATGCAACATGGCCCATTTTTGAAGGCAACAAGTGGAGTAACCCTAGGGGTGCAAGTGTGTATGATGTTGTCCATTTTCATGCATTTTTGTCTTCGTATTAGTCAAGCTATTTGTTATTTGATTTGTATACAAACCCTATGTCTATCATGGCATAATTTGAAAGCTTTTAAATGCGGAAATTTAAAGTCCTAAATTATTGCAACATGATTATGGGGATGGGGGTACAAATGTTTGAATGGGGGATATTTGACAAGAAATTAAATCTAAAGCTATTACATCCATATTGAATATACAAATATTTAATTGTACAATATTTAAATGAATTTAATAAATATGCAAAATGTATTATGCACAAAAATGATTTTTTATGTATGAGAAAGTATTTTTCAATGTAAAATATAAACAAAAATAAAAAGATCAAATTTTGAATATTTTTATGGTTTAGGGCAATATCCTAGTTTTCTAAATAAATAGTATTTATTTATTAATTATATACAATATTTGTTAATTATATACAAAAAAAAAAGTATATTGTAAAAAAAAATATTTTTTAGTGTCATACATTAATAAAAATAAAAATGTATTATTTTCATATTTTATCCTAAGTATTCTAATAAATCTATACAAGTATTTATATTATATATTAAATATATTAAATATATACAAGAGTAAAATATTAATTATTTACAAAAAAAAAGTATATTTTTAGAAAATGTTTTCAAAATGTAAACAAAAAATAATAACTGAAAAATATTTATTTTTGTATTATTTTTAGGGTTTTAAATAAAAAGGTTTTTATATTTATTTACATACATATATTAAATAAAACAAATAAATGCCAAATAAAATGCAAAAAAATGAGGAAAAATATTTTTAGTGTTTTTTCATGTTTGAATAAAAATATAAAATCAGAATCAAAAAGAAAAATGCAAAAATGATAAGTATTTCACATAATGGGCCAAGGAGGTGCAAAATGGAAAAAAAGTGTACAAAGAGCAAAAACCAACTCAGGCCCAGCCTAAGTCAGCCTTCTTCAACCTCCAACTTCTGTTTCAAAAATGTGCGCCCTTTATGCTTCATTCAAACTCCTGATTCTTTGACTTTTAACAAAAACTCATAACACCAATAATGTAGAGCATCAAGAGACAAATTCAGACATATAAAAATCTTGACCTAACTCTAAGAAACGAGGGAGAATTTCTTCATCCCCAATTTCTGACCTAATTTTCCTTCAATGTTCATGGCCAAAATTCTCACAGCATGCTTAATATAAATGAAAAGTAAATACATGGATGGCTTCATGGCTATGAGTAGAGCATGTTTCATTCATAAACCTAAGCCTAACTCTTCCTAGATTGAGAGATAGAAGTCCATGGTTTACCTGTCTCAGCTTGATTCGAACAGAGCAATGTAGGTATCTTCAATGGAGTTTGAGCTTTGGTTGAGCTTGCTTGAAGTCCAAGGATGCTTCTCCTATGCTTGGCTTGCTCTGAAACTGCCTGTATCATGCTATGGAAGTCCACCTGCACAGCTTGAAAGCAAAAATGGCAAACGTGGTTAGGGATGTTACAGCTTCAGTTCAAGGCTTGGGATAGTTTGTGTGGATGATATGGAATGTGTTTGAAAGGTTTTTAGCCAAAGTGCACGAGTGGAATAGATTGTGGAACTCAATCTGCAGCAGGCACTCTGTTTTGCAGAAAAACTGTGATTTTGGGTATGAGGATGGATTGAGGATGAATGAATCGTGTTTTAGGTCAGTTAGGGTGTATGTAACATGAGGACAAAGTTTGCTTAGGCTTATGCTTGCAGGAAGTGAGTGTTCTATATCTTTTGCAAACTTGCTTGTTTTTGAAGTAAGTAAGTTCAAGTCCTTATGCAGGCCTGTATAACCTCTCTATCTATGCTGCACACTTTGTTCTTGATCATTTGGATTTGCTTACAAACCCTTGCCTCAAAGATTTGGCTTATACTTCAAAGATTCAGAATTTGACATAAAGCATTACTTTTCAAAAATGGCAAAGTTGCTTTTTCTAATTATGGATTAATTCTTTGTGTAATGACTAAATGCACAAAACAATGCTTGAACACAAAGGTTAGGCATTTAATTATGGAGTGAAAACTTGGTTTATAGGCCTGCAAGCAAGTACCAAGCATGCTGATTTCAAAATGGAACTTGTATGAACATGCATTTGGTTATGAACAAAAGTGAATTTTGCCCAACTTTGCAAATTCGAATCTCCATAACCACAAGGGTGTTTGAGAAGTTCTTGGAAAATTTGGAAAGCTTGGAATGTGTAATACAATCCATATTTGTAATTCAAATTGAAACTCCAAGTGGAAGCATGTGAAAAATGGCCAAGAAGTTGGACAAAAATCCTGCCTAGAATAGGTCAAAAATTTTCTAAGTTAAAAATGTTTTGCACCCTTGTTCCAAAAATCATAACTTGAGCTACAAGCTTCCTTTGAGAAAACTTTGTGATTCAAAGTTGTAGATTTTGCAATGGAATACAACTTTCATGTTTTGAGTTTTGTTTGAATCCATTTGTATCTTGATGAAAAAATGGGACAAAGTTAGGGAAAAATAAGGGAATTTCATAACTTAGAAAATTTCTAAGTTATGAAATTTCTTCATTTTAAACCCTAATTTGCAATTTTGGATTTCTTGATGAACAAGTTTCATAATTTGACATGTCTTGATGAAAAATGAATCTTGGCACTTGATTTTGACCAAAAAGTCAAAGTTTGACTTTTTAGTATACAGTCAAATTTTGATCAGTTGGCTGGAAAATTCATCTGTCAATCTTGTGCATTTGAGATCTTTTGAACTTGTTGAATGTGTCAAGACAATGCCATTGAGTCCTTGAGTCCATATGTGAGCTTGGTTTGCCATTGGTTAGGTCAAACAGTCAAGAATTGCCTTTGTGCAGTCAAAACCCTAAAAATGACCATTTTGCCCTTTTGGTGATCTGATCAAATTTCTTGTGGGATTGTGATCCAAACTTGACCAAATGGTTCATATGAGTTCATTATGTTGATGTGGGTCAAATTTCACGAGATTTGACTGTCAATTGGCCATAGTTGACTTTTTCCCTAATACAACTGATTTCTAGGTCAACTGTCCAATTGACTGGGCAAAGACTGGAATCAAGGCTTGAAACTTGGTACGGATAAACTTGTGATTCCAACATGAAGCATGAAAGTCACTTTGGGAATTTTAGGTAAAAACATCTTTGTGCAAACTCAAACCCTAATTTGGGTCAACAGTGCAAGGAGGAGTCTTGAGCAGAACAAACCCTAACTTGATCTTGAGCTCCAAGGGTCTTGTGGTGAGAAAATGTTGATGAAATGAGAGGGAAAATTTTGGGGTACAACAGTTTCCCCTGTTCAATCTTCTTAAACCTGAAGAGTTAGATTGGCAAGTTTGCCTTTCGCGTCTCGAAGGTAAAAGGAGATTGGACATTAGAGTGCCCGTAAATTTGAACTCGTCAAGACATGGATGCAGGAATGGGCTTAAAGATGCCATTTGGAGATGGGCTTAGAGATGCCATCTGGAGAGGTGACAGAATCTTGTCGGGGATGGGCTTAAAGATGCCATCTGGAATGTTTGTTGAACTGTAGGTCGTTGATGAGTGAGTGAGTATCAGAAAGGTATCCATGTTTTGGAACATCTCTGAACTGGGGGTCTGAATAAGCAATAGATTGACATCCGTGTTTGGAGGCATCCGTAAACTATTTTCAAAAGCTGAGTCTGAACAAGCGATAGATTAACATCCGTGTTTGGAGAATCCGTAAACTATTTTCAGAAGTTGAGAATCTGAACAAGCGATAGGTTAACATCCGTATCTGGAGAACCCGTGAACTATTTTCAGAAGTCTTGAAATTGAATAAGCAATAGATCAACATCCATGTTGGGAAGCGTCTGTAAACTATTTTCAAAAGTTGAGTCTGAACAAGCGATAGATTAACATCCGTGTTTGGAGAATCTGTAAAATGTTTTCAGAAGTCTGGGCTTATTAATCTTATCCTGAAAAGGGTAAAATATTAGATGAAACATAGAGTTATGTTACATGAAATGTATGATGCAATATGTGTATATCAATGTTTATGACATGAATGTAATGAATGCGCATGCAAGCTGACGAGCTGCCTTGCTGAGGATAGATGAATCCTGGATAGCTGGAGATAAAAGAATCTTGACTGCTGTCGGGGAAAGTGAATCCTTGACTGTCGCAGGGGAATGCAAGAATCTTTTGATCGTTAAAAGTGAGAAATCATGGAACCACTGTTGGGGATTCAGGAGTTTGGGTTGTACGCCAATCTACTGGGGATTCAAGGACGAAAGTCCTTATTCCGTTGATGATTAACTGTTATCTGGTCGATCTCCAGGCTTTCACAGAAACTTGTATCGCTATCTGGTCATAATCCAGACTTCACATTAACTTAATGAGTTGTTATCCGGTTAAATCCGAGCTTCACGGCTTGTGTTAAAGATGTACCACTATCTGGTCAACTCCAGGCTTCGTAGTATTCTTTGCCGCTGTCTGGTCGTAATCTAGGCTTCACAGAAATTCGTATTGCTATCTGGTCGAAATCCAGGCTTCACAATAGCTTGTTGAGCTGCTATCCCGTCAAATTCGGGCTTCACGGCTTGTGTTAAAGATATACCACTATCTGGTCGACTCCAAGCTTTGTAGTACTCTTTGCTGCTGTCTGGTCGTAATCCAGGCTTCACGGAATTTTGTATTGCTATCTGGTCGAAATCCAGGCTTCACAATAGCTTGTTGAGCTGCTATCCGGTCAAATCCGGGCTTCACGGCTTGTGTTAAAGATATACCATTATCTGGTCGACTCCAGGCTTTGTAGTACTCTTTGCTGCTGTCTGGTCGTAATTCAGGCTTCACGGAAATTTGTATTGCTATCTGGTCGAAATCCAGGCTTCACAATAGCTTGTTGAGCTGCTATCCGGTCAAATCCGGGCTTCACGGCTTGTGTTAAAGATATACCGCTATCTGGTCGACTCCAGGCTTTGTAGTACTCTTTGCTGCTGTCTGGTCGTAATCCAGGCTTCACAGAAATTTGTATTGCTATCTGGTCGAAATCCAGGCTTCACAATAGCTTGTTGAGCTGTTATCCGGTCAAATCCGGGCTTCACGGCTTGTGTTAAAGATATACCACTATCTGGTCGACTCTAGGCTTTGTAGTATTCCTTGCTGTTGTCTGGTCGTAATCCAGGCTTCACAGAAACTTGTTGGGGATTAAACTATTATCCGGTCGAATCCGGGCTTCATAGCTTGCTCCCAGGGGATACCACTATCTGGTCGTAATCCAGGTTTGATGGTAGTATGACATTGTTATCTGGTCGTACTCCGGGCTTCACAATATGCTGTGGAGATCAAGATACTATCCGGTCAAATCCGGGCTTCATAACTCGAACTTTGTGAGAATTTGATCTTTGACGACTGTAATTTCCAACAGGTGATGAAGGAACTTTTGAACGAACGATCAATTTGAAATATAATTTGTTTTGGAGAATAAATCCTTGACAAATGTTGGGGAAATAAACCCATAACCGAAGCTGGGGATAGAAAAATCCTTTGGTTACTGAGGGTGAGAAATCCTTGTTGACTGTTGATTGCTTGGGGAGCAAAATCTTTAGTTGTTGAGGGATCCTAGGACCACTGCTGGGGATTGAAAGTCCTTGGTGACCTGTGGGAAATGAGAATTCTGATGATCTCTACTGGGGAGTCCACAACCTGGGAGACTCATGCTAGAGGAGTAAGACTGAGAATCCTTAATCTGATAGGAAGTATCTCTGTGGGAGAATGTTCACTAATCTGGTTCCGTTGGGGATTGATAGTTGGAAGCTTTAGCTCCGCTGGGGATTGGTAGTTTTAACTTCAACTGGGGATAGGATTTTCAGATTTTAGGGCTCCACTGTGGATACTGAAACTTAACTCTGAGGGGAATTGAGTTCTGGAAGGCTCTCTGGCTGGGGAAATCAGTTTTGAGAAAGCTTTTGTTCTGCTGAGGATCCTGAAGTTTAACTCTGTTTGGGGAATTAAGTTTTGGATTTTGACTTTGTTGAGGAATTTGGAGTTTAATTCTGCTAGGGATTCCTTCTGAAAGGGCATCAAGATATCTATCTGTACCTTCAACCTATCAGCAATCATCTTTCTTGATTTGTAAAGAAATGATTATGTTCGAATGCATATGCCTATTTAACAAAACATTGGATGTTTCTCAAATAAAACATAAGTGTAGAAAAGCAAAAAGAAGACAAAGCAAATTTTTGTATTTGGAAAAGTATTTGTATTAACTTTCTATGAGTATCTTTGTACAAAGGAGACAGGCATCCTAGTAAGAGGATGTTGTCGTAAAATATTGAAAATTTTATACAAAAGAAAGATGGCTATGTGTAACAATTCCATGGGATTCCTATTCTGTTATAGCCTTCACAACTCTGAATATCTTGCCCATTCACTGCTTCGTCCGCTGATGATAGGATTGATCAGAAACTCGGATCTTGTTGATGAAGAGATTGTTCTTTAAAGTGATCCGACGAGGCATAGTCATACGCTTTAATTCCCTAACTTTTGCCTGAATCGCCCTTTTGGGTTTTCGATCCACCGGGAAACCCTTTTTTGCCCAAGTCGCCCTTTCGGGTTTTCAACTTGCCGGGTGTACAGATTTTTTTTGTTTTATCCCTAATTTTTGCCTGAACCGCCCTTTCGGGTTTTCGGTTCACCGGGATACCCATTTTTGCCCAAGCCTCCCTTTCGGGTTTTCGACTTGTCGGGTTGTTTTATGCGTAGTATCTTTTGACTATGTCTGCGTTCGCAGGGTGCGGCAAATCGTCGCCGTCCATGGTGGTCAGAATCATTGCACCACCAAAAAATATGCTCTTGATTACAAATGGTCCTTCGTAAGTAGGAGTCCATTTGCCCCTGTGATCACTTTGCAGCAAGATGATCCGCTTGATCACAAGATCTCCGACTTGATATACTTGACGTTTGACTTTCTTGTTGAAAGCCTTGATCATCCATTTTTGGTACGTCTGACCATGGCAAACAGCAGCAAGTCGCTTCTCGTCGATCAAATTGAGTTGATCAAGTCGGGTCTGAATCCAATCGTCTTCACTCAAACCAGCGTCCTTCATAATCCTTAAAGAAGGAATCTGAACTTCCATGGGCAGGACAACTTCCATGCCATATACCAAAGAAAATGGAGTTGCCCCTGTTGAAGTACGTGTCGTGGTGCGGTATCCATGCAGAGCAAACGGTAACATCTCATGCCAGTCCTTGTAGGTAACTGTCATTTTCTGAATGATCTTCTTGATGTTTTTGTTCGCAGCTTCAACAGCACCGTTCATCTTCGGCCGATAGGGAGATGAATTGTGATGATAAATCTTGAACTGTTCGCATAGAGCGGTGATCATAGTATTGTTCAAATTCGTAAACAGAAAAGAAACACACTTTATTAGATAAACTTTGAAATTCAAATTGTTCAACTGATGGCTTCAAGGCGTTACATGAAAGGAAATACTGAAAAGTAAATAAAACTAGAAAGGAAATCATCAAAGGCCCATCAGCGTTCCCATGGTCTCTTCTTCTCAGTGCGGACATAATCATTAAGAATCTGCTCATTCTCCAACTGCCTAGTCAACTTTTGGATCTTCTGCTCTTGCTCGTTGAACTTCTCTCGGTAAGAATCCCGTTCTTCCCTAAGTTGCATCCAAGACCTTTTCAATGCCCCAATATCAGTGGGCATATGAGGATGGATGATGGTTCGAGGAACCCCTTCTTCATTAGCAACTTCAAGAATAACAGGCCGGACGGCTTCATATGGCATACCCAGCTTTTGGGCGCGGATGCGGACCCATCTGAGATATGGCTCCATTAGCAGAGAAGTCCTTGGATCCAGCTCATGTGGATCAGATTGGTGAACTCTATCCCAAGCCCTTATGAACCTGCGACGTTGCTCGTCGCTATCCCCCTGAAAATCAAAGATGATATGAGGCATTAGCAGCTCGTGAGGTCCTTCTCTTCTGGATCTTCAAAACTGAAGGAGAGCTAAGCATGGGTTGTAAGAAATTCCTCCATAAGTTCCTATCAGGGGAACATTGGGGTACTCCCCACATCGATCAATGATAGTCACCTCATCTATACCCTTGAGATTCCAGATAATGTCATTATGCGAGAGAGACATAACCCTATAGGCCCAGCTCATGCCTTCTTTGTTCTTCCGCACTGACTTAGGGAGGTGCGAAATAAACCACCTCAACAATAATGGAGCACAGCACATCAAGGTTCCCCGCTTTCAGGAAGTACGAGCATAGAGCTGATGAAGGATGTCACCCAAGAGAGTGGGTACAGGGTTCTGAGAGATGAAGATCTTTACTGCATTGACATCAACAAAAGTGTTAAGATTCGGAAACAATACCAAGCCATATATCAGAAGAGCCAGAATATCCTCGAATTCCTTGAAGTCTAGACTATCCCATAAATAGTTAGCCTTACTAACCAAGAACTTAGTCAGAAAGCCCTTTGCGCCACTTCTAGTCTCCCAGTTAGCCATCACCTCCTCTTTGGTCAAATGAAGGGCTGCAACAATCTCTTCGGGCCTAAGGGTCTTTTCCTAACCAGTAAATGGGGTCTGCTCCAGAACAGAGATACCGAGCAGCTCAGAGAACTCTTCTAGGGTGGGAACCAGCTGATAGTCCTGGAAAGTAAAACAATGGTACAACGGATCATAGAACTGGACTAGGACACTCATCACCTGCTCATCCAATTTGGAGGGGACCAAACTGAGAAGAGAACCATGCCTCCTGATGAAGGAAGTAGTGTCAGGCATCTTGGCAACCAACTCTTTAAGCAAGGTAGGAACCTGGACAAAGTTGATCCGGATGGTATTCTTATGCATGGGCATCATGATGACCTACAAAACAGAACAAAGATGAATCCCTCCTGTCTTTGAAATAGGTTAGTACAATGCAAGATATATGCAATGTTATGATGTCATGATGTCATGATAGTAGGCACACCACAAGTATCCACAAATAGCAAACATGGTAAAGGCACACAAGTCACACAAAAGAGCCCTTAGATTTCAGGCTGGCAAGGAGCTTAGGTACTACCCTCTTTCAGTTCAGTTGGTTTAAACCTGTCCTAAAAATAGTAACCGGGTTCTAGAGGATCTCAATATCACTGACTACCCTCAATTGGTCATAATTCCAATTTAGCAACCTTTTCTTGCAGCCGGAATCATCGCGAGAGTTTAGTCTCAATGAGTGTAGCATACTGCTACTGTTCTATGGCCAAGTTGGTCAATTTAAGGTTCTAAGGTCAGTTGGTGCTTAATGACCCCTTAGAAAACCCATATTCTCCTCGTTCCAACACAAGGGATATCGGTATAGACTAAAGTGCCACACCAATGTAGCTACTGCTTCAACCGTGTTGGTCTACGCCGGACAGTTCCCTCACAGTTTATTGCTACTTACCTAAAGGGTATTCCCCAGATCCGGGTTAGGATCTATAGAACTCCGATACAAGCCCACAAATATAAATCATACAAAGCATACAATTGAAAACACAATGATTTATTCCTAAGGTACACCCCACTTATATGTCCCCAGCAGAGTCGCCAGTTCTGTGATATGGTGGGAAGAGAACTGACTGTTTTTGGAACGTTGGTTCACGTTTTGCGTTTGTTTTTGCAAAATGTCGCGGTAAGCAAGAGTCGCCACCGTCTTTTATTTTATCCAACAAGGAAAGGAAAAAAGCACTGAAAATTCCTTTTTCGAGATATTTCTCGGGTTCGGGAGGTAGATTATAGAAAGGGAAGGTGTTAGAACCCTTTCTATTCGTGGTTATCCACGGGCTCTTAGGTACTTGCTCATTGTGTTTTCAAAATTTTCTTTTCTTTGTGTTTGTGGGTTTGAAAAGAGTTTTTGTTTGAAAGGAGTGTAAGTGCGAAAAGTTTTGTTTTATTTTAGAATGAGCAAGTACTTAAGAACCATCTACCTACTCGAAAAAGGAATTAATCTGTACAAATGTCCTTTATACAATGCTATCCCACTATTGAGGAGTAGGTAGCACCGTCGTTGGAGTTTAAGGGTCAATTTGACTGAGGGACGTGTGGTCACTAAAGCAACGTTAGGACGCCTTAGCGGTAACCCTAATGTCTTAGATCATTTTTCCGAGGCAACCGTTTCGAGGAAACTATGATCTTTGGACAAAAGGGAGACCTCTAAAACTTCGTATACTCAATGACCACGTTCGAAAGCAACCAAGTGAGGTGTACCCTAAGAGTGCGCATGTGCGAGTGTGTTATTTCGGTTAATTTTATCTTTGTACATGTCATGGGTGAGCTACGTTGATTTTAGGTTAAAGATTTGATCTTGTCATGCATTCCCTATTATCAAACATCTAACAGTGTATAGTTGCGGAATTTAAATTGCGGAAGTTAAATCTAAACTATTACAAGGCGTCGGGTATTAACATCGCCAAAAACAACCCTTTAATTTAAATTGCGGAAAATAAAAGAAAGCGATAAAATAATTCAAAGTCCTATTTAAAGCTATTACATTCCGGAAGCAATTACAATATTGGATAAAAATGGATCACGTGCGAGAAATTAAAACGGCGCATTTTTAGGGTTTTGACCCTTTTGTGGAAGAAAGTGTTTTTTTTTGTTATTTTGAATTAAATGGAAATAAACCTAAGCTAATTATTAAATAAATTAATTAAAAAGATATTTTTGGATTTTTTTATATTTAAGGCAATAAAATAAATTAGTTAAAAGTTAATAAAACCTAATTATCTAAATTGATTTTAAATATTGCAAAAAATGTTAAAAGTTAAACCTAATTAAAGCTAAATTAATTAAATTAATTAATTTACAAAAATAAAGCATGAATTTAATTTTAATAAATAAAATGTTTTTTTTGAGTTTTTGATTTTATTAAGGAAAAAATTTAATTGGTTAGGGATTAATTAAAATAATAATATTAAAATAAATAAAGCAAGTAAAATAAAAATAAAAGAAATACTCATGGGGATGTTGGGCCCAGATTTGTGGTGAGAAGAGCAATTCAGAGGCCCATTTTTACAAGCCTTGTTTGACTTTCCAGATTCCACGTTGACATGTTGACTTTGGCATATGGTAGATGCTCAATCTAGACCATTGGATTTGGCCTGGAGGCCATCTGGCGCTTGCAATCTGGAGGAGTATGATGCACTGCAAGGCCTGAAATGCATTGGAATATCTGAAAACAAAATATAGCAAATATGTTGGGGACCTGGGATTCGAACCCAAGTCCCATTGGTTTTGAACGTTCTCCCCTGCCACTACACCACTACCATTTAATTGTTATTGGAATAGGTAGTAAATATTATATTGGAAAATAATCAATATGCCTGGAATAAAAAAAATGAGCGCCAATAATTTGAATCAGCGAATAGGACGTGGCCACGTAATCGTCTTCTTCGCTGGCCCCTGTATATTTTCCTGCGGATTCTTATCCGCGGCAAAATTCATGGCTTCGTCCTATAATGAATTCTAGGCCACAAAAATACAAACCAAGACCATCATCATGCTCATCTCTTCCTCCTAAATTCATCCATGGCCATTGATAGCGCTGATTTTACCTGAAACGAAAATGCCTAAAAACGAGAAACCTAAACCCTAGCTTCGGGTAGGGCTTTACAGGCTACAAAAACTCAATTGAATATTGCAGAATGATTGGAAATTGAATGGTAAGCATGATTGTACAAAAAATTTGCTCAAAAGATGCAGGAATAAGAGGTTATGTTTTCGTGTACAGGGCCATGTTCATGGATACTTACAGTGCGATTCAGGGAGTTTCAGGGCTTAGTTTTGATTCCAATAGATCCAGTGAATGTCATGCAAGAAGATAGCGTTGAGTTTTGGTCTTGAAAACGTCCCTAACCAAGATTTCAGTTTCTCACTTTTCAAGCTTTTTCCAAGTTTTGGTATTTGTGATTTTGCAGTTTTTCGGTCGTGTTCTTTGTGCCTTTGCATTGTGTGAGCATAATAGAGTGAATTAGGTTTAATTTTGGGCCTTGAATCCATGTGAATTGATGAATTAAGATTTGATATGATCCTCCATGAAAGCCTTTCCAATTTGATCAAAAATCCAATATTTTGTGCATAATAAGGCTTGATATGAATTTGATCTTGTCCATAATGATGTTAAAGACATGTATCAATAAAAAAGATTCCATTTGTTCAAGATTTGGATTTTATTTGATTTTAAATTGATTTAAAATGAATTAAATTAATAAAAATCAAATAAAATAGAAAAATAAATGGATGGGCATGAAACTAAAGATAGGACACGTGTGTGGTGTGACAAGATCAAATAAAGTGGAAAAAGTGGGCCCATTTGAAAAAATTTGAAGTTTTGGGGATAGTTGACTTTTGGTAATTTTGAAAAAAGTCCAACTTCATCAATGCATAACTTATTCAATTTTGAACTTTTGGAGGTGTACTTAGACTTTTTAGAAAGTTTGAGATGTCTTCTAACCAACCCTTTTTGTCTCATCTCATTTTGATATTCCATGCTCAAGTTATAAGCTTTGGCAAAAAATGTGTTTTTGTTGACTTTAAAAAATGACCTATAATGTCCAAATTTGTAACTTTTTGTGAGTGCATTTATTGATCTTGGGGTGTGAAGATGGATTGTAGGAAATTGCATCCTCTTCAAAATGAGCTTTGTATGGGTCATTTCTCATAAAGTATGAGAAAGTTATGCTTGGTCAAAGTTGAGTTGACTTTTCCTACAAAACCTTAATTTAGCAACTTCTGAGTCTTGATGAATTTTGAGCAATCCTTGATGAATCATGATCAACCCTTGATAAAATGATGAATTATCCTTAAAAATGAGAATGTTGACAAAAAATCTTGAAGTTTGACTGGTTATAGGTCACAGTTGACTTTTGCCCTAGCACAATCGATTTTTGGGCCTCTTGAGCAATTGGCTGACCAAACTTCCTATGTAAGGCTTGAAATTTGACATGGATGAACTTGAGAACATATTAGGATATTGGGGAGCACTCGAGGTCATTTGTATGTAAGGACCTTGATGCAACACAAAACCCTAATTTGAGATTGACTGCCTTAGGAGATGTTTTGACTGTCCAACTTTTGAGCAATCTTGAGCCACTTGGAGATTATCCTTGAAAGGTCTTGAGAAATATGGGAGAGAAAATTTTGGGGTACAACACGTCAGAATCCGAAGAGGAGGAAGAAGAGGAAGACTACTCTGAGGAACAGTTTCCTCCGACTGATGATAAGTACATACATCTTGAAGAGCGTTTGAGCGCTATAGAAATACAAAGGGTATCAGGTCTAGACTTTGAAGAATTAGGGCTAGTATCGGGAATTATGATCCCATCGAAGTTCAAAGTGCCGTTGTTTTCAAAATATGATGGGGTGTCATTTCCTAAGATGCACCTCCGATCATATGTGTGAAAGATTCAACCGCACTCCACCAATAAAGACCTGCGGGTGCATTTTTTCCAAGATAGCCTATCTGGAACACAGCTCGATTGGTTTTACCAATTAGAAAGGGCCGACGTCCATAACTGGGAAGACCTTGCCGCAGCTTTTTATAAACAATACCAGTATAATGCAGATTTGGCGCCTACCTGTACTCAACTTTAAAGTATGGCTATGGCTTCAAATGAGGGTTTCAAAGATTACGCGCAGAAATGGAGAGATCTAGTTGGGAGAGTGCAACCCCCTCTGTCTGAAAGGGAGTTGGTGGATATGTTCTTAGGCACTCTATCGGGAACTTTCTTCAACCATTTGATTGGGAGCTCATCTGTTGGGTTTACTGAGTTAATACTAACCGGAGAGAGGGTGGAAGCTGGCATAAAAAGTGGAAAGATTCAAAAGGATTCGTCTTCCTCTACAGCTGTGAGAAAACCTTTCACTGGGAAGAAAGAGGTATCTGATGTTTATCCACAAAGGAATCAAGGGAAAGCTGAACGTCGACCAATGGTGGGAGCCGTTATGATCCCAAAGCCCACATCTGATCAACCAAGAAGTAACCAACCGAGGGTGGAAAGGCCAGTCCGGCAATTCACCAGAATTAATATGACTCTAACCTAGGTTTTACCACATCTTCTGAAATCTAATCTGGCAACTTTAAAGGAAGCTCCAAAGAATCCCAACACTGCGTCCCCTCATTATCACCCAAATGCCGGATGCGCATATCATTCCAAAAGTCCAGGTCATGACACTAACAACTGTTGGGCCCTGAAAAACAAAATTCAAGTCCTTATAGATGCAAAAGAGATTGAATTTTATGCGCCCGAGAAACCAAATGTCATTTTCGCTCCTATGCCTAGGCATGGTCACAAAACCAATGCTATCGAAGAAGATTTGTTTGTTACCACAGTTGATGAACTCTTGACTCCGCTCCCAATCATTAAGTTAAACTTGTTGAAAGCTGGTGTATTCCCAGGTTGTAATGAAGACTGCCGTCTTTGCTTATCCTCACCAACTATTTGCCCTTTGTTGAAGACAAGCATTAAACGCTTGATAGACAACCAAGAGATTATGTTTGAAAGTGCTCCTATTTCACCTGTCCCTGTTGAAGACGTTTCAATCATAACCATCTCCGCGAATCCTTCCAGGGTCCCTAAAAGACCCGTTAGGATTACATCGGTTCCAAAAACTACTCCTCTTATAATTACAATGCCCGGGCCAGTCCCGTATGAATCAGACAAAACAGTACCGTGGAATTACGGTGGAGACATTTACTACCATGGTATCAAACAAGATGGGTTGGCCGCTGAAGAAGTGAGCTCTGAAGAAGAAGACTCCGACATTAGCAATATTGCCGGAACCAGTAAGATTACCCGTAGCGGTAGAATCTTCTCTCCAAAAATTACCCCTCCAATGGCAGTTTTTGGACCCGTGGCTGTTCCAAGGGTTACCTCCATACCAATAATCATATCTGCAAGTGCTCCTACTGGAAAAGACGACACAACACCTGTTGTTATCCCTACCAACACTTCTACTACTGAAATTCGAGGAAAAAGTATTCAAGAAGAGCCTGTCCAGATGAAGGATCAACCTCCAAGAAGGAAATGGAAGAGATCCTGAGGATAATAAAGAAGAGTGACTATGACGTGGTTGAAAAGTTGGGGCAAAATCCCTCTAAAATCTCCATGCTAGCATTGTTGTTGTGTTCTGAGGCACATGCGAAAGCTTTGGTGAAGTTTCTGAAGACAGCCTATGTGCCACAAGAGACGTCTGCTGACCAATTCCAAGATTGTGTGGCCAGCTTGACAGCTGATAATGGCCTAGGATTCTCTGATGCTGATTTAACACCAAGAGGGAGAAAGCACAACGAGGCATTACATGTCTCTGTGGAGTATAGTGGAACAACTCTGGCCCATGTCTTGGTGGACACAGGCTCATCTTTGAACGTTTTACCGAAGAAAGCTCTCGACATATTAGATTGCGAAGGACTGACACTGAAACCCATTAACATAGTCGTGAAAGCATTTGATGGCTCAAAGAGGATGGTCCACGGGGAGGTGGACATGCCCATAAAGGTGGGAACTCAGAATTTCAACTCAACTTTCTATGTAATGGACATCCGCCCCTCTTACTCATGTCTGCTAGGACGGCCCTGGATCCATAATGCCGGTGGTGTCACCTCTACACTACACCAGATGCTGAAATACCCGGTCCATGGAAAGATTATCACTGTCCACGAAGAGGAAGAGTATATGATTAGCCACCTCAATTATTTCCGATATGTGGAATTGGATGGCGAGTTCATTGAAACTCCTTTTCAACATTTCGAAGAAGTCTCTCAAGAGGTAGCAGCAACCAAGACGGTATCCCAGATCCCGAAGATCACAAGACCTCCGCTTCGGATGTCATCTCTAAAGGACGCCAAGGCAGTAGTAGAAGAGGGTGGATACACCATCTGGGGGCAAGTTCCAGACATTCCGTATAAATCTGACAAGTTTGGCTTAGGGTTTACTTCAAGTGCTCAGAAGGCTGTGCGTCGTGCCCGTGCTGGAGGGCCACCTTTGAAGATTAACAACCGAGAGTTCAATGCAGTGGAAGACGGTGAAGAAGATTGCAGCTTGGAGGATTGGATATTTCCTAATGTCAACGGAGGGCTTCCCAATTGGGAAGCCATAGACTTTGTCCCAATAACTTTCATATCTCAGTAATTTATCTTTTACATTTTTGTTGGACTTGTAATATTCACAAACAATTCGCACATTTAAAACCTCGTGTTTTACCCGAGGCGCAATGGTCCATTTGTAAGGGTTTTTATTTCATCTTCATATAACATTCAACGAATCATGGAAGTTTTTTCACATACAAACCTTTTGTGTTCATTGTCTTTCTTTTACATTTTATTGTTTAAAGATGGCTATACCCTTATACACACCCACACTCACAAATGCAGGTACCCCTCCATCCCGGATCCCGTGGGTAACGATACTGCTATGGCCTTTAGTGACTCTGAAGATCTAATCTACCAAGCCGAAGACGAAGGTGAGGAATATTGTGAAGTACCAGGGGAATTGGTTAGACTACTACAACAAGAGGAAAGAGCTATTCAGCCTCATGAGGAACCGGTGGATACAATCAATTTGGGTACCGAGGAGGATAAAAAGGAAATCAAGGTGGGTGCCAATCTACAGCCGAGTGTCAAGGAGCGTCTAATTCAGCTATTGCATGATTATGTTGAGATCTTTTCCTGGTCATACGAAGACATGCCAGGACTTGATACATACATCGTGGTACATCGTCTACCCACAAGAGAAGACTGTCCACCAGTAAAACAAAAAGTCCGCCGCATGAGACCTGACATGTCAGAGAATATCAAAGCGAAAGTCATGAAACAATTCAATGCTGGATTCTTGGTTGTCACTTCCTATCCTCAATGGGTTGCCAACATTGTTCTCGTGCCTAAAAAGGACGGCAAAGTACGAATGTGCGTGGATTATCGAGATTTAAATAGGGCCAGCCCTAAAGATCATTTTCCACTTCCCCACATTGATATCCTGGTTGATAATACGGCCTAACACAAAGTATTTTCCTTCATGGATGGATTCTCAGGTTATAACCAAATCAAAATGGCACCTGAGGACATGGAGAAAACTACATTTGTCACACAGTGGAGCATATTCTGCTACAAAGTGATGCCATTCGGACTAAAGAATGCTAGGGCAACCTATCAGTGTGCCATGGTAGCCTTATTTCATGATATGATACATCATGAGATAGAGGTCTATGTAGATGATATGATAGCCCGATCGCAAACTGAAGAGGAGCACCTTGATGACCTACAAAAGTTGTTTGAGAGATTGAAGGAGTATAAACTAAGGTTGAACCCAAACAAGTGTACATTCGGGGCGCGGTCCGGTAAACTCCTAGGCTTTATTGTCAGCAACAAAGGCATCGAGGTTGATCCTGCCAAGGTTAAAGCGATACAAGAAATGCCTGCTCCTCATACTGAGAAGGAAGTCAGAGGATTCTTGGGACGCCTGAACTATCTTTCCAGATTCATTTCTCACCTGACAGCTACTTGTGAGCCAATCTTCAAACTATTGAAGAAAGATCAAGTAGTCAAATGGAATGATGAATGCTAGACTGCTTTCGACAAAATCAAAGAGTATTTACAAGAGCCTCATGTTTTGATGCCACAAGTCGAGGGAAGACCACTAATCATGTATCTGGCTGTTTTAGAGAACTCAATGGAGTGTGTATTGGGGCAGCATGACGAGTCTGGCCGAAAAGAGCACGTTATTTACTACCTGAGCAAAAATTTTACCGACTGTGAAACCAGATATTCATTGCTAGAGAAAAATTGATGCACTCTGGCATGGGCTGCTCGGTGGCTAAGACAGTATATGTTGACTCACACTACTTTGTTGATATCTAAGATGGATCCTATAAAGTACATCTTCGAAAAACCTGCTCTGTCTGGGAGGATAGCTAGATGGCAGATGATCCTAACAGAATATGACATACAATACACTACCCAGAAAGCTATAAAGGGAAGTGTGCTAGCTGATCATCTTGCTCATCAAGCTGTAGAAGATTATCAGTCCATGAAATTTGAATTCCCAGATGAAGACATCATGACATTAGACAACTGTGAAGAAATCAGACCATATGACGGACCTGAACAAGGATCCCGATGGACCCTGTTCTTTGATGGGGCATCCAATGCACTTGGTAATGGTATCAGCGCTGTACTCATATCTCCGGAAGGGTGTCATACTCCCTTTACTGCCAGACTTTGCTTCAACTGTACGAACAACATGGCGGAATACGAAGCATGCATCTTTGGTCTCAAGGCTACCATAGATTTGGGAATCAGGTCTTTGGATGTGTTTGGAGATTCAACTTTGGTCGTCAGTCATATTAAAGGGGAATGGGACACTAAGAACCCAAATCTTATCCCTTACAAATAACATATTTTGACATTGCTACCACATTTTGAGGAGATTACCTTCGAACACTTCCCGCGAGAAGAAAATCAGCTAGAAGATGCTCTAGCCACAATGTCATCTATGTTTAAACTTAATTGGGATAACGAGGCTCCCTAAATCACCATTGAACGAATGGATAAGCCAGCACACTGTCACGAGATTAATACTGAAGAGGTAGTGGACCAGCCTTGGTTTCATGAAGTCAAGAGGTATCTCGAGGCTCAAGAATATCCAGAAGGAGCTTCAATCAATGATAAAAAGTTCTTAAGGAGATTCTCTGCTAAGTTCTTCCTGAGTAATGGCATCCTATACAAACGCAATCATGACTCCATTCTGCTCCGATGTATGGATAAGATTGAGGCTGAAAAGATCATGGCTGAATTACATGAAGGTACTTTTGGCACTCACTCTAGTGGGCATACGATGGCGAAGAAAATCCTACGGGCACGCTATTATTGGTCTACCATGGAAGCAGTCTGCTATCAACACTCTTGAACCTGTCATAAGTGTTAAATTTATGCTGACAAGGTGCACGTACCTCTGGTTCCTCTGAATGTCTTGACGGCTCCTTGGCCCTTTGCTATGTGGGGAATCAATATGATTGGGGAGATCAAGCCTACAACCTCCAATGGACACCGCTTCATTCTAGTGGCCATTGACTATTTTACAAAGTGGGTCGAAGCAGCTTCCTTCGCATCCTACTAAGAATTTTGTTGCCCGCTTCATCAAGCAAAATCTTATTTGCCGGTATGGTATTCCAGAAAGGATCATCACTGACAATGGTACAAATCTTAACAATACTATGATCCCCGCCTTGTGCGAGCAGTTCAGGATTCAGCATCACAATTCTTCCCCCTATGGCCAAAGATGAATTATGTTGTCGAAGCTGCAAATAAAAACATTAAAAAGATCATACAGAAAATGAAAGTCACCTACAGGGACTGGCATGAGATGCTACCATTTGCTCTCCACGGGTATCGTACCACAATTCACACATCAACTGGGGCAACACCCTATTCTTTGGTTTATGGCATGGAGGCTGTCTTGCCTATTGAGGTTCAGATCCCCTCTTTGAGGATTATGAGGGATGCAGGTTTAAGTGAGGACGATTGGATCCAGACTCGACTTGATCAATTAAAATTAATTGATGAAAAGAGACTTACTATTGTTTTCCATGGTCAGATGTATCAAAAATGGATGATCAAGGCTTTCAACAAGAAAGTCAGACGCCAAGTATATCAAGTTGGAGATCTAGTGATCAAACGCATTATCTTACCACAAAGTGATCCCAGGGGCAAATGGACTCCTACGTATGAAGGACCATTTGTAATCAAGAACATATTCTCCGGTGGGGCAATAATCTTAACCACCATGGACGGTGACGACTTGCCACACCCTGCGAACGCGGACAAAGTCAAAAGATACTACGCATAAGAGACCCGCTAGGTTGACACACCTAGGCAAAAAAGGGCATCCCGGCGAACCAAAAAAGGTTCGAGCAAAAATTAGGGATAAAATAAAAAATTTGTACACCCGACAATTTGAAAACCCGAAAGGGCGACTTGGGCAAAAAAGGATTTCCCGGTGGACTGAAAACCCGAAAGGGCGGCCCAGGAAAAAGTTAGGGAATTAAAGCGTATGACTATGTCCCGTCGGATCACTTTGCGGACAACCTCTTGACTTCCATTTACAAACTCGAAATTTCTGATCAACACAATCATCTTCAAACGAAGCAACAAATAGACAAGATGCTCAGAGATACAAAGGCTATAGCAGAATGGGAACCCCATGGGATTATTACACATAACTATCTTTCTTTGTATAAAGTTTTCTTGCTTTTTATGGCATCATTCTCTTACTAGAATGATTGTCTCCCTTGTACAAAATACTTATTCAAAGTTAATACAAAGATAACTCTTTGAAAGTGCAAAAACTATTTGTCTTTTTCTTTACGATTGTGTTTTCTCTGCAAAAACGTCCAATGATTCATTGATGAACATATGCATTTGAACATAATTACTATTTACAAATAAACAAAAGGAGAAAGACAATTACTGATAGGTTTGAAAGAGCAAGAAAACGTCTCTAGGCTATTCCATAAAGCAATCCCCACAGTACGTCATTTAGATCCCCAGCGGAACTAAAACTTCAAATTATTAATCCCCAGTAGAGATCGTCAAATTTCTCAGAATTCCTCAAGCAATATATGGCATTGCTCTCACAATAGAATCTTGTCAGTATTTCAACTTCAAGACATGAAGAATCCACATATCCTCATCCGCGTTCAAGGATTTATTTTCCCCAATCATACAGCAATACAGCAAATCAGCTTACATGCACATACATTACATCCATATATCATAAACATTGATAAAACAAATCATTTCATCATACATTTCATACAACATAACTTTGTGTTTCAGCTAACATTTTACCCTTTTCAGGATAAGATTAACAGCTACCATTAACAATGTGCAATCATGATACAATACTAATACGCTCCAGACACGGATGTCATTCTGTTATTCATTCAGATTCAACCTTCAGATACGGTACGAATATGCTCCAAACACGGATGCCATTCTGATACTCAATCAGATGCAATTGTTCAGATACAGTACGGATACGCTCCAGACACGGATGCCATTCTGTTATTCATTCAGATTTCAAGTTCAGATATAGTACGGATACGCTTCAGACACGGAGGCCATTCTGCTACTCATTCAGATTTCAAGTTCAGATACAGTATGGATACGCTCCAGACACGGAGGCCACTCAGATACTCATTCAGATATCCAAGTCCAGATACAGTTCAGATACGCTCTAAACATAGATGCCATTCTGATACTCATCCTTTCTGCTTACAACTTACAATTCAACGAACATTCTTGGATGGCATCTACAAGCCTATTTCCAACAAGATTCTACCACCTCTCCAAATGGCATCTTTAAGCCCATTCCCTCAACCGCACATTGTCGAGTGCAAATTTCTGGGCACTCTAGTGTCCAATCATTCTCTCACCTTCGAGTCACGAATGGCAAATCTCGCCAATCTAACTCTTCAGGTTTAAGAAGATTGAACAGGGGCAGCTGTTGTACCCAAAAATTTTCCCTCTCATTTATCAAGACTTTTCTCACAAGATTTCTTTGACTCAAGACTGGATTAGGGTTTGGTCAGCTCAAGACATCTCATCAGGCACTGATGACCCAAAATAAGGGTTTGAGATTGCACAAGGTTTTTTGCACTATCAATGCTTCATGTGACTTTCAAGTATCATTATGGACCCCTAAGATCATTCAGGATAAGTTTCAAGCCTTGAACCACATTTTTGATCAGTCAATGGGACAGTTAACCTAAAAATCAGTTGTATTGCGAAAAAGTCAACCATGGCCAATTGACAGTCAAACTTCATAATTTTTTGTCCACATTAACATTTTAAGCTTATATATATCATTTGGTCAACTTTGGATCACAATTCCTCAAGAAATTTGATCAAATGACCAAAAGGGCAAAATGGTAAAATATTAGGGTTTTGACTGAGGAAGGGCAATTTCTGGTTTTTGACCTAGAAAATGACCAATTGAGTTAAAACATGATTTAAATGATTCAATTGTATCATCTTGACCTAATAGCATGGTTCAAAACATTGCAATTTCATTGGATTGACAAATGAAATTTGCAGTCAACTGATCAAAAGTCAACTGTACACCGGAAAGTTAAACTTTGACTTTTTGGTTAAAATCAAGTGCCAAGGGTCACAATTCATCAAAACATGTCAAAGTGTGAAACTTGTTCATCAATAAATCCAAGTTTGAAGATTAGGGTTTAAATTTGAAAATTTTCGTAACTTAGAAAATTTTCTAAGTATAAAAAATTTCTTAATTTTTCTCAACTTTAGGCCATTTTTTCACCATGATGCATAATGATTCAAAGAAAGTTCCCAACATGAAAGTTGTATACCTCCATGAAATATACAACTTTTCTTCACACACTTTTCCATAAAGATGCTTGGATCTCAAGATATAAATTTATGAATACATGCTCATGAACTAAATAACTTAGTGAAATTTTGCCCTAATTTAGACAGGTTTTGGACCCATCTTCATGGCAATTTTTCACCAAGTTCCAAGAGGTATCTTGAAACTAATTTCAAAGATTAGTTATAGATAACATTGCAAGCTTTCCAAAATGTCAAAGAACTCCTCAAGATCATTTTTGAGTAGGGAGAATCGAAGAGATGAAGTTGGCAATTTCTCGCTTTTGGTTCAAGCCATTTCATGAAGAACAAAGTTCCAATTAGTACCTATGCTGCCTAATCCATGCTTTACAGGTCCTAAACTTGTTTCTTACTCCTTAATTTAATGCTTTCTTTGATCCAAGCCTTTAATCCATTACCCAAGTTGCAATTCCATAAATGGCATAAAGTGACCATTGCCATTTTGGAAAAGCTCAACTTTTGCCACTTTCCAATTCTTGAGCATTGAACCTGTCTCCTTTGCACATATAAGTCTTACAGGCCTAAAGAAAATGGTACAAGTATATACCAACCCTAATCAAGCCAGTACAAGCATGTTAAGCCTTGTCCCTTCACTTTTCTTCAAAAGCAAGAAAGTGTGCCAAAAGCCTATGACTTGCAAATCTGCTGGAGAGTTGACATGAAACTAATTCCATACTAATATACAAACACAATACAACACAAAACACGATTGCTAGAAGTCTGAAACAGTCTTAAACTCAAAAACACCAGAAAACTGTCAAGACTTACAGTTTTTGCATAAGCACACCAATCTCTCATTTGGCTCGTGCGTTTCAAGTCTTGATCATCAAAACACCTTACCTACTTGATACCTAACTGATCCAGACCCTCATCCCTGTACTGTAACCCCTTCTCCATCATCTACCATTTTTTTCTTTCCAAGCTTGCAGGTTGACTTGGCCAGAGAGTTTCAGACATTTTCAAAGCAAGGCAAGGGTTGGAATACACTCAGGGAGGTAAAAGCAAGCTCAAGCAATCTTCAGGCCTCCATAAAAATCACTCCAACTCCATCCATGATTTCAACTGAAAGAGGTAAAAATATCAACTTCTATCTCTTTATACAGGCAACCATTGGCCACGATTTGTGAATAAACAATGTAATCCTCATTACAACGAAGCTGTACATACATTTATCTTGCATTTATTTGGCCTGAGTTTAGAGAATTTTGAACTTGACGATTCTGAAAAATTTAGGTTTAAACTTAGGGCTTTTAAAATTCATTTTGATCTTTGATTGTTAGCTTACATGATTTATATGGTTAGAATCGTGAGACAAAATGCTACAACTTTCATGTTATGAGTTTTCATTTTCATGGAGAGATAAGCAAGTTACAAGACGTCTGGCCAGCTTGGGGAAGAAGATGAAGTACAAGGCAAGGACCTTGTTCATGTTATGTTATTTTTGTTTCACTTAAATAAACGGATGTATATGCACCCCAGTGGCAAGGTAGCACGCTGGTGAGACCCTAGTCCTGGATTCGAACCTTGGCGCTACCTTTTGTTTTTTTCACATTTTTTTCCACTTCCAGTTTTGGCTTTTTGCAGGTTTGGGCCTCCACGTTGGGCTTAGATGTTTTTTCTAACTTTCACCACTGGATTATTCAGAATACCCCCCCCCCCCCCCCCCCCCCCCCTTGCCCAACTATTTTGTATACTTATTTTATTTGTTTTATTTTCATTTTAGTTTATTAAATATTTTCTTTAATGCATAAAAAATCCTAAAAAATATAAATTTGATAATATTGCATTTTTTTAGTTTATTTTTCACATTTTTATCTTCAATATATATTACTTATTTTCTTAATAAACTTGTAAAATATAATTAAAATATGTTTAGTATAATTTATTTATTTCCTTTTCATCCCATACTTATAAATATTTATTTTTGCATATATAAAAACTTTTTTTATACAATATTATTTATTATTTTAACATAAAAAATACATAAAAAAATAGTATATAATAACTTTATTTTCTTTTTTAAAATAGAAATTAGGGTTAAACCTTCCTTTTAAAAATTAATTTCTTTTCCTTATATTTTTAGGTTTAGGTTTAAATTTCTTTTCACATGAAAACAAAATCTTTTTCTTGCATGTACATAATATTGCATATTTAAATATTGTATATTATTTATTCTAATATTCCTACAAATTTGATTTGGTTGTAATAATTTATTTAGGTTTACATTCTTGCAAATCCCCATTCAAATTTGTATTCCCCCCTCCCATAAAATTGTTGTAATAGCTTAGTAATATTTACATTACGCAATTTACCGCTTTACATGCCATGATTAGTAATTAGGGTTTGAATGATAAGATCAAAACAAAGCAAATAGAAAACCCTAAATGAAAGACAAAAACAAAGCATGAAAATAACAAACTTGCACACAAGCATCCTTAGGGTTTCTCCACTTGGTTGCCTTATAAAAAAATAGCCATATTATGCATGCAAAGTATCTTGGAAAAACAAAACAAATATAAGATCATAGTCCCTCGATGACGCTATTCAAGGTTGCCTTACAAAATGATCTTGGTCCCTTAAAATGCTAAGATACTTTGTAAACATTGCTAATCATGGTTATACGATGACCCACGCCCGTCCCGTTTAGATTCAAAGATAGGGTTGCTTACCAAATCAATGGTAAGAAAACAATGTCAAAGGAATAAAAAATGCATAAGAAAGACATTTGAGTAGGTAGATTACTTCTAGTTACTTGCTCTATTTTCAAACGACTATCCTTGCTATTTTCAAAACAAACACACACATTTCAAAACATCTTACAAACATTGAAAACATTTTCAAAAAGACAAACATCTTTGTATACATTTTTACGAATGAGAATCATTACAAAGATTTCCTAAACGAATGACCTCTTTTACAAAATACTTTCAAAACCACACCAAACACATTTTAAAATAACAAAAGCAAGTGATCTAGCAAGCAACTAAGAGCCCATGGAAAACCATGGATGAAAAGGGTGCTAATACCTTCCCTTTTCATAATCTACCCCCCGAACTCAAGAAAACATCTCAAAGGTCTTTCCTGTGCTTTTTCACCTTTCCTTTTGGATAAAAGAAAAGTCGATGGCGACTCTTGCTAACCGCAACATTTGCGATAAAACGCAAAACCTTTAAGTCAGTTCTCCCACCGTATCACAGCATCGTTATCAATGGAGAACCAAGTTAGAATTGATGAGTTACAGGTGGTGCGCAAATTTCCTGAAGTGTTTCCTGATGAAATTCCTGATGTACCGCCAGAAAGAGATGTTGAACTTGCGATTGATCTTGTACCTGGTACCAGACCAGTTTCTATGGCACCGTACAAGATGTCTACATATGAATTGTCTGAATTGAAGAAGCAGTTAAAAGAGTTGCTTGAGAAAAAGTTTGTGAGACCAAGTGTATCACCGTGGGGAGCGCCTGTGTTGTTAGTAAAGAAGAAAGATGGAAGTATAAGACTTTGTGTTGCTTATAGACAATTGAATAAAGTGACGATTAAGAACAAGTATCCGCTTCCGAGAATTGATGACTTGATGGATCAATTTATGGGTGCAAGTGTGTTTTCTAAGATTGATTTGAGGTCAAAATATCACCAGATTAGAGTGAAAGAAGATGATATTCATAAGAACACGTTCAAGACTCGGTATGGACACTACGAGTATTCGGTGATGCCTTTCGGTGTGACCAATATGCCTGGAGTATTCATGGAGTATATGAATTGTATCTTTCATACTTATTTGGATCGGTTTGTGGTGGTATTCATTGATGACATTCTAATTTTCTCTAAATCGGAAGAAGAACATGAAGAGCACCTAAGAGTTGTATTGCAAGTTTTGAAAGAGAAGAAGTTGTATGCGAAGTTGTCCAAGTGTGAATTCTGGTTGCAAGAGGTTAGTTTCCTTGGTCATGTCATTTCTGGTGCTAGCATTGCCATGGATCCTTCTAAAGTCGATGTTGTGTTGCAATGGGAAGCTCCAAAGTCAGTTACCTAGATTAGAAGCTTCTTGGGATTAGCCGGTTACTATAGACGGTTTATCGAAGGTTTTTCTAAGTTGGCACTTCCATTGACTAAGTTGACTTGTAAGGGTAAAGCTTTTGTGTAGGATATTCAATGTGAAGAAAGTTTTACCGAGTTGAAGAAGAGATTGACGTCGGCTCCAGTTTTGACTTTGCCTAATCCAGGAGAGCCTTTTGTTGTGTATTGTGATGCTTGTCTGATTGGGTTAGGTGGTGTGCTCATGCAGAATAGTAAGGTGGTTGCTTATGCGTCGAGGAAATTGAGGAATCATGAAAAGAATTATCCTACGCGTGATTTAGAATTGGATGCAGTTGTCTTTGTATTGAAAATCTGGAGGCATTATCTTTATGGTTCTAGATTTGAAGTGTTTAGTGACCATAAGAGTTTGAAGTATCTTTTTGATCAGAAAGAGTTGAATATGAGGCAGCGAAGGTGGTTAGAATTGTTGAAGGATTATGATTTCAGTTTGAATTATCATCCAGGAAAAGCTAATGTTGTGGATGATGCTTTAAGCCGAAAGACTTTGCACATGCCGACATTGATGGTATAAGAGTTGGAGTTAATTGACAAGTTCCGAGATTTGAGTTTGGTTTGTGAAGTGACACCGTGAAGTGTTATGTTGGGAATGTTGAATATTAATAATGAATTTCTGGATAGTATCAGAGAAGCTCAGAAGTTAGATGTGAAGTTGGTAGATTCGATGGTTGGGATCGATCAGTAAGAGAACAGTGATTTTAAATTAGATGTGCAAGGTGTGTTGAGATTTCATAATCAAATGTGTATTCCTGATGATGCAGAGATGAAGATAGTGATTCTTGAAGAGAGTCATAGAAGCAAGTTGAGTATTCATCCAAGAGATACGAAGATGTATCAGGATTTGAAGAATTTGTTTTGGTGGCCTGGGATGAAGAGTGATGTGGCTCGGTTTGTGTATTCATGTTTGACTTGTCAAAAGTTGGAAGTTGGACATCAGAAGCCTGCAGGGTTGATGCAACCGTTAGAGATTCCAGAATGGAAATGGGATAGCATTTCAATGGATTTTGTAACGGGATTACCTAGTACCTTTAGAGGACATGATTCGATTTGGGTGATTGTTGATAGGATTACAAAGTCGGCACATTTTATACCTATTAACATCACATATCTGATTTCGAAATTGGCAGAGATTTACACCAGAGTAATTTTGAAGTTGCATGGTGTTCCTTTGTGTATTGTGTCGGATAGAGATCTGAGGTTTACTTCTGATTTCTGGAAAAGATTGCAAGAGGCATTGGGATCTAAGTTGAGGGTGAGTTCGGCGTATCATCCTCAGACGGATGGTCAAACCGAGAGGACTATTCAGTCATTGGAAGATCTGTTAAGAGCATGTGTTCTTGAGCAGAGAGGTTCGTCGGATACTTATCTTCCGTTGATTGAGTTCACTTACAATAACAGTTACCATTCTAGTATTAGTATGACACATTTTAAGGCGTTGTATGGTCGGAGGTGTAGGACTCCGTTGTGTTGGCATGAATCTGGTGAAAGTGTGGTACTTGGACTTGAGATTGTTCGAGAGACTACTGAGAAAGTGAATCTTATCCGAGAGAAGATGAAATCTTCTCAAAGTAGACAAAAAAGTTACCATGACAGGAGAAGGAAAGATTTGGAATTCCAAGCTGGTGATCATGTGTTTTTGAGAGTCACACCAGTGATTGGTGTTGGACAATCTCTGAAGTCTAAGAAGCTCACTCCTTGTTTTATTGGTCCGTATCAGATTTCAGAAAGAGTTGGAAATGTTGCTTATAGAGTGGATTTACCGCCTAATCTTTCGAATTTTCATGATGTGTTTCATGTGTCACAACTCTGGAAGTATATTTCTGATCCGTCTCATGTGATTCAGATGGACGATGAGCAAGTATGGGATAATCTCACGGTGGAGACGATGCCCGTGCGAATCGTGGATCGAGAGAAGAAGATTCTAAGAGGAAAAGAGATTGCATTGGTGAAAGTTGTTTGGTTAGGAGCTGCTGGAGAGAGCGTGACCTGGGAGTTGGAGAGCAAGATACGAGACTCCTATCCCGAGTTATTTGAACCAGGTAAACTTTTATTTTCGAGGACGAAAATATTCTAAGTGGGGGAGAGCTGTAATGCCCCGATATTTAATTAAATATTTTTGAATATTTTATATTAATTCGAATTTTTATCGTCGAAGTCGGAATTATTTTATTAAGTTAGAATAATAATTAATCGGATTAATTTGGTGGTTGAAGTATCATTTTATTATTAAGCTTAAATATGATATTAGGCTTTAATTGGTGGTGTTGTGTAGTATTAAGGGGGTATGTCACTTAGGCCCATTTGAGTTTACTAAAGATTAAATAAAATAGGAGTATTATAGTGAATATTGGAATTAGAGGAAAAAGAGAGTGTAGAGCTATCAGGAAAGAAAGAAAAGAGGAAATAGGGTTTTGTGAGAGGAGAAGAAGAATAAGAAAATTGCTTCTAGTGCCAAATTCTCCAGAAACTTGGTTGAAGTTTCTTAGAGCTGCACTAAATCCAAGGTAAGGGTGGGGTTCTGACTCTATAATAGGGTGTGTGATTTATGGTATGTGGGATTGAGTTTGTAAAATTGATATATTGTTGAAATTGAGGGATAAATTAAGAACCCAATTTGATATTTTACATACTGTAGCACTGCATTATTTCAATTTAACACTATACAGTACCGCCTACGTTTTTGTTTTAAGTAGTACTGTTGAAAACGAAGGAGAACTAACGCCTTATATGAATTAAAAAAATTGAGAGACAATTGGTAGCTGTTGTACCCCAAAATTTTCCCTCTCACTTATCAAGAATTTTGCTCACAAGATCTCCTTGGGCTCAAGACTGCACTAGGGTTTGATAAACTCAAGACACCTCCTTAAGCACTGATGACCAAAATTAGGGTTTGAGTTTGCACAAGTATTTTTGGACTTCCAATGCCCCATATGACTTTCATGGATCATTATGGACCCTCAAGATTACTCATATCAAGTTTCAAGTCTTAGATCACATTTTTTGCTCAGTCAATTGAGTAGTTGACCTAAAAGTCAATTGTATTGGGAAAAAAAGTCAACCATGGCCAATTTACATTCAAACTTCATAATTCTTGATCCACATCAACATTTTAAACTCATGTGTATCATTTTATCAAGTTTGGACCATAATTCCTCGGGAAATTTGATCAAATCTCCAAAAGGGCAAAATGGTCAAAATTAGGGTTTTGATTGGGAAAGGGCAATTTCTGATTTTTGACCTAGAAAATGATCAATTGGTTTAAGGCATGATCTCAAGAGTCCAATTGCATCATTTTGACCTAATAACATGGCTCAAAACATCATTCAAGTTCAAAGGATTGACAGTTGAATTTTCAGTCAACTGATCAAAAGTCAACTGTATACTAAAAAGTCAAACTTTGACTTTTTGGTCAAATTCAAATTCCAAAGATCACAATTCATCAAAACATGTCAAAATATGAAACTTATTCATCAAGAAATCAAAAATTCAAGATTTCATTTTGAAAAGTCAAAATTTCTAAACTTAGAAATTTTTCTAAGTGTTGAAAATTTCTTATTTTTTCACAACTTTGAGCAAGATTTTCATCATGATGCAAGATGATTCTGAAGAAACTTCCAACATGAAAGTTGTATATCTCCATTAAATATACAACTTTTCTTCACACAACTTCTTCCAAAATTTCTTGGATCTCAAGTTATAATTTTAAGAACATGTGGTCATGAAACAAAACACTTGGTGAAATTTTGCCCTAATTTGGTCAGGATTTTGATCCAACTTCATGGCACTTTTTCATATAGTTCCAAGGGGAATATTCAAAAGCAATTCAAAGATGGGTTGTATAGAACATTGCAAGCTTTCCAAAATTTCCAAGAACTCCTTGAGATCATTTTTGAGTAGGGAGAATCGAAGAGATGAAATTAGGGTTTTGTCACTTGATTTACAAGGCATTTTGTGATGAACCAAATTCAAAATTCAAAATTCAAACCATGCTGCGTAAACTCTACTTTGCAGGCCTCAAACTTGTTAGGCACTCCGTAATTAATGGTTTACACAGCTGTTAGAGGTCTCACTTCAAGCATTCAATGCATGAACATGCTTTATATCCATTTTTGGAAGAAATGTTACATTGCCATTTTGATAAAGTGACTTTTTGCACAAAACTTGTTCTTGAGCCTTGCACTTGTTCTATTCTGATGAAACAAGTCCTATAACTCATAAGAATTGGTTTAGGCACTTACAATCACCCAACCAATGCTTGTACCTCCTCTTGAAATTTGTTTCCCACTTTTCTTCAAAATCAAGTAACCTAGCCAAAAGCTAGAAACTGGTACTTCTGATTGTCC
The DNA here is from genome assembly GCA_948472305.1 of Vicia faba. NCBI lineage: Eukaryota > Viridiplantae > Streptophyta > Magnoliopsida > Fabales > Fabaceae > Vicia > Vicia faba. The sequence continues at coordinate 1,460,409,215 of OX451737.1, forward strand.
AAAGCTCTCAAACACTCTTGTTTATACATACATAAACCATTAGCCACAAATACACGAATGCTTGACCACTAAAAAGAGCTAGAACTCATAATCACACTTCATACCTCCATTTTCACCCAAACTGACCAAAAACTTGAAACTCATAATCTACTCATGCGTTTCTTGGCCTTTTGGTTTCTAAAGATTCAAAACATCATATAGAATTGATCCCACACCCTGTTACAGAACTGTAACACCATTAACACCATCCACCATTTTCAAAAATAGAGATTTGCACTTGGACTTCTCTAGAACTTCTCAGGCCCTTTCAGCTCAAGCTAAGCATTCCATTAGCTTCCTGGGAACTTGAGGAAGCTAACCCAACCATTGGAACTCCTTGAAAGCTGCTCAAACCTCAAACCTGATACCCTCTTTCAAGGTAAGTTTTCTAACTTTGGAACTTCTCATACAGGCATCATCAATGATTTATTTGTGAACAAAACATGTAGATATCATTGCCCTAAAGCTAACCATGTTCATAGTTTCCATTAATTTTGCTTGAGCTTAGAGAATTTTAAGTTTGAAGTTTCTGAGATTTTAGGGTTCAGATTAGGGCCAATAAAATTCATGCTTATCTTTGATCTATAGCTTTAATGCTTTACATTTTTGAAACCGTGAGGAAATTTTCTACAAGTTTCATGTTTACAGTTTTCATTTTTGATGAGAAATGAGCAAGTTACAGTTTGGTATGGCTGGAGGTTGAAGATGAAGTCATCAGGGCGTGTTTTTCATCATATATTTATTGTTTTGTTTATGTTAACGGATCTATAGCCACCCCCAGTGGTAGAAGCGCGTTTGTAACCTTTGGGACCTAGATTCGAGCCCCAGTGGTACCCTTTTGATTTTTTCATATTTTTGCATTTCTGAATTTGTTTTTTTTTTGCAGGCGCTGGGCCTCTTTGGGCTTGTTTTGTTTTTGTTTTTGCTAGCTAACCCCCTGTGTCATATTTGCACCCTGACCCTGTTTTATTTTATTTTTCTTATTTTCATTTTTATCTATTTTCTTAAATATTCTCCTAATACTAAAAAAACATAAAAAATACAAAAAAAAATGTATACTTTGACTTAGTTTATTTTAATTTTCTCACAAAAAATATTTTTGTTTAACTATACTTTATTTATTTTTACTAACTAGTCTTGTAAATTTAATTTAAAACTAGGTTATTCTTTATTTTCTTTTACACTAATTAAAATATATTTATTTTAATATAAAAAAGGCCAAAAATATTTTACAACACCATATATTATTTTCAAGACAAAAATACAAAAATAGTTTTCTTGAAACTTAATCTCTTTTTAATCAATTAATAGATTTAGGGTTTTATTTAAAATCTTTTCTTATTAAATTATGTTTACTTTTATTATTTTAATTAATTATTTTATTTTAATTAATTAAGTTAAAACAAAGTCCTTTTTCTCTAAAAAATAAAACAAATATCCATTTACTTTACATTTCACATTTTTATACCTCTTATTCATTTTGTACATTATATTCATTTAATTTCTTGTACATTGATACAAATTCAATTTTATTGTAATAGATTAACTAGGTTTATATTCTTGCAATCCCCATTTACAAATTGTACATCCCCCTCCCCACAAATGTTGTAATAGCTTAGTAACTTTAAATTCCGCAATTTATTGCTTTATATATAACATGCTAGTAATTAGAGTTTGTATGGAAAGACTAAAACCAATACTTAGAAAACCCTAATTCAAGACAAAATCAAGCATGAAAACAATGCACTTGCACACAAGCACCCCTAGGGTTATTCCACTTGGTTGCCTTATACAAAATGGTTGTATTATGCATGTAAGGTATTTTAGCAAATACAAGACCATAGTCCCCCGATGACGCTATCTAAGTTGCCTTTCAAATGATCTTAGTCCCTGAAAGAAAATGCTAAGATACCTTGCAATATTGCTAATCATAGTTATACGATGATCCACGCCCGTCCCGTTTACATCCAAAGATAGGATTGTTTACCAAATTAATGGTAAGACAACAATGTCAAAGGAAAAGAAAATGAACAAGAAACATTTTTGAGTAGGTAGAATGCTCCTAATTACTTGCTCAATTTCAAACAAAACATCCTTGTTATTTTCAAAACAAGCACCTACACTTTCAAAACATCTTACAAACTTGAAAACATTTTCAAAAGATCAACATCTTTTTATACATTCTTACGAACGAGAATCATTACAAAGATTGCCGAAACAATGACCTCTTTACAAAATACTTTCAAAAACCACACAAAGCACAATTTCAAACAAAAGAAAGTGATCTAGAAAGTAACTAAGAGCCCATGGAAAACCATGGATGAAAAGGGTGCTAATACCTTCCCTTTTCATAATCTACCCCCCGAACTCAAGTAACAATCTCAAAGGTCTTTCTTGTTCTTTTTCACCTTTCCTTTTGGATAAAAGAAAAGTCGGTGCCGACTCTTACTAACCGCAACATTTGCGATCAAATGAAAAACTTTCAAGTCAGTTCTCCCACTGTATCACAGCAGCATTCATACTATAGCGATGCAATTATGGTAGGAGGCACATTGAGCTATCATGAAAATTAGTACTGTAGTGCAACACTAGTAAGTGTTATGCGAAAGTGCATTATTAATATATTCTCTTCATGTAGGATAAAGTAGATGTGCTTCTACTGTATCATCACGTTAGCAATTGCAATTGTATGATATAACCTTAAATTGAGTATTAGTTTCTAGTAAAAAAATGTTCATATATATATATATATATATATATATATATATATATATATATATATATATATATATATATATATATATATATATATATATATATATATATATATATATATATATATATATATATATATATATATATATATATATATATATATATATATATATATATATATATATATATATATCAGTAGTTTATTAATAATAATATAATAATAATTATTATATTAATGATTTAGTATTATTAATATAATGATTTTTTTAAGAGTTTTGAGTTAGAAATAACTATTTGGATTATTTAGCTAATTTAAGTTATTTCTCAATTCCGATAGAGTTTTTACAATTGTCAATTGAGTTGTCAATAGGGTTGTTAGAAATATCAAAAGTGTTGTTAAAATCATCAATAGAGTTGTTTTGTATCATTACAAATCACTTTTATTTGTTTTGCGTAATTCCGATATATTTAGAGTTGTCAGTAGGATAAGTTGAAGTGTCCTAATAATAACTCATCTTCACTAAATTATTGATAGTTTAGTTATGAATTTTAGTTAAATTTAGTAGCAAGAAATTTTAGTTTTAGTAAAAAAATTGGTAGAAGCTGCAGTATCATATGAATTGACAGATTTGGTAATAAAGTGGTGGAAATAGTTGGTAGTAGAAGGTAGCAGGTGGTAGTTTTTGACAGAAAACAATATTTGCAGTATAGTCTATTCAATAGAAGTATGGTATTAATTTAACCGTGTCGTAATAATAAATTTAGCATAAAATAGAAATAATAGAATTTTGGCCGATAATTAATTAACCGGTTTTAGTCAAAATAGTCTGAATAATTATGCGGTTTATTTGTAGTGATTTTTGGTTGATTTGTTGGGTGGTGTTTTTGTTGAAAAATGTGAATTAGCAAGTGATTTTATTGCCTCTATTTATGGGAAAAATATTAAGTTGTAGGTTTATGGTCAATGTTGAATTAAGTTTAATTATTGTTGTTGTTGTTGTTACGTTCATGTCGTTAATGCATACATAGCATATCATGTTGGAGATGATGCTTGTTAAGTTGGCCTGGATTGGCAAATATAAAGTTGAAGGCTTTTGCCTTGTTGATGCCTCTATTTATTGGCAAATTTCTAAGTTGGGAGTTCTACTCCATTGGTACCCGCTGCGTAGTAATGAAAGTTGTTTTATTTCTAAAGACTAAACAGGTTGTTATCGGTTCATCTTAATTTCATGTGTTATGTATCCGAACTATAGATGATTGAATATCGTAGTTTTAAGTTGATAGTGTAGTATTCCATTTGTTTGTTGGAAATTTTTTGTAACTCTGATTTTGTTTAACCCATTGGGTAGAAATGGGGTGTTACAGAGGTTCCGAGCTACATCAAATCAATAAGTGTTCAGTGGTGGTGTATTATCTGAATGGGATTCTTCTAATGAAATTTAATTTAGTTCGAAGCTTAAACATGGTGGTGGTAACGACGGGAAGATAGGTGAAACAACTGGCTGAAAATCATCATACAATGAAGTCGCCATCGAACGTCTTTTATCCCACATGAAGAGATAGGTAAACATCGAGAAAACATGAGAAGGGAGAAGTCACAGTCTTGCGACCAAGAGATCGGGTAAGGTATTTTGTTACGCAAGGGGAAGGTATTAGTACATCACACACTTGTAGTACTCTATGGTATCCAATCTTGTTATCTATCTTATGGGTATGGTTAATCTATGCTTACTGCTTACTGCTGAGGAAGAATGCATGCGAAAGAAAGGAGAAAATAATGTAGCAGAAAAAAAGTTGTGCTCGCTCGGGCCCTACCCCAAGGCCTACATATCCTTTTTTTAGGAATCAGAGTTATCGTAGTTCAGCTCACATGTTTTGTTTGTTTGTGTTTTTTTATGAACAATGTTAATTCCGCCTTCTACCGCAGGTCGACCTTTGGAGACTCACGCGTTGACACAGAAGTAAATTAACATGTCCTTACTTGAAAAGATTTTGAGTCACGCCCTCAAGGCAAGATGCTATATTCGATTGGTTTGTGTTTTGTTACCTTGAAAAAGGGTTTAAGTGTGATTAGCATGTTTTATGATTTGTTAAGAAAAAAAGTTTTAGTTTTAAATGTAAATGCAAAGGGAGAAGAAAAAGAGTCTATGGTAGACTATCCTATTTTCTATTCTAATGGTTATCATACAATAATGGTCATAAGATTTGGATTAACAAAAAAGAAATGTCTACCTAATGTTAGCATGCATGGTTGACAAACCTAATGTCTAACTTGGTTGAAGAACCAAGTGAACCTAAGGGAACATGGCCACGAAAGCAAGTAAATGAACAAGCAAGCAAGTGCTTAGGCAAAAGCATGCATGCATGGCATGAGTAACGACCATCGCTAACTCAAGCATAAAGTCCTAACCAATATATAAAAGATCGAGGTAGGAACAAAAAAGATAGGGGCAATGCTTTAGCCAACGTGGGAAATGAATCAACTGAGGAAAACAAGCTAGTGGGGGATAAAATGTCTATACCGTAGCATGAATTGCTAGGCAAGAAGAGGAGGGGAAAAAAAGTGATGTCCAAAGCGACTAACACCTAACCAAGATATCGAGAATCAATGTAGGATATAGAAGATTGTATGAACAATCATAGAGCTTCAACATCGAGCAATGCAAACTCTTGACAAAGTGTGGGGGTTGATTGCAAACCCTTCTCCACTTGACAAACTCGATACACATGATCTTGGGAACATTTTCGGAGCTCGGAACTTGCAAAAAATGAGCATAGGAGGATAGGATGACATTGAACTAGTTTCTGGTCGGGTCCGGGCTTCGTAGTGACTTGCTTGAAAGGATGAAATTGACTGTTATCTGGCCAGGTTCCAGGCTTTACAACAACTTTCGGAGATAACACTGACTATGTCGATGACTTCACTAGGGATTAGGGGTTGTGGTCCCTTGATTTGTAATAGTATGAGAGGCAAACTCAAGCTTGGGAATCTGTAGTTTGTTGGGAAAATAAACCATGTTGAAGAGAACTTTTGACAATCTGTTGGGGAGGTGTCTCTTTTAGGAAGAAATCCCAAAAGGCTTCCTTTTAAGACCAACTCAGCTGGGGAGAGGTTTTCCGAAGACTGAAACTCTGGTTGGGGATTGCATGGATCCAACTTTAAGGGGATATCCATGAATTTGGCCTTGTGGGGTTTGTACCCTTATCCGTGAAGATTATTCTACAGGGATGACCTTATAGAGGTGGCTCTGGCGACTTCAACGAGGACCACCTTATGAAAGGGACTTTGTGGGGATTTGTCGCTATCCATAGTAGTAAGTGTTATGGTGCTTCTAAAAAATGTGTGCTTGGTCGTATATGACCCTTTTGCTAGAATTCAAGTTCAATGCCCCAAGTGATTCAGATGCAGACCTGCCATGTTATTCATGACTTCTTGAGAGATTTCTTGGAATCTCGACTTGACTACCACATATGAGTTGGACAGTAATCTGTCATGCCCCCTTGATTACATGAGATTTGTCATTGGAAACGTCTTCCAATTTGAAGTGATTATGTTTCTTGAGAGAGCTTCCGTTTATTGGATATTCGTCGTGCGAATTTTTGTGTTGTCAAACAAATAGCCTTTATGCAAACAATGGTATTCAAATAATGCAAAGTTTATGTTTGTCTTGAAGTTTTGAAAATTCATTTTTAGCAAATAAAAGAATTTTGTAAGAATATGAATTCAACTCAGGAATTACAGTAAGCCTTACAGGAGTCAGGATACCTTTTGTAACAGCATGCTTTCGAACTAACCCATGCTTCAATTAGGACTTTTAAGGGGTTGTAACGTAGACTGGTTCACGGTTTAAGAAACAAAGGATAAAGCTCAAAGTTTATTTGTACCCACCCGTTCTTCATCCCTATACTCAGTTAATTGTGCGTTTTGAATTTCAATTGAGTCAGGAATGGCGTTTTGGTGATGGTTCGGATACTGGAGATTTATTTTTAAAGGCAGACATTTTTGTAACATTTTTCATGTTATCAAGGATTTGTAACGACTTCTTTTTGACTTACTATCCCTGATTTTTGCCTGACTGTTTTTTTCTTCTTTTTGAAACTACAGTCAGCGGGATGCCCCAGTTTTTTCTTAAGTCTCCTTCATAGGTTTTGACTTAGTGGGCTTTTCTTTTGAGAGATAATGACTACCAATTTTACAGGGAACCATCGCTGTCTTTTGATTCAAAAGGATGTTTTTTATTTCATTCGTTATGTATGAAGTGAAAGCTTGTGACTGAACGTGCATTTGAATTAAATGAGAAACTACCCTGCCCTAGATTATGATTAAAGGTTTCAATTTGTGTGAAAAAGAAAACTCCCGCTTCTTAGGTTCAAAGTGGGTTGACTAGGGATTATCTTCCTTATAACCCCACTGTTTAGGAATTGAAAGAACACTTATACATCGTCAACAAGGTTTGTCCAAAAGCGTACTGTATGGATCATGGTATTATTTTCGTCATCCTCCCTCTAAACGCTTACGAGAGTTTAATATCATACAAAAAGGAGTAAAAGTATAATTTCAATACAGTGAAAATGAATGGACTAGACCAAGACAAAATATGCAACGCATTAGCGAGAGTAACCAAAGTTTGACATAAGGACAAATGTTTAAGCAAACACAGAAAATTACAACTGAAAATTCGAATGAACAAAAGTTTCTCCACCTAAACTTTGTCACTTCAGATGGTGTGTGTTGTACCCCAAAATTTTCCCTCTCATTTTATCAAGATTCTCCTCACAAGACTCTTTGGACTCAAGACCAGATTAGGGTTTGCTCAGCTCAAGACATCTCCTTGCACTGTTGACCTGAAATTAGGGTTTGAGTTTGCACATGGATTTTTGGACTTTCAATGCCTCATGTGACTTTCATACTTCATGTTGGACCTCTAAGATTGCTCATACCAAGTTTCAAGCCTTGAATCAAATTTTTGCCTAGTCAATTGGACAGTTGAACTAAAAATCACTTGTATTGAGGAAAAAGTCAACTGTAGCCAATTTACAGTCAAACCTCATACTTTTTTATCCACATCAACATTATAGACTCATATGAACCATTTGATCAAGTTTGGACCATAACTCCTCAAGAAATTTGATCAGATCATCAAAAGGGCAAAATGTTCATTTTTAGAGTTTTGACTGAGAAAGGGCAATTTCTGATTTTTAACCTAGCCAATGGCAAATTGGGTTCAAGCATGGTTTGAAGGACTCAATGGCATCATCTTGACCTAATCATAAGGTTCAAAAGATCTCAAATGCATTGGATTGACAGATGAATTTTCCAATCAACTGATCAAAAGTCAACTGTACACTAAAAAGTCAAACTTTGACTTTTTGGTCAAAATCAAGTGCCAAGGGTCATTTTTCATCAAGATGTGTCAAAACATGAAACTTGTTCAGCAAGAAACCTAATTTTGGAAATTAGGGTTTAAAATGGAAAATTTTCATAACTTAATTTTCAAAGTTATGAAAATTTCTTATTTTTTCCCAACTTTCCCCAACTTTTTCACCATGATGAAATTAGATTAAAATAAAACTTCCAACATGAAAGTTATAGTCCTCCACAAAATCTACAACTTTGATTCACAAAGTTTTCCCAAAAGATGCTTGGATCGCAAGTTATGATTTTGTGAATAAGGGTCCATGAAACTTTTAACTTAGTGAAATTTTGCCCTAGTTTAGGCACGATTTTGACCTATCTTCATGGCAACTTTTCACATAGTTACAAGTGGAATATCAAAATTCATTTCAAAGATGGATTGTACAGCATGTTACAAGCTTTCCAAAATGTCCAAGAACTCTCCAAGATCATCTATGGTTAAGGAGAATCGAAGAAATGAAAATGGCCATTTCTCACTTTTGTCCATGGCATTTTGCACATTGATACAAGTTGCAAATCAGTTTGGATCATGCTTGTACTTGGTTTACAGGTTCTAATCCTTTCTACACTCATAAATTAAATGCAAATACATTGGTTAATGGCATTGTTTTGATCTTTGAAGCTTTGTACAAAGGTTTAATCCAAAAATGGCAAAAAGGCAACATTGCTACTTTGATAAAGCATGCTTTATGTCATTTTGTTTATCTTGAGCCATGACCAAAGCTTTTGCTGCAAACCAACTCCACAAATATCAGGAAAAGTGTACCAACTATGTGCAGCTAAGAAGCTAGCCAGTACAGCCTTAGCCTTTGTCAACTCACCTTTTGCTTCAAAAACAAGAAAGCTTGCAAAAGTAAACATAACTTGAAAATCTGATAAGAGCAAGTCTTGGAAAATTTTCAAACAATCTCAGCACATTATACCAAGCCCAAAACACGATCTCATAGCATCTCAAACACCCTTAAGCACAAAAATCACAAGTTCTTGCCCAAACAGGGCATCTTCTGCAGAACCACTTCCAAAACAAATTTGCCTCGTGCGTTTTGATTGAAACCACTTCAAACAAATTCAATACAATATACCTAAACTATCCAGGCCCTTACTTTGCAACTGTAACCTCGTTTGCACACTTCACCATTTTCATTTTGAAGCTTTGCAGGTTGAGTTCTACAAGGAGTTTCAGACCATTTCAAAGCAAGCTAAGCATTTGGAAAGGTTGAGGGAACATCAAGCAAGCTCAAAAGTCCTTCAGGCCTCATTCAAAGTTACTGCATTGCCATATTCGAACTTGACTGAATAAGGTAATTTTCAACTTTCTATCTCCTTATTTAGACATCCTTAGGCTTAGGTTTGTGAAGCAAAAATGTAGTCCTTAAGTTGCTTGAACTGTACATATGCATAGCTTGTATTTATATTAACTGAGCTAGGAGAATTTGGATGTTGAAGTTGCTGAAAATTTTAGGTCATAAATTATGGGCATTGAAATTCTCCCTGGTTTCTTAGAGTTAGATCAAGTTTTTTACATGGTTGGAATCGTGATTGAAAATGCTATAACTTTTATGTTGTGAGTTTTTAATTTCATGCAAGAACAAGAGAGAACAGGATTTGTACATGGCGCGCGTGTTTTGGCTCTGTTCAGAAGACAGGGATGAAGTGAAGTGGGCCTGGACCTGGCTTTTCTACTTTTCACACCCTCCATTTTGTTATTTGCACCCCCTTGGCCCATTTCTTTTATTTTTCATATTTTCTTACATATTTCACATTTCTGACTTTTATTTATTTTTTCCTAAACATTAAAAATCATAAAAATATTTTCTTTATTTTTTTGCATTTTTTTCATATTTTTTATTTTATTTTTTGCATAATAAATAAATTATTAGGTTAATATACTTTATTTTCTAAATAAAATTTGTAGAATAATAAAAAAATACTATACATTTTATTTTTATTATATTATATACATAAAATAATATTTTCACCAATATTTAATTTTTAAACATTTTTGTATATATTTTTATTTATTTTCTTGTACATAAATGAAATAAATAATAAAAGAATATACATTTTCTTTTAAACCAAAAAAACTAGGGTTTCCACCCTTTCCAAAAATAATCATTTTATTTTCTCTTATTTTTAAGACTTAAATAAATTTATTTTATATACATAAAATCAAATACAAAAAAAACATTTGTGCATATTTACATTTTATTGCATATTTAAATTTTTGCTCATTTATTTATTTGTTGTATAAATTCAATTGGGTTGTAATAGTAAATTAGGGCTTTATTTTGTGCAAATACCCCCTATTCAAACTTGTATCCCCCTCCCCATAATATTGTTGTAATAGTCTTAGATTTACTATTATGCAATTTATAGTATTATATGCATGATAGTAAGATTAGGGTTTTGTATGCAAAGACCAAAATCAAACAAATAGCATGACTTAATAAAAGACATAAATGCATGAAAAATGACAACACAATGCACACAAGCACCCCTAGGGTTTCATCCACTTTGTTGCCTTAAAATGGCCATGGTATGCATGCTAGGTATCTTGGAAAAACAAAACAAAAACAAAAAGATCATAGTCCCTCGATGACGCTATCTTGGTTGTGTTTACCTTGGTTTTTGGTAAACAACCGCTGATCCTCCAAATGGTTACTTATTTGGTTACTCGCAGGATCGATCAGATTGATCCTAGGACATAGGTTGATTTTGAAGTTTGATTAAATTGGATAAGGCTTTAAATAAAAAGGTTTCAAGTAAATTGCATGAAGGAAAGACTTGGTAAAATAAACAAGGCTTAAAGTAAAAGGCTTCGACAGGAATGTAAAGGAGAAAACAAGTAAATTTCTGGAAAAGTAAATGACTTTGATAAATAAAATTGGTGTTTCACACATACATTTCTCAACAATTCTTTCTCACACGCTGGGTACTCGAATCTATATGAGTGACTTTGTATAGAATTGTGAACACACGCGATAAACTACATGTCTACTACTATTTATACTAAAACATCCCAAGTAACCGTTGGGCAGTTACACTGCTTCGAGATTAATCCACTTGGCATGTTCTCCACGCTCGACGCTCCAGATCCTTGCACGTTTGCACGTGGTAACTGCTGGAAACCGTTTTCCCTCCAAACGCTTGAATTTCAAACTGCTCCACTCTGAACCATCGAACACTTTCGTCAAGAGACATCTTCGACGAGAAACTCTTTCGACGTCGAAGGCAACCAGCCTTCTTCCTTGGAAGAAATCTTCTAAGTACTTTGCCAATCTTTCGACGGGCCTTTCGACAGACTTAGCCAATCGAAAACATCTTTCAACTTTAATGGCTGACATCAACAAAACAAAGGTGTCGAATTTAGGAGCCAACAAATTGCCCCCCAAGAATGCCTTATTTCGACTCTGACAGAAAAAGGCATTCTTTGAAACGCCATTCGACACTTGTCTTTTCACGCTTAGTCACAAATTAACTTGTGCACTTTTTGTTGTTTTCTACCAACTAGTGGCAATCCCAAGAAAGCCATCATTGTTCCGTACCTAGGACGTCACTTTCAGTACAGCGTGCAGTACCAAACGTCATTTCAGAATTTGTCATTATGACAATTCCCAAAAACGAGGACGCACGCTGCGTCCCTCTATTTCTGCAGAAACGGCCAAAACAACAGGGGGCTGCCACGCGTCCCACTAACTCCTGCAGCATTAAATGGCATTTAATGTCCTCGTTATTGGGGATTTTTCCCCACTACTATAAATAGCAGTAAGTACCCCATTGTGGGACTTTTTACGCCATCTAGCCTTTCAAACTTCTCCGTTTTCATACAAGCTTGTTATCTTTGCAGAAACTCTTCCTCTTTCACTTCGTCTTCAACCTCATTTCAAACTCAACACTAATCCATGGCATCTGGTTCTACTGCTCCTAGTGCTAACGCACCAACTGAACATGCTAAACCCAAGGTTTTCGTCACTGCTCCGGTAGTAAATTCTACAGGCAAACGAAGGGTTCCTGAACCCTCTGACATCGCCGTTCGCGATGCTTACTCGCGCCACTTGATGATCCCGGTTGGATACTCCAACCAGATCTTTGCAATGTTTGGCCCCATGTATCCAAGTATCTCTGAGGCTTTGAAGATCAAGAGCTATTTCCCGATAGTCGAGAAACTCAAACCAGTCGCATGCGCCAAGAAAGACGCAGAAGACAATGAAGACCCTGCACATGAAAAAATCGACCTCCGCTTCTTCAACAGAGGTGTTAGGGCCTTCAGGTCTTGCCCTAACCTTACCCCAGATTACGTTGCTTGGCTAGTAAAGATGGAGAAGCACCAAACTTCGATCTGGAAGGATATGGGGATCTTCGACCTAGTGATGCTGTCGAAGACAGGTTTGAACTATTCCCCGGAGATGCTGATAGCCTCTCTGCTGTTCTGGGACTACTCCCACTTTACTTTCCATCTTCCCTGTGGGATGCTAACCCCCACACTCTTCGATGTGGCCGCTATTACTGGCCTTCGACCCACCGGGGATTACTTCGATCCGGAGGAGATGTCGGAGGACCAAATTGGCTTCTCTGAGACCAAACCAACATACACCACTTTCATCAACCATTATCATGACAGGTCGACAGATGCTGTGTCGGATGTCGAACACATAGCGTTTCTAGCCTTATGGCTGACTCGCTTTGTATTTTGCTCGAAGTCTTTACAGGTGACCAAAAAGATGGTCACTCTTGCTACTCAACTGCATCATCGCCAAAACATTTGTTTGGCAGAACTGATTCTGGCTAGCCTCTATGATTCGATCAGCAATGGGGCAACTCTTCTGAAACATATCGAGGACAGGGCCAGTTTGCTACTTGCTGGGCCTTTTTGGCTGCTCCAACTGTGGCTCAACGCCACTTTCGAATCTTTCTTGCCTAAGAAGGTTCAGATAAATGAACAGGCTCCAGCGATAGCGAATAGACGCGTCGAAGGAACCAGGCTGGCTCTGCTGACACCTATGGAAGATGGACTGGAGTTTCAGCAAACCTTCACCAACTTCGTTCTAATGTTTGCTCGAAGGAAGGAGTTTGTTTCAACTATGGCTCCATTTGCTCGACGGCAGGTAGGCCCAGCATGGTTCACAAGGCCACATCCAAAGGCGTCGAGTGGTCCCAATGTCGACGAACACACAATACTGTGGGAGGCGTTCCTTACACCAAGGATCATGCCTCTTCGATTCAAGAGTTCCAAGACTCATTTGAGTCTGATTGCCTACCAACCAAATCTGGTATCTCGCCAGTTTGGTATTATCCAAACCCTACCTTCTCCGATTTTTCAAAGAGAGAAGTCCATGTTGTACTTCTGCAATGATTACACAGAAGAAGCTGCCATCAAGCATATCGGAAGATATGCTGGTCGAACAGTTCTCTCGTTGTTTGACTACCAGCTTAATTTTCTTTGTTCACCATCCTTCGAGGAGTGGTGGAGAAGCTATTATGCTGAGTACTTCTTCGACGAGAAGGACTTCATGGATGAGCTGCAGAAGTCTTTTGTCCTTGTGTTGGACAAAATAAAGAAATGTAAGTTCATTCTCTCACATTACTTTTTGTCTTTCTCTTCGACTGCTAGCCTGTTAACTTTTTATTTGCTTTCAGTTGTTCGAAAGCCTGTAGCCAAGAAGGCTACAGAAGGCCAACAGGGGGGAGGCCCTTCAACAAAACCTCCACCGCCGGCGAAGACTACAGCGCCGGCGAAGACCATAAGCAACCAACAGGGGGAAGGCTCTTCGAAGAAGCCTTCTATATCGGTAACCAGACTTTCATCATTTTTTCCTGGCTTTTGACTTTTCACTTTCGATGCAATTATTAAATCGAATTCCTATTGGTCTTCTAGGCACCTTCGCCCAAGAAACGGCTAGCACTAGTGGTCGAATCTGGGAGCGATGAAGAAAGCGATTCTCCTCCTGCCCCCTTAAAAAGGCGAAAGTTGACGAAGGATGCTCTTGTTCCTGCTCCTGCTCCTGAAGGTCGAACCGTCAGAATAAAGATTGCTGGGCGACCTCTGAAGATTTGTCTTCTTTCCTTTTTCAGGACACTACTGAAAGTTCTCCGCCAAGGACCTCTGAAACGCTGGAATCTGCTGAACTTAGCAGGCCTCAGGAAAAAGGCTTGGGAAATGACGAAGCCCATACTGAGAATGAGGCCAATGCTGAAACAGTAGAAAAACCAGCGGAGGAGCCTCAAACGGAGGAACCACAGCCAGAAGCGGTTCAGGTGGTGGATCTGTCAGAAGAGAATCATGAAGAAAGGGACCAGGGTAATGCTGGCGAAGAAAATCAAGATGCTGCTGACGAAGAGAACCAAGTTGGCACTGGCGAAGGACACCAGGGTGACGCTAGCGAAGAGCAACAAGATGACGCTGGCGAAGGGCACCAGGGTGATGCTAGCGAAGAACCACAAGTCGACGCTGGTACTGCCCCAGTCCGAGTCGAAGAGCAACCAGTCGAGGCACCTAACACTCAACAACCTCAAACCCAAGATAATGCTGTTGCAAGGGTTACCTCAACGAAGCACAGGTCTAAAGAGGACTTGGAACTCTTGAAACAAACTGACCCTGTTAGCTACCTCAACGCAATCATCGAGAGCAAGAGTTCGTCTGACGCTAGTCAGGAAGTTCCTACCCTGTCGGGGAAGTCTTCTGAAACTTCTCCCCTTGATGATGCTTTGGCGAAGGTTAAGGCCCAGTTCTTCAAGAGGGACTTGATGAAGACTTTAGAGGGGGACCCCACTGCTCCATCATGCTTGAAGGATGTCTTGAATGCTGTCGACTTTGAAGCTGTAGCCCCAGAAGTTTCAAGCTTGATCATGGAGTTACACTCTATGATTGATCAAGTCTCAGCAGATTACAGGCGCCAAAGGGGGTTTAACAGTCAGCTTGAGGTGTTGTATGGCAAAAGCTCCTCTGCGTGGACTGCTGTCTCAGATTCGACTTCTCGAATTGCGGAGTTGTCGAAACAAAAAGCATCTACGCAAGAGGAAGTCGATGCCATTGATCGAGAGAACGCTTCCTTCCGGGCACAGATCGAAGAAATAGAGGCAAAGATAAACGCCAATATTGTACGCAAGGAGGAACTTCTTTCGACCATCTCAGACACCGAGAGCCAAACTGAGATTAAACAAGGCCTGGAATTCGCTGAGAGGGCCCAAAGCCTCGACGCTCAGATTGCCAAACTAGTGCAGGAGAACGCCTGGTGCAAGAAAAGGTTGGAGCTGCAGCAAGCCAAGTATCTTCGACTCAAGAACTCTCTTTCCTTTTGATTGATTCTCTTTTGTAACCATATTTTGTAATCCATATTCGACAACAATTGCCATCTTGGCTGAAATTTATAAAATTTCCATTTTGGCATTTTTATGGTTAATTTAGTCTTGTTCTTTTATTATTTTATTTTTATCTCTTGAAGTATAGGTTTGTATTTTTTCAAATATTTACCATTTACTCTCAAGAGCCTTTTATCTCCACCTAACTCTTCGACTTCATAGGCTCCACCAGAAAAAGTTTGGATAACTCTAAAGGGTCCTTCCCATTTGGGTGACCATTTCCCCATGCTTCGATCCCTTCGATCCATGGGAAGAATTACCTTCCAAACTAGTTCTTCAGGCAAAAATACCTTAGGTTTTACCTTTCTATTATAAGAGTCTTCTACTCTTTTCTTCTGAAGCCTGAGTAGGTCGAGAGCGCGTAATCTCTCCTCGTCTACATCCACCAGTTCGTCTAACATCATGTTCCAATAAACTTCAGAAGGAATATCATAATGCCTCTGAACCCTTACAGATTGAAGACAAATTTCTGCTGGTAACACTGCATCATGGCCAAAAGTTAGCCTATACGGTGTTGTACCAGTGGCTTCTTTTGGGGACGTTCGACAAGCCCATAAAATCTGGTCTAACGTCTTGTGCCAATTCTTTGGTTTCTTCCCAACATGTTTCTTTATCAAGCCAATCACCACTTTGTTAGCTGCTTCGACTTGACCATTCGCCTGTGCATAATAAGGCGTTGATGTTAGGAGTTTGAAACCTGTTTCCTGAGCAAATTCCTGCATCTTTCGACCAGTGAAAACTGACCCTTGATCAGTTGTTATTGTCTCAGGAATTCCATATCTAAAGATAATGTTCTTTTGAATAAATTCAATGACATTTTCTTGGTCTACATTGACTAAAGGGACAGCTTCGATCCACTTAGTAAAATAATCAATGCCTACCAATATGTATTTCTGACTCTTTGATGATGCTGGTCGAATCTCTCCAATGAGGTCCAACGCCCATCCTCTAAAGGGCCAAGGCTTCACTATCGAGTGAAGTTCGCTTGCTGGTACATGTTGGATGCCTGTATGAACTTGACACTCTTGACAACCTTTGGCGAACTCAACACAATCTTTCAGCATAGTGGGCCAATATAGTCCTTGTCGAAACAACAACCATTTCATCTTATGGCCTGCTTGGTGAGCCCCACATTCCCCAGCATGCGTAGTCGAAAGGGCTATGTATGCTTCAGTTTCACTTAAACATTTCAGCAACACCCCTTCAGGCGTCTTCTTGAATAACTCATTACCCATGAGTACATAACTCAACGCCCTGAATTTTGTTCTTCGTTCTGTCGAAGCTCCTGGATTTTGAAGATAGTCCACAATGGGTTTCCTCCAATCTTGCTCTGACAAATTATCAATGAACGAAATCTCGAAGTTACTGTGATCAGCATATCCTAGTCTCGTCGATTCCAAGTCTGTTGGTGATAGACAAGTTGCTTTTATCTTTTCTCGAACTTCGATTGCTCTTTGTAATCTCGTTTTTGAAATCTTATACCCAGATGCAATCTGTGCCAAGTCGTTGGCTATTTGATTTTTGACTCTGGGTATGTGTCGAATATTGACTGCTTCAAATTTTTTCAATAAACGATTTGCTATCACAAAGTACATAATGAGATTTTCTCTTATGCATTTATATTCCTTTGTGACTTGCTTAATGACTAACTCTGAGTCTCCCATTATTTCGACTCGAGTTGCCCCCAATTCCAACAATATCTCAAGGCCAGTAATTAGAGCTTCATACTCAGCCTCATTGTTCGAACAAGAACCTGATATTTTGTACTTGAATGTTGTTGGAATTTTATCTGGAGAAATAATCAAGACTCCTACCCATGTTCCATCTTTATGGCTGGAACCATCGAAGTAGAATTTCCAAGGCTCTATCTCCACATAATTAATATCCTCAACTTGGATTGAGTGGTCGACTATAAAGTCTGCCACCACTTGTCCTTTTACTGCCTTAAGAGGCATAAAGGTCAAGGAGTATTCAGTTAATGCTAATGCCCACTTGCCAATTCGACTGTGCAAGATAGGTTTCGACAACATATATTTGAAAACATCAAAATGAGACGAAACATAAACATCAACTGGTTTTATATATTGCTTAAGTTTTGTACAAGAGAAATACAGACATAGACACAATTTTTCAACTTCGCTATATCTAGTTTCTGCATCGTTCAAAACTCTACTGAGATAGTAAATGGGTCTTTCGACTCCATTCTCATCCTCTTGGGCTAACATACTTCCCAGAGTTTTGTCAGATGCAGCTATGTACAATCTCATACTCCTATTGCTACAAGGAGGCACCAAAATAGGTGGCTTAGTGAGGTACCCTTTGATTTTGTCGAAGGCTTCTTGTTGCTCTTGCCCCCATTCGAACCCCTCTTTATTCAGTCGAAGTAAGGGTGAAAAGGCCTGAGCTTTCCCACTTAGATTAGATATAAACCTCCTTAAGAAATTTATCTTGCCTAAGAGAGATTGCAATTCTTTCTTATTCGATGGCGCTTTCGCTTCCAGAATTGCCTTCGTCTTGTTCTGGTTGATTTCGATTCCTTTCTTGTGGACAACGAAGCCCAAGAAATCTCCAGCTTTCACGCAGAACGCACACTTCAAAGGGTTCATCTTCAGACCATGTTCTCTCATTCTTTCGAATGATTGTCGAAGGTGGTCAATATGATTCTTCCTGGAAACAGATTTTATAACAATATCATCAATATATACTTGCATAAACGTGTTAATAAAATCATGGAAGATAGTATTCATCGCTCGCTGGTACGTTGCCCCAGCGTTCTTTAGGCCAAAAGGCATCACTACCCATTCGTAAGTGCCTAAGGCCCCAGGGCATCGAAAAGTTGTTTTCGACACATCCTCTTCAGCAATGAATATTTGATTATATCCTGAATAACCATCGAGCATACTCAGGTATTCATAACCAGCGGCAGAATCGACTAGCATTTCCGCCACAGGCATAGGATATTCATCTTTGGGGGTGGCAGCATTCAAATCTCTGAAATCTATGCACACCCTTAACGTACCATTTTTCTTAATTACTGGCACAATATTTGCAATCCATTCGACATACCTTGTAACACAGATGAATTTGCATTTCAGAAGTCTTTCGACCTCCGTTTTGATCTTCGACAGTATTTCTGGAGCGAAGCGCCTTGGATTTTGCTTGATTGGCTTCTTCCCAGGTTTGATTGGCAACTGAAGTTCTACCAATCCTCTGTCGAGACCAGGCATTTCGTCATAATCCCATGCAAAACAGTCTTTAAACTCTTTCAGCAATTGGATTACTTCCAACCTAAGTTCTGGATCGATTTTGGCGCTGATGTAAGTTGGCCTTTTCTCTGATCCTTCGCCTAAGTTGATTTCTTCTAAAGGGTCTTGTGCTAACATTTTAATGTTATTCGCCAAGGGGTCCTTTTCGAAGCCCAGAGGCTCATCGTCATAGATGGCGTCGAGCCTCTGTTCCTGCATTTCTTCTGGCATGATATCAGGAGGTTTTGGATCGAAATCCTTTCATGGGCCTACAGCAGATAATTGTTGATCGTTGGCCTATGTGGCCATGTACTTTACTTCGGCTTCGAGAGCCGTTATCGTCTTGGTTTCGGCTACATAAGCCGAAATTCGCTTCAAAGATAGTGACTCAGTCATTATCACTGAATTCACTTCCCCAACCTGTTGGTTGGATATCAGTTAACCCACTGAAGTCTATATGGGACAAGTCTTCTCTGTCCCATTGGAAACCATGCTCAGGATGCAGGTATAGGGAACAAAAGGTGTTTGGCGCTGGCGCCATGTCGAAGTCAGGTGTTGGACATGGCCCTATGTGAGCCAAGTTTTTGTCGAAATCTGCCAAACCCAGGTGATTCACTTCGCCAAGGTAATAGCTTTGATCTGCCTCTATGTTTTCGACCATCCCATCTGGACGCCATAGCAGCAGCCTTTGGTGCATTGATGAAGGCACAGCGCCAACACCATGAATCCATTCACGGCCTAACAAAAGATTGTAGTTAGGTTTGGCCGATATGACCATGAACATCGTTGGTCGAAGGATAGACCCTACTTTGATATCTAGCTGGATCACTCCCATGGTGGTCCCTATGTCGCCCTCATAGTTCGACAAGACCATGTTGTGAGGCTTAATGTCCTCATCCCTTTTGCCAATTTTCCTTAGCATAGAGTGAGGGATAATATTGATGGTTGCCCCACAATCGACCAATATTTTATTCACAGTAGTTTCTTCAAGTTTAGCCCTTATGAATAAAGGCTTGAGGTGATTTTTCATCGCCTCTGTAGGTGGCTCGAAGAAGCCATTTTGTTCCTCAGTAGTGCCATTATCCATGACAAAATAGCACACTGGCCTATGTTTGGCCATTTCTTGCTCCACTTCCCAGTCGCTTGCTTCGACTTCTACCTGTCGATTGAATTCTCTAGGCAGCACTGAAACTATATTCACCATTATATCCAAAGTATCATCAGACTCAGCATCGTCTTCGTCTTCGACTTCACTTTGGTTAGGCCAAACTAGCCTGTTGGTTACTGGCTCTCTCTCTAGAGGCTTCCTTTGTTTCCTTTGAGGAACATTCGAACTAGTTTCTGCCTTAGGTTCGTTGGCAGCCTCCCTTTCAGCTTTTCGTCTCCTTTGATATCTCCTCCATTGAGATCGAGACATAGGATTTTTACCCTTGTAGTTGCTGGACACTTGTGCAACCTTAGGTGCAGCAACTTGAGGCTCTTTCTTTTGAGTCAAAGAGGAACCTCTTGGCACATCGAAAGAATGCCACTTCTCCTCACTTGGCCTTTTCCGGCCAGAGGTTTTGTACCAAGTGTCTACTGGCACATTTGTTGGAGGCCTAAAAGTCAATGGCCTCTTGTCTTGGTTAGAACCTCTTCTGGGATCATGTCGAAGGTCAACATTCTCCCTTCTCTTATTCGCTGCTCTTACGCCTTGAATGTGCTCAGCAGCTTTTTTATCAAAGATCGAACTGCATCTTGGACACAGCATCACCTCTGATTTCTTTTTCTGGCATCTTTGTAAAAAATCTGCCAAGTTTTCATTTTCCCGAGGGAAGGCAGTCTTATTAGCTTGTTCTTGCCTCATGGCCTCTTCTGATGCTTTTGGGTCAGAAAGTTCAACCATGTTGATATTCATTGTATCTTTGTTAGCAAGAGTTAACTGCTTCATTTGTATCTCCAGATTCTCCGTCTGGCCTTGAACAGTGGCCAAGTGGGAATTGGTTTTTGATCCAGTTTTTTGTGCTTCAGCGGTCTCCGACTTCGGGTTTTCGACCGCTTTCTGGACAGCTTCAATTGTCTTCCTGGATAAATTTCCAGAAAAACTGCCAAAGATTGGCATGTTGATGTGGTCCTTTGAGACTTCGACCATGGTAATTCCTGGCTTCTTCGACTGGACCCTGGTTGCCTCTATCACATTCACCTCAGAGGGTTCAGCATAGTGGGCCTCAGCCTTCAATGGATTGGAGTCGACAGCCATGGGGGATTTGTCAGCAAACTTCAATCTCCCTTCTTCAATAGCGTCTTGCACAAGATTCCTGAAAAGAAAACATTGAGAAGTTTTATGGCCCAAAAAATTATGATATTTGCAAAAACCTCTCTTCTTTCTTTGATCAAGAGGAGGCACTTTTACCCCTGGGGGTACTATCATTTGGCCCTCTTTAACTAGCAAGTCGAATATTTCATCACATTTTGTGATGTCAAAACTATAAGTCTTTTTTGGGAACCTATCGTTGGTCTTTTCTGGACCAATGGGATTTTTCCCATTTGAGGGGACTAACAGTTTACAAGAGTATGGTGGCCCTTGTTTCAGTTCCGCTAAATCGACTTCTCCTTCTTCGACAATTAAAGTATCGTCGAAGGATTCTAGATCTTCGTCATCCATCTCAACGTACGCTATCCTTTCTCTCTTGTGAGTTTTCGTTGCCTTAGCTTTTTCAGCTTTGAGGCGTTCGACCTGTCGAACTCTATCGGCCAGTTGGGCCATGTCTCTTAGGTACTGGGTGTCTAGCTTCTTCCTAATGGAATAATCTAAACCGCCTGCGGCTATTTCGACCAACTCATGTTCTGGCACTTGTGTAAAACATCTCGCCTTGAGCAACCTAAACCTATTTAGATATTCGTCTATAGGTTCAGTGAAACGTCTCTTCACACTGGCCAGTTCTTTCAGGCTTATCTTGGTTTGCCCCATGTAGAATTGTTCATGGAACAATCTCTCCAACTGGGTCCAATGATGGATCGAATTGGGGGGGAGAGTTGTAAACCAAGTGAAAGCGTTCTTTGTTAAAGAACTTGGGAAGTACTTGATCCTTAGGTTTTCGTTATTCGAAATGTCACCCGCTTCGATCAAATATCTCGCCACATGCTCGATAGTAGATTCTGTCGTGTCCCCAGAGAACTTAGTAAATTTGGGGACTTTGCATCTAGGAGGTAAGTCCGTTTGTAATACGTATTCTGACAATGGAGATGTAAAGTTGGGCCTTCTAAAGCCCAAGTTCATCCCATTCTGAGTCATGATCCTTTCGATCATGGTTGCCAGATTGTTTTCCAAACCCATGTTTTGGTATTGGATATGCTGAACCACTTCGTCAGCATTTTGGTTTCGGTTAACTAACCTTACCTCTGGGGTTATCACCCTAGGTTCCTCGACAGGTTGTTCCAATCGTGCCCTAAGGTTTTCTTCGACAGGCTGTTGAGCCTGGTTAATGGTGGTTTCTTCCTCTAAAAATATCCCCTGATTTCCCCTTATTTGCGCCCTTTGGGGCTGTCGAATAGGTGGGGGTACTCCAAAGAAGTCAGCCAAACGCGTCATTTGCGCTGTAACTTGCTGATTCGATTGAGTAGTGTTTTGTATTAGAGGGTTTAGCACCGTACTCAAAGTTTGTGCCAACATTTGCACCATATCGTGGTTGCTTTCGTCCATTTGTTGCCTCAAGACTGCTGTCGAGGCATTTGTAAGGCCATGGGCTACTTGGGACGTTCCTCCTAAGAGTTGGGTCCTATTTCTATTCGCCATGCCTACTCCAGAGCCTTGGAGTGGCGAAGAGGCACTCACTAAAGGGTCTGAAACAGTGGACGCAGCATTCGTCAGGCTTGCCAATTCAGAAGTTGGCATACCATAGAATGGAATAAATCCTGGGGGAACCAAAGGCCTTGTGCCTAAATTTCCCCTTGGTGGGGGAGTTCCCAAAGGCATCCTGGGGCCTGTTAACGAAGGTGTTGGCCCCGTGGTTGTGACCGATACTGCTGGTGTCGAACCAACATTTGTCGCTTCACTTACGGTCATATTAACCGTTGCTCCCACACTCGTTTGTGGGATTTCGTTAGTGTTTGGCGGATTCGCCATCTCCTCCCTTCCTCTGGCAGTATTGTTATCGTTAGTGTATATTCTACCACTTCTCAATAACATACAACTCGAAAAGATGAGATTATTTTCAACAATCAACACACAGTCCCACCGGGTGTGCCAATTTGTTTACCTTGGTTTTTGGTAAACAACCGCTGATCCTCCAAATGGTTACTTATTTGGTTACTCGCAGGATCGATCAGATTGATCCTAGGACATAGGTTGATTTTGAAGTTTGATTAAATTGGATAAGGCTTTAAATAAAAAGGTTTCAAGTAAATTGCATGAAGGAAAGACTTGGTAAAATAAACAAGGCTTAAAGTAAAAGGCTTCGACAGGAATGTAAAGGAGAAAACAAGTAAATTTCTGGAAAAGTAAATGACTTTGATAAATAAAATTGGTGTTTCACACATACATTTCTCAACAATTCTTTCTCACACGCTGGGTACTCGAATCTATATGAGTGACTTTGTATAGAATTGTGAACACACGCGAGAAACTACATGTCTACTACTATTTATACTAAAACATCCCAAGTAACCGTTGGGCAGTTACACTGCTTCGAGATTAATCCACTTGGCACGTTCTCCACGCTCGACGCTCCAGATCCTTGCACGTTTGCACGTGGTAACTGCTGGAAACCGTTTTCCCTCCAAACGCTTGAATTTCAAACTGCTCCACTCTGAACCATCGAACACTTTCGTCAAGAGACATCTTCGACGAGAAACTCTTTCGACGTTGAAGGCAACCAGCCTTCTTCCTTGGAAGAAATCTTCTAAGTACTTTGCCAATCTTTCGACGGGCCTTTCGACAGACTTAGCCAATCGAAAACATCTTTCAACTTTAATGGCTGACATCAACAAAACAAAGGTGTCGAATTTAGGAGCCAACAGGTTGCCTAAACAAAAATGATCTACTCCCTCAAAAAACTTGCTAATATACCTGGCACAATTGTTATCATGGTCATACGATGACCCACGCCCGTCCCGTTTAACATCCAAAGATAGGGTTGTTTACCAAATACAATGGTAAAATAATAATGTCAAAGGGTTAAAAATGCACAAGAAAGACGTTTGATTAGGGTAGACAACTCCTAGTTACTTGATCAACTTGCAAACATCCTTGCTATTTTCAAACAAACACACACAAAATTTCAAAACAGTTTCCAAACAAACTTTCAAACATTGAAACATTTTTCAAAAGACAAACACCTTTGTATATATCCAAACAAGAATCATTACAAAGGTTGCCTAAACAAAGGATTCTTTTCAAAATACTTTTAAAACCACACAAAGCACCATTTCAAACAATTGGAAAAGCAAAGCAAGTGATCTAAGCAAGTAACTAAGAGCCCATGGAAAACCATGGATGAAAAGGGTGCTAGCACCTTCCCTTTTCATAATCTACCCCCCGAACCCAAGAAAACATCTCGGAGATCTTTCTTGTGCTTTTTGACCTTTCCTTTGGATAAAATAAAAAGTCGGTGGCGACTCTTGCTAAACCGAAACATTTGCGAACACAAACGCAAAACCTCAAGTCAGTTCTCCCACCGTATCACAGAACTGGCGACTCTGCTGGAGAGTCAACTTAAAAGTGGGAGTTACCTTAGGGTTTAGATCACCTTTACATGCTTATCTTGCTTGACTTGATTTCTTTACACTTTGGTTCTATTGTTTGGGTTTGAATCCTCTACCCGGATTTGGGAAACATTCATAGGTAAATAGCATTACGTTGTGGAAACTGTGCGGGGTATACCGACATGGTTGAAGCAATAGCTATATTAGTGCGACATATTTGTGGGTACCGGTAGCCTTTGAGTCAATCAAAGAGAATACGGGGCCACTGAGTGATGTCATGAAGCACTAATGGAGTTTTAGAACCTTTACTTGACCATCTTGGCCTTTTAGGATGTAGTGAGATGACCGGCTTTGGTGCAGTCTGAAGTTGGTAGATACTCGATACTACACTCATTGAGGGTTGTTTTCTTGGAATATTTTGGTCGCCAATAAAGTGGCTAAACTGAAACAATGAACACATAAAATAATCCAGTGATATTGAGCTCCTTAGAACCCGGTTACTATTTATAGGACAGGTTGAGCCAACTAAACTTCAAAAGGGTACTTACCTATGAAACCCCATGCAAGCCTGAACTAGGAACTTGTGTGATTTGTTTGTACATATACTTGTGCATACATCGTGAGCATCATGAAGCATCATATGCATCCACTAACCATTTCAAGGATTTGGATCTTCATCTTTGTTCCTGTTTTGTAGGTAATAGATTCACTTCGCGGGAAAACAATCCAAGTCAACCTTGTGAGAATTCCTCCTCAACTCAAGGAGCTTGCTTCCAAGATTCCAGAGTATTCTCAATTCACTGAGAGACATGGTCGACTTCTCAACTTGGTCAACTCCAACATAGAGGAAGACATGGTGAAAGTTCTCTTCCAGTTCTTTGACCCCCTACACCACTGCTTCACATTTCCTGACTACCAGCTAGTGCCTACTTTGGAGGAATTTTCTCAACTCTTGAGGATTCCTATTCTCCATCAACTACCCTTCAATGATACGGAAAGAGACCCAAAGCCTGAAGATGTTGCTCAAGCCCTACACTTGCAACCATCTGATGTCATAGGTCATTGGGAAACCAGAAGTGGTGTCAAGGGATTCTTGGAAAAGTTCATGTTTGAGAAAGCTCAAGAATGCTGGAATTCCCTAACCCTGACCAACTCATAGATGTGAGTGCTGTCAAAATTTTCATGGCTCGCAACCCGGTGCCTACATTGCTTGGAGATATCTTGCACTCTTTTCACACTCGAACAATAAGGAAAGGAGGTGTTCTCATGTGTTGTACTCCTCTACTGGCAAGATGGTTTATTTCTCATCTTCCCCAATCAGTCTTGAAGAATGAGCAAGGGTTGAGGTTGTCACAACGGTTGATGACCCTTACACATTCAGATATTCATTGGTGTTCTCGATCAAAAGAAAAGGTCATCATCATTGATCGTTGTGGGGAATTTCCTAATGTCCCTCTACTTGGCATTAGGGGAGGCATTACCTACAACCCTTTCTTGGCTCTGAGACAGTTTGGGTATGCCCGAAGGGATGGCCCACATGACATGTTGATTCTAGACTTGGTTTTTGACTTCGACAACGACGATCAAGGACTTCGACAAAGGTGCCTACGAACTCGCGCCCAAATTCTTATGATGCCTTACCCCTACACTCTACCTGTGATTAAAGAGCCTGTTATGGAAGGAGAGGTTCCATACACCCTCCTACATCCTGACATGCCAACATCACTCGAAGATTTACAAAGGAGTTGGATACAGCTCAAGGGAGAACGCGAATCTTTTGAAGCCCAATTCTATGTAAGCGAGAAAAAGGTTTTGGAACTCACTCGTCAACTTCATGAAGAGAAGACTCTTAAAACCTACATTGCACCAAAGAGGATGTGCAACGTCTTTTTACCTTAGAATTTTGTATTATTTTGCCCATGGGGCATTGATGTACTAAAAAATTTTATCTTATTAATATGACGTGTGTTTCTTTTTTGTTTAAAACAAATTTGAATTTCTGAATCCTTGAATGCATTACATGAATACATATCATTCATCATATGCATAAACAGGTCTTCACACCAAGTTTCCTCATCTCTCTGTTGTTTATTTCAGCAAGATGGATATAGAACAGACGATCAAAGACTTGCAAGCGCAGAATTCACAGTTTCAATAGCTACTCATGACCTTGGCTAAGGGTCAGGAGGAGCTCAAAACTCTACTAGAAAAGGAAAAATAGAAAAAGAAAAAGAAGAGGGATGGTGTGGCTACCTTGGGAAGAAGATTTGAAGGTCAAACCAGAAGGGTCCTAGATTTTCCATCCACCTCTGAAGAAGGGGAAGGAAAGGGTAAAGGAACTGCAGTGCTATCTGAATCTGAGGCTGAAGAGGAGGAGGATGAGGACTATTCTAAAGAGCAGTATCCTCCTGCAGACGACAAATACAAAAATATGGAAGAACGTCTGGCAGCTATGGAGGTGAAGAGAGTGCCTGGGCTGGATTTCGAAGAGTTAGGGTTGGTTTCTGGAATTGTAATTCCTCCCAAGTTTAAAGTACCACTGTTTGCTAAGTACGATGGGGTGTCTTGCCCAAAGATGCACCTCCGATATTACGTCAGAAAAAATTCAACCACATTCTTTTGACAAAGACCTGTGGGTCCATTTCTTCCAGGACAGTTTGTCGGGGACGTAGTTGGATTGGTTTTACCAGCTAGAGAGGTTTGATGTACATAATTGGGAGGATTTGGCAGCCGCTTTCTACAAGAAGTATCAATACAATGCGGACTTAGCACCAACCCGTACTCAATTACAGAGTATGGGTGTTGTACCCCAAAATTTGCCCTCCCGTATTTCTCAAGACGTTACAAGAAAAATCTCCAAGTGGCTCAAGTTTGCTCAAGAGTTGGACAATCAAGCTATCTCCTAAGGCAGTCAACCTCAAATTAGGGTTTTGTGTTGCATCAAGGTCCTTGCATCCAAATGACATAAAGTGCTACCCAAATGTCCTAATATGTTCTCAAGATCATCCATGCCAAATTTCAAGCCTTGCAGGGGAAGTTTGGTCAGTCAATTGCTCAAGGGGTCCAAAAATCGACTATGCTAGGGCAAAATTCAAACTGTGACCCAAATACAGTCAAACTTCAAGATTTTTTGTCAACATTCTCATTTTGAATGATATTTCATCATTTGATCTAAGGTTGGTCATGATTCAACAAGGATTGCTCAAAATTCATCAAGACTCAAAAGTTGCTAAATTAGGGTTTTGTAGGAAAAGTCAACTTAACTTTGACCAAGCATAACTTTCTCATACTTTATGAGAAATGACCCATCCAAACCTCATTTATAAGAGGATGTAATTTACTACAATCCATATTCATACCCCAAGATGAAAAAATGCATTCACAAAAAGTTACAAATTTGGACATTATAGGTCATTTTTGAAAGTCAACAAAAACACCTTTTTTGCCAAAGCTTATAACTTGAGCATGTAATATCAAAATGAGATGATACCAAAAGGGTTGGTTAGAGGACATATCAAGATTTCTAAAAAGTCCAAGAACACTTCCAAAAGTTCAAAATTGAAGAAGTTATGCATTGTTGTAGTTGGGCATTTTTGCAAAATTGCCAAAAGTCAACTATCCCCAAAACTTCAAATTTTGTCAAATGGGCCCATTCTTTTCCACTTGATTTGATCTTGTAACACTACACACGTGTCCTAGCTTCAGCCTTGTGTCCATTTATTATTTTTTATATTTTATTTGATTTTTTATTGAATTAATTCATTTTAAATCAATTTAAATCAAATAAAATCCAAATATTGATTACTTAGGATCTTTTTGGTTGTTATAGGTCTTAATTATCATCATGATCAGCGTCAAATTCGTATCTCACCATATCATGAACAAAAAGATGGATTTTGGGCAAAATAAGCAAGTTTTCAATGGAGGATCAAATCAAATCTCCAAGCTATAATGTACAAGGATTCAGTCCAAAATTGTTGACCTAATGCATTGCACATTACTTATACAAGCCAAAGCATACAAATTCAAGGGCTAGAGGCTGCAGAATCATCAAAAGCAAACTTGAAAAAATTGCCAAAAAGTTTGAAACTGAAATCCTTCTTAGAGGCGTTTTCAAGGGCAAATCTCAACACCAATCCATTGCTGGGTATCCACTGAACCTCCTGCAATCAAAAGCAAGCCCTCACACCCTCTCAATCACGTTGTAAGTCTCTCAAAAAACCGCCCTGTGTTCGAAATCGTAACCTCATGTTCTTGCATATTTTTGACAAATCGTTGACATATTCATGATGCTTGTGCAATTTCTAAGCTTTCTGCATTATTTGATTGCATTAATATGGCCTGTAACCCCCTAGCCGAATCTAGGGTTCATAGTTTTTTTTTTTGGGATTTCTTGTACAGGCGAAATCAAGGTCCAAGAATGGTATAGGTGTACTCAGGATGCCCAGACGAATAGAACCATGGTCTTGGGGTTCGTTTTCATGGCTTAGGTTTGATTTTTGGAATGTCATACGGATTTAGCTGCGGATGTAAATTTGCAGGTAAATAACCAGGGTGAACGAAGAAGACGATGACGCGTCTCCCTCTGGTTGGATGGTTCAAATATAGCGCGCTTTTATTTTTTTTTCTTATCCATTAATTTGTTTTTGTTTTATTATTAGTAGTTTCCAATACTATAACAAATGAAGCGTAGTGGTGCAGGTGCAAGGGCTTTGTCCAATGACTTATAGGACCTGGGTTCGAATCCCAGGTCCCCCATGCATTTGTTAATATTTTTCTTCAGGTTATTCAGTACAAAACCAAGCGCATGGTTCATCATACTCCCTCACTCAGATGCTTGCCAGATGGCCCCAGGCCAGATCTGGTGGTCCAGAAGTGATGTCCACCATATGCCCTAGTCAAAGTGCTGCGCTGGAGTCAGAAAGTCAATACAGGCCAATGTTAAATGGGCCATAAAATTTCTATCAAGACCCCTCTAATCAGGCCCATATACTTCTAACTCTCTCTATTTCTTTCTTTTTTATTTAATTGTTTGTTTTTATTATTTTTATTATTTAATCAACCAACCAAACTTTTTTCTTAATAAAATAAAAAAAACAAAAAAAATATTTTATTTATTAGATTAATTTCAGTATTTTATTTTTGTTAATAAATATCATTTAATTAATTTAGTTTTAATTAGGGTATAACTTTAATATTTTTTGCAATAATTAAAATTAATTTAGACAATTAGGTTTTTATTAACTTTGATCAAATTTATTTTTATTTCTTTAAATATCAAACTCCAAAAATATTTTCATTAATTAATTTGTTTATTAATCTGATAATTAACTTAATTTAATGTCTTCCATAAATTCAAAAATAACCAAAAAAAATATACTTTCTTTCAAAAAAGGGTCAAAACCCTAAACTTGCACCCGATTTAATTTCTGCACGCGATTTACTTTCTTTTATCCAATATTGTATTTGTTCCCGGAATGTAATAGATAATTAGGATCATTTAATTATTTTATCACTTTATTTATTTTCCGCATTTAAATTTTAAAGGGTTGCTTTTGGCGATGTAAATACCCGACGCCTTGTAATTTAATTTTCGCAATTTATTTTCCGCAAAACATAACTGTTAGATGTTTGATAATAGGAATGCATGACAAGAATGAATGTTTAATTTAAAATCAACATAGATAACCATTGACATGTACAAAGATAAAATTAACTGAAAACAACACACTCGCACATGCGCACTCTTAGGGTACGCCTCACTTGGTTGCCTTCGAAAGTGGTCATTGAGTATAGGAAGTTTTAGAGACCGCTCTCTTGTCCAAAGATCACAGTTGCCTTGAAACGGTTGCCTCGGAAAAATGATCTAAGACATTAGAGTTACCGCTAAGGCGTCCTAACATTGCTTTAGTGACCACACGTCCCTTAATCGAATTGACCCTTAAACTCCAACGGCGGTGCTACCTACTCATCAATAGTGGGATAACATTGTCTAAAGGAAGATAGCATAGAACGATTCCTTTTTCGAGTAGGTAGATGGTTCTTAAATACTTGCTCCTTCAAAAAACAAAACTTTTCGCACTTACACTCCTTTTCAAACAAAAACTTCTTCAAACCCACAAACACAAAGAAAAGCAATTTTGAAAACACTTTGAGCAAGTACCTAAGAGCCCGTGGATAACCACGGATAGAAAGGGTGCTAACACCTTCCCTTTCTATAATCTACCTCCCGGACCCGAGAAACATCTCGAAAAAGGAATTTTTCTGTGCTTTTTTCCTTTCCTTGTTGGATAAAATAAAAGACGGTGGCGACTCTTGCTTACCGCAACAGTTTGCAAAAACAAACACAAAACGCAAACCAGCATTCCAAAAACAGTCAGTTCTCTCCCACCGTATCACAATGGGCATGGTCTCCAATGAAGGTTTCAAAGAGCATGCCCAGAAATGGAGAGACTTGGCGGGACGAGTACAACCACCTCTATTTGAGAAGGAGCTAGTAGATATGTTCTTGGGAACACTGTCAGGTCCCTTTTTCAATCACCTGATTGGAAGTTCGTCTGCGGGGTTCAGCGAGTTAATTCTAACTGGTGAGAGAGTTGAAGCCGGAATCAAAAGCGAGAAAATTCAAAAAGATGCATCTGCTTCCACTACCATCAAAAAGCCTTTTCTAGCAAAGAAAGAAGTCTCAGCTGTCTACTCCCAAAGAAGTCAAGGAATAGTCGAGCGTCGGCCAGCGGTGGGGGCCGTAATGATTCAGAAGTCTGCAGCTGATCAGCCTAGAAACAATCAACCCAGAACCAACCAAACAGGGGTGGAAAGGCCTGCACGACAATACACCCGGATAAATATGAATCCTGCTCAGGTTCTACCCCATCTCTTGAAGTTAAACCTTGCAAGTTTGAAAGAGTCTCCGAAGAATCTGAATACTACTTCTCCGTTCTACCATGCAAATGCCAAGTGTGCTTATCATTCAGACAACCTGGGGCACGACACCATCAGTTGATGGGCCCTCAAGAATTAGATTCAGGATTTGATAGATGCTAAAGAAGTTGAATTCGACGTCCCTAAAAAGCCGAATGTGATCTCTGCTCCAATGCCAAGGCATGGCCACAATGCCCATGCTATTGAAGAAGATCTTTTTGTTGCTACTATTGATAATTTGATGACTCCACTACCTATAATCAAGTTGAATTTACTGAAGGCTGGGATTTTCCCAGGTTGTGAAGAAGATTGATGCCTTTGTTCATCCTTACCGACCGACTGTCCATTGTTAAAGTTAGGCATCCAACGCCTAATGGATAACCAAGAAATCCTTTTTGAAAAGACTCATGTTACACCGACTCATGTCAATGATATTTCAATAATTACCATATCCACCAATCTTTCTAAGGTCTCCAAAAGACCTGTTAAGATTATATCCGATCCGAAGACTGTACCTTTGAAGATAACTATGCCCGAGCCCGTTCCGTACAAGTCTAACAAATTAATATCGTGGAACTATGGGGGAGAGATCTACTACCACGGTATTAAACAAATTGAATCAACTAAAGAGAGTTCTTATGAAGAGACTTCCGACATTGGAAACATTGCTGGAATGAGCAAAATCACCCGCAGTGGAAGAATTTTCTCTCCAGAGATTGCGCCTCCAAAGGCAATCTTTGGACCCTCAGCTTCTCCTAAGGTTACCCTTGTGACGGTCAACATATCTGCAAGAACTCCAATTATTGAAGAAGTTGTAACTCCTGTGGTTGTCCCCTCTGCTGCTGTTGATGATAGAGGGAAAGGGATCCAAGAAGAGCCCGTCAGGACGAGGGCTCAGCCATTGGTCATCCCTGAGACTTCTCAAAAAGAAATGGAAGAGATTTTGAAAATAATCAAGAAAAGCGATTATGATATTGTGGAATAACTGGGGCAAACCCCCTCAAAAATCTCTATGTTAGCCCTGCTACTTTGTTCAGAAGCTCATGCTAAAGCTTTGATCAGATTCTTGAAGACGGCCCACGTGCCACAGGAAACCTCCGCGGATCAGTTCCAGGAATATGTAGCTAGCTTAACAGCTGACAATGGTCTGGGATTCTCCGATGCCGATTTAACATCTAAAGGGAGAAAACATAATGACGCTTTGCATGTCTCGGTGGAGTGTAGGGGAACCACCCTAGCTCACGTTCTGGTAGACACTGGATCATCTTTAAATGTCTTGCCAAAGAAAGCCTTGGATAGACTGGATTGTGGATGCCTAACCCTGAAACCCATCAACATCATTGTCAGAGCCTTTGATGGCTCTAAAAGGATGGTCCACGGGGAGGTGGACATCCCGATTAAAGTGGGAACTGAAACCTTCAACTCCATATTCTACGCGATGGACATCCGTCCTTCCTATTCTTGCTTGTTGGGAAGATCCTGGATTCACAATGCTGGAGCCGTCACTTATTCTCTGCATCAAATACTCAAGTACCCTGTCCAGGGGAAAATTATAACTGTTCATGGCAAAGAGGAATACATGATAAGCCATCTAAATTCTTTCTGCTATGTAGAATTGGATAGTGAATTCATCGAGACCCCTTTCCAACACTTCGAGGAAGTTTCTGAGGAGATTGCAGCAACTAAGACAGTGTCTTCTGTACCCATGATTACCAAACATGTGCCTCGGATGTCATCTCTCAAATATGCAAAGGCTGTGATTGAAGAAGGAGGAAGCACAATCTGGGGTCAGCTTCCAGACTTTTCTTTCAAATCAGATAAATTCGGCTTGGGGTTCACTGCTTCTGGTCAGAAGGTTGTGCGCCGCACCTGGGCTGGGGGGCCACCGGTGAAGATCACCCGTCATGGAGTCAATGCTTTGGAGGATAGTGAAGAGGAGAGCAATTTGGAAGACTGGATTTTCCCTACTTTTGACGGAGGACTGTGCAACTGGGAGGCAAAAGACTTTGTTCCCATTACTTTCATAAATCAGTAATTTATCTTTCAAACATTTTTGTTGGTTTGTAATAATTCTTAAACAATTCGTACACTTTTAACCTTGTGCCTTACCCGAGGCATATAGGTCCATTTGTAAGGATTTAATTTTTCATCTTCATATGCCATTTTAATGAATCATGGATGTTTTCACATATAAACTTTTGTGTTCATTGTCTTTAATTTTACATTTTATTTGTTTAAAGGTGGCTATCCCTTACACACACCCACACTCACAAATGAATGTACCCTTCCATTCCGGATTCCATGGGTAACAATTTTGCTATGGCCTTCCCTGACTCTGAAGATCTGGTCTACCATGCCGAATACGAAGGTGAGGAAGATTGTGAGGTTCCGGGAGAATTGGCTAGACTGCTACAACAGGAACAAAGGGATATTCTACCTCATGAGGAGCTGTTAGAGACAATCAACTTGGGTACTGACGAAGACATAAAAGAAGTTAGAGTGGGTGCCAACCTAGAGCCAAGTGTCAAAGAGTGCCTAATTCAGCTGTTACATGAATATGTTGAGATCTTTGCCTGGTCATACGAAGACATGCTGGGACTCGATACAGATATTGTGGTTCACCGTCTGCCCACAAGAGAAGACTGTCCACCAGTTAAACAAAAAGTCCGCTGCATGAGGCCCGACATGTCAGAAAAGATCAAAGCAGAAGTTATGAAGCAGTTCAATGCTGGATTTCTTATTGTTACTTCCTATCCACAATGGGTTGCTAAAATTGTGCTCGTGCCTAAGAAGGATGGAAAAGTTAGAATGTGCGTGGATTACAGAGACTTAAACAGGGTTAGCCCTAAAGATGACTTTCCATTACCGCACATTGACATCTTGGTTGACAATACAGCTCAGCACAAGGTATTTTCTTTCATGGACGGATTTTCAGGTTACAGCCAGATCAAAATGGCCCCTGAGGACATGGAGAAAACTACTTTTGTTACACAGTGGGGTACGTTCTGTTACAAAGTGATTCCATTCGGACTGAAGAATGTCGGGGCAACCTATCGACGCGCCATGGTAGCTTTGTTTCATGATATGATACATCATGAGATAGAGGTCTACGTAGATGACATGATAGCTCGATCACAGACTGAAGAAGAACACCTCGACCATATGCAAAAGTTGTTTGTCAGGTTGAAGGAGTACAAGCTTAGACTGAACCCTAACAAGTGCACTTTCGGAGTCCGATCCGGTAAACTCTTGGGCTTCATTGTCAGCAACAAAGGCATTGAGGTTGATCCTGCCAAAGTCAAAGCTATACAAGAAATGTCTGCTCCTCGCACTGAGAAGGAGGTTAGAGGTTTCTTGGGACGCCTAAACTACATTGCAAGGTTCATTTCTCACCTAACATCTACCTGTGAGCCAATCTTCAAGCTGTTGAAGAAAGATCAGGTGGTTAATTGGAATGATGACTGTCAAATTGCTTTCGATAAAATCAAGGAATATTTGCTAGAACCTCTTATCTTGATGCCACTCGTCGAAGGAAGACCTCTAATCATGAATTTGACTGTCCTAGAGAATTCAATGGGGTGCGTACTGAGCCAACACGCCGAGTCTGGCCGAAAAGAGCATACCATTTATTACCTTAGCAAAAAGTTTACCGACTGTGAGACCCGATACTCACTGCTCGAGAAAACTTGTTGCACTTTGGTATGGGCTGCTCGCTGGCTGAGGCAGTATATGTTGGCTCATACCACTCTGCTGATATCTAAGATGGATCTGATCAAGTACATCTTTGAGAAACTGGCTTTATCTGGAAGAATAGCTAGATGGAAGATGATCCTGACAGAATACAATATACAGTACACGACCCAAAAATCTATAAAAGTGAGTGTACTAGCTGACCATCTGGCTCATCAAGCTGTCGAAGATTACCAATCCATGAGGTTCGACTTCCCCGACGAGGACATTATGACATTGGACAATGTTGAAGACTTCAGACCATATGACGGACCTGAACAAGGATCCCGGTGGACCCTGTACTTTGATGGTGCCTCTAATGCACTTGGCAACAGTATCGGCGTGATACTCATTTCTCCAGAAGGTTGCCATACACCTTTCACCGCCAGACTCTGCTTTAACTGCACCAACAACATGGCCGAGTATGAAGCTTGCAGTTTTGGACTCAAGGATGCAATAGACTTGGGAATCAAATCTTTGGTTGTGTTTGGAGACTCAGCTTTAGTCATCAGTTAGATCAAAGGAGAGTGGGATACTAAGCATCCAAACCCCATCCCTTACAAAGAACATGTCTTGACATTTTGTACCACATTTTGAGCTGATTACCTTCGAGCACTTCTCGCGAGAAGAAAATCAGCTAGCAGATGCTCTAGCTACAATGTCTTCCATGTTTAAACTTAACTGGGATAAGGAGGCTCCCCAAATCACCATTGAACGGATGGACGAACCTGCACATTGTCACGAGATTAATACCGAAGAAGTAGTGGACCGACCTTGGTTTCATGAAGTCAAAAGGTATCTCGAGGCTCAAGAATATCCTGAAGGAGCTTCAGTCAACGACAAAAAGTTCTTGAGGAGATTCTCTACCAAGTTCTTCCTGAGTAATGGTATCCTGTACAAGCGCAATCATGATTGCATTCTGCTCCGTTGTGTGGACAAGATTGAAGCTGAATAGATCATGGCTGAACTACATAATGGTACCTTTGGCACTCACTCTAGCGGACATACGATGGCTAAGAAAATTCTATTGGCAGGATATTACTGGTCTACCATGGAAGCTGACTGCCATCAACATTCCCGTACTTGTCACAAATGTCAAATCTATGCGGACAAGGTACACATACCTCCAGTTCCTCTCAATGTCTTAACGGCTCCTTGGCCATTCGCAATGTGGGGAATCGACATGATTGGAGAGATCAAGCCTACAGCATCCAATGGATACCATTTCATTTTGGTGGCCATTGATTACTTCACCAAATGGGTCGAAGCAGCTTCCTTTGCATCCGTCACAAAGAATGTTGTTGCCCGCTTCATCGAGCAGAACCTCATTTGTCGGTACGGTATCCCCGGAAGGATTATCACTGACAATGGTACAAACCTGAACAACACTATGATTACGGCCTTGTGCGATCAGTTCCAGATTCAACATCACAATTCATCACCCTATCGGCCAAAGATGAACGGTGATGTCGAAGCTGCGAATAAAAATATCAAGAAGATCATACAAAAGATGACAGTCACCTACAAGGACTGGCATGAGATGTTACTGTTTGCTCTCCACGGGTACTGTACCACGGCGCGTACATCAACTGGGGCAACACCCTATTCTTTGGTATACGGCATGGCAGTTGTTTTGCTTATCGAGGTTTAGATTCCCTCCTTGAGAATCATGAAAGATGCTGGTTTGAGTGAAGACGATTGGATTCAGACCCGGCTTGATCAACTTAACTTGATTGACGAAAAGCGACTTACTACTGTTTGCCATGGTCAGACGTATCAAAAACGGATGATCAAGGCATTCAACAAGAAAGTCAGGCGCCAGGTATATCAAGTCGGGGATCTTGTAATCAAGCGGATCATCTTGCCGCAAAGTGATCCCAGAGGCAAATGGACTCCTACTTATGAAGGACCATTTATGATCAAGAACATCTTTTCTGGTGGGGCAATGATATTAACCACCATGGACAATGATGACTTGCCGCACCCTGCGAACGTAGACATAGTCAAAAGATACTACGCATAAAATGACCCGTTAGGTTGACACACCTAGGCAAAAAAAGGGCATCCCGGTGAATCGAAAACCCGAAAGGGAGGTTCAGGCAAAAGTTAGGGATAAATAAAGCGTATGACTATGTCTCGTCGGATCAATTTAAGGACAATCTCTTCACAAACAAGCTGCGGGTTTCTGAGCAACCCAATCATCTTCAGACGAAGCAACGAATGGACAAGATATTCAGAGTTACGAAGGCTATAGCAGAATGGGAACCCCATGGAATTTTCACACATAGCCATCTTTTCTTTGTATAAATTTTTCTCATTTTTATGACAACATTCTCTTACTAGGATGTCTGTATCCTTTGTACAAAATACTTACACAAAGTTAATACAAAGATACTTAAAAGTGCAGAAAACTATTTGCCTTTTCTTTCTTTTTACACTTGAGTTTTATTTGAAAACGTCCAATGATTTATTAAATGAGCATATGCATTTGAATATAATCACTGTTTACAAATAAACGAAATGGGAAAGAATAATTACTGACAAGTTGAAAGTATAGGAAAACGTCTTTAGGCTGTTCCAGGAGAAATCCCCTGCAGTATATCATCTAGATCCCCCAGTGGAGCTAAAACCTTGCAATACATATCCCTAGCGGAGCTAAATTTCAAATCCCTTAATCCCCATCATAGTTATGTTTTCAAACTCCCAATCCCCAGCGGAGCAAAACTTTGAACTACATACCCTCAGCGAAGATGAAGCCTTCTTCCCCAACGGAGTCAAATTTCCAACTATCAATCTACAGCGGAAACCATTCAGATTTCCCCAGATTCCCCAGCAAGTTGTCTTAAAGTCTGAGAATCAACCAGATAACAGTTAACTTTTGTCTCTCCCCAACCTAGGATAATTCCCCAGTAGATTGGCATACAACCCAAACTCCTGAACATCTTCCAAACAGGAATAAGCTTTTCCCCCAGAGTCCTGAACTTACTCTCCAGCAGGATAGCTACTCCCCAACAGTATAGCTATTCCCCACAGAGCTTTTCACTCCCCAACAGAATGAATATTCTCATTCCTGATTCCCCAGTGAAGTTGTCAGAGTCTTCATTACTCCCCAGCATGAATTTGTCAGATTTTTTAATCCCCGACAGAGCGAAGATTCTCATTCTTGACTCCCCATCATGAAATCCCCAAGGATTCAAATTCCCCAGGAGATCGAAGATTCTCATTCTTAGTTCCCCGCAGAAGCCATCAGAGTCTTCCTTTTTCTCCAGCAGATCACGATTTTTCCTTTGTCTGATCCTCGGTAGAGATCACCAGAGTTTTCCTTATTCCCCAGCCGAGTAAGGATTCCCATTGTGTAATCCCCAACCATAGTCATCAAAGTTTTCGGGATTCCCCAAGAAGGTTTCTCAAACAGCACTTGGCATTTTTCTCACAACAGATTTTGTCAGTACTCCAACTCCAAAGACTTGAAGGATCCCTATATCCCCAGGAAAGTCATGAAGGATCCTCACATCCCCACAAAAGTTGTCAAAGATTTTGAATCTCCAGCAGCAGTCAAGGATTTATTTTCCCCGGCAGCAGTCAACGATTTTATTATCTCCAGCTATCAAGGATTTATTTTCCTTAGCGATACAGCGAATCAGCTTACATGCGCATACATTACATTCATATATCATAAACATTGATAAAACACATATATTGCATCATACATTTCATGCAACATAACTTTGTGTTTCAACTAACATTTTACCTTTTTCAGAATAAGATTAACAAGCTACCAATATACAATCATGATACAGCTTAGAGATGCTCCAGACACGGATGCTATTATATTGCTTATTCAGATTCAAAGCTCAGATACAGCTCAGAGATTCTCCAGACACGGATGCTATTCTATTGCTTATTCAAATACAAGATTCAGATACAGTCCAGATACGCTCCAGACACGGTAGTCATGTTGTCACTTATTCTGACTTTTTCCCCAGCTCAGAGATGCTCTAGACACGGATGCTATTATGTCGCTTATTCAAATACAAGATTCAGATACAGTCCAGATACGCTCCAGACACAGTAGCCATGCTGTCACTTATTCTGACTTTTTCCCCAGCCCAGAGGTGCTCCAGACACGATTGCCCTTCTGTCGCCTATTCAGAATTCAGATTCAAATACAGTTACAACTTGGATACGCTCCAGACACGGATGCTATTCCCTTGCTCATACAGATCCAATACAGATACACTCCAGACACGGAAGTCATTCTATTATTCATTCAGATTCAAATACAGTTACAGCTTGGATACGCTCCAGACGCGGACGCCATTCCTTTGCTCATACAGATTCAGTCTCTAGATACAGTACAGATACGTTCCAGATACTGACACCATTCTGACACTCATTCTTCTGACCTGCAACTTACAGATCAACAAACATTCTTGGATGGCATCTACAAGCCCATCTCGGACAAGATTCTGTCACATCTCTAAATGGCATCTTTAAGCCCATTCCCTCAACTACATTTTGACGAGTGCAAATTTACGGGCACTCTAGTGTCCAATCATCTTTTACCTTCGAGTCACGAACGACAAACTCGCCAATCTAACTCTTCAGGTTCAAGAAGATTGAACAGGGGCAGCTGTTGTACCCCAAAATTTTCCCTATCATTTTATCAAGATTCTCCTTACAAGACTCTTTGGACTCAAGACCAGATTAAGGTTTGCTCAGCTCAAGACATCTCCTTGCACTGTTGACCTGAAATTAGGGTTTGAGTTTGCACAGGGATTTTTGGACTTTCAATGCCTCATGTGACTTTCATACTTCATGTTGGACCTATAAGATTGCTCATACCAATTTTCAAGCCTTGAATCAAATTTTTGCCCAGTCAATTGGACAGTTGACCTAAAAATCAACTGTATTGGGGGAAAAGTCAATTGTGGCCAATTTACAGTCAAACCTCATAATTTTTTATCCACATCAACATTATAGACTCATATGAACCATTTGATCAAGTTTGGACTACAACTCCTCAAGAAATTTGATCAGATCATCAAAAGGGCAAAATGGTCATTTTCAGGGTTTTGACTGAGAAAGGGCAATTTCTGATTTTTAACCTAGCCAATGGCAAATTGGGTTCAAGCATGGTTTAAAGGACTTAATGGCATGATCTTGACCTAATCATAAGGTTCAAAAGATCTCAAATGCATTGGATTGACAGATGATATTCTATTGCTTATTCAAATACAAGATTCAGATACAGTCCAGATACGCTCCAGACACGGTAGTCATGTTGTCACTTATTCTAACTTTTTCCCCAGCTCAGAGATGCTCTAGACACGGATGCTATTCTGTCGATTATTCAAATACAAGATTCAGATACAGTCTAGATACGCTCCAGACACGGTAGCCATGTTGTCACTTATTCTGACTTTTTCCCCAGCCCAGAGGTGCTCCAGACACGGATGCCCTTCTGTTGCCTATTCAGAATTCAGATTCAAATACAGTTACAACTTGGATACGCTCCAGACATGGATGCTAATCCCTTGCTCATACAGATCCAATACAGATACACTCCAGACACGGAAGTCATTCTGTTATTCATTCAGATTCAAATACAGTTACAGCTTGGATACGCTCCAGACGCGGACTCCATTCCTTTGCTCATACAGATTCAGTCTCCAGATACAGTACAGATACGTTCCAGATACTGACACCATTCTGACACTCATTCTTCTGACCTGCAACTTACAGTTCAACAAACATTCTTGGATGGCATCTACAAGCCCATCTCTAACAAGATTCTGTCACATCTCTAAATGGCATCTTTAAGCCCATTCCCTCAACTACATTTTGACGAGTGCAAATTTACGGGCACTCTAGTGTCCAATCATCTTTTACCTTCGAGTCACGAACGATAAACTCGCCAATCTAACTCTTCAGGTTCAAGAAGATTGAACAAGGGCAGTTGTTGTACCCCAAAATTTTCCCTCTCATTTTATCAAGATTCTCCTTACAAGACTCTTTGGACTCAAGACCAGATTAAGGTTTGCTCAGCTCAAGACATCTCCTTGCACTGTTGACCTGAAATTAGGGTTTGAGTTTGCACATGGATTTTTGGTCTTTCAATACCTCATGTGACTTTCATACTTCATGTTGGACCTATAAGATTTCTCATACCAAGTTTCAAGCCTTGAATCAAATTTTTGCCCAGTCAATTGGACAGTTGACCTAAAAATCAACTGTATTGGGGGAAAAGTCAATTGTGGCCAATTTACAATCAAACCTCATAATTTTTTATCCACATCAACATTATAGACTCATATGAACCATTTGATCAAGTTTGGACCACAACTCCTCAAGAAATTTGATCAGATCATCAAAAGGGCAAAATGGTCATTTTTAGGGTTTTGACTCAGAAAGGGCAATTTCATATTTTTAACCTAGCCAATGGAAAATTGGGTTCAAGCATGGTTTCAAGGACTCAATGGCATCATCTTGACCTAATCATAAGGTTCAAAAGATCTCAAATGCATTGGATTGAC
Organism: Vicia faba; assembly: GCA_948472305.1. Classification (NCBI taxonomy): domain Eukaryota; kingdom Viridiplantae; phylum Streptophyta; class Magnoliopsida; order Fabales; family Fabaceae; genus Vicia; species Vicia faba. The sequence goes on from OX451737.1 coordinate 1,460,450,857, forward strand.
AGATGAATTTTCCAGTCAACTGTACACTGAAAAGTCAAACTTTGACTTTTTGGTCAAAATCAAGTGCCAAGGGTCATTTTTTATCAAGATGTGTCAAAACATGAAACTTGTTCACCAAGAAACCTAATTTTGGAAATTAGGGTTTAAAATGGAAATTTTTCATAACTTAAGTTATGAAAATTTCTTATTTTTTCCCAACTTTCCCCAACTTTTTCATCATGATGAAATTGGATTCAAACAAAACTTCCTACATGAAAGTTGTATTCCTCCACAAAATCTACAACTTTGATTCACAAAGTTTTCCCAAAATATGCTTGTATCTCAAGTTATGATTTTGTGAATAAGGGTCCATGAAACTTTTAACTTAGTGAAATTTTGCCCTAGTTTAGGCAGGATTTTGACCTATCTTCATGGAAACTTTTCACATAGTTCAAAGTGGAATCTCAAAATTCATTTCAAATATGGATTGTAGAGCATTTTACAAGCTTTCCAAAATGTCCAAGAACTCTCCAAGATCATATATGGTTAGGGAGAATCGAAGAAATGAAAATGGCCATTTCTCACTTTTGTACATGGCATTTTACACATTGATACAAGTTACAAATCAGTTTGGATCATGCTTGTACTTGGTTTACAGGTTCTAATCCTTTCTACACTCATAAATTAAATGCAAATACATTGGTTAATGGCATTATTTTGATCTTTGAAGCTTTGTACAAAGGTTTAATCCAAAAATGGCAAAAAGGCAACATTGCTACTTTGATAAAGCATGCTTTATGTCATTTTGTTTATCTTGAGCCATGGACCAAAGCTTTTGCTGCAAACCAACTCCATAAATATCAGGAAAAGTGTACGAACTATGTGCGGCCAAGGAGCTAGCCAGTACAACCTTTGCCTTTGTCAACTCACCTTTTGCTTCAAAAACAAGAAAGCTTGCAAAAGTGAACATAACTTGAAAATCTGATAAGAGCAAGTCTTGGAACATTTTCAAACAATCTCAGCACATTATAACAAGCCCAAAACACGATCTCATAGCATCTCAAACACCCTTAAGCACAAAAATCACAAGTTCTTGCCCAAACAGGGCATCTTCTGTAGAACCACTTCCAAAACAAATTTGCCTCGTGCGTTTTGCTTGAAACCACTTCAAACACATTCAATATAATATACCTAAACTGTCCAGGCCCTTACTTTGCAACTGTAACCTCGTTTGCACACTTCACCATTTTAATTTTGAAGCTTTGCAGGTTGAGTTCTACAAGGAGTTTCGGACCATTTCAAAGCAAGTTAAGCACTGGGAAAGGTTGAGGGAACATCAAGCAAGCTCAAAAGTCCTTCAGGCCTCATTCAAAGTTACTGCATTGCCATATTCGAATTTGACTGAACAAGGTAATTTCCAACTTTCTATCTCCTTATTTAGACATCCTTAGGCTTAGGTTTGTGAAGCAAAAATGTAGTCCTTAAGTTGCTTGAATTGTACATATGCATAACTTGTATTTATATTAACTGAGCTAGGAGAATTTGGATGTTGAAGTTGCTGAAAATTTTAGGTCATAAATTAGGGGCACTAAAATTCTCCCTGGTTTCTTAGAGTTAGATCAAGTTTTTTACATGGTTGGAATCGTGATTGAAAATGCTATAACTTTTATGTTGTGAGTTTTTGATTTCATGCAAGAACAAGAGAGAACAGGATTTGTACATGGCGCGCGTGTTTTGGCTCTGCTCAGAGGACAGGGATGAAGTGAAGTGGGCATGGGCCTGGCTTTTCTTCTTTTCACACCCTCCATTTTGTTATTTTCACCCCCTTGGCCCATTTCTTTTATTTTTCATATTTTCTTGCATATTTCACATTTCTGACTTTTATTTATTTTTTCCTAAATATTAAAAATCATAAAAATATTTTCTTTACTTTTTTTTTGCATTTTTTTCATATTTTTTATTTTAGTTTTTGCATAATAAATAAATTATTAGGTTAATATACTTTATTTTCTAAATAAAATTTGTAGAATAATAAAAAATACTATACATTTTATTTTTATTATATTATATACATAGAATAATATTTTCACCAATATTTAATTTTTTAACATTTTTGTATATATTTTTATTTATTTTCTTGTACATAAATGAAATAAATAATAAAAGAATATACAATTTATTTTAAACCAAAAAAACTAGGGTTTCCACCCTTGCCAAAAATAATCATTTTATTTTCTCTTATTTTTAAGACTTAAATAAATTTATTTTATATACATAAAATCAAATACAAAAAAACATTTGTGCATATTTACATTTTATTGCATATTTAAATTTTTGCTCATTTATTTATTTGTTGTATAAATTCAATTGGGTTGTAATAGTAAATTAGGGCTTTATTTTGTGCAAATACCCCCTATTCAAACTTGTATCCCCCTCCCCATAATATTGTTGTAATAGTCTTAGATTTACTTTTACGCAATTTATTATATTATATGCATGACAGTAAGACTAGGGTTTTGTATGCAAAGACCAAAATCAAACAAATAACATGACTTAATACAAGACATAAATGCATTAAAAATGACAACACAATGCACACAAGCACCCCTAGGGTTTCATCCACTTTGTTGCCTTAAAATGGCCATGGTATGCATGATAGGTATCTTGGCAAAACAAAACAAAAACAAAAAGATCATAGTCCCTCGATGACGCTATCTTGGTTGCCTAAACAAAAATGATCTAGTCCCTCAAAAAACTTGCTAAGATACTTGGAACAATTGTTATCATGGTCATACGATGACCCACGCCCGTCCCGTTTAACATCCAAAGATAGGGTTGTTTACCAAATACAATGGTAAAACAACAATGTCATAGGGTTAAAAATGCACAAGAAAGACGTTTGATTAGGGTAGACAACTCATAGTTACTTGATCAACTTGCAAACATCCTTGCTATTTTCAAACAAACAAACACACAATTTCAAAACAGTTTCCAAACAAACTTTCAAACATTGAAACATTTTTCAAAAGAAAAACACCTTTGTATATATCCAAACAAGAATCATTACAAAGGTTGCCTAAACAAAGGCCTCTTTTCAAAATACTTTCAAAACCACACAAAGCACTATTTCAAACAATTGGAAAAGCAAAGCAAGTGATCTAAACAAGTAACTAAGAGCCCATGGAAAACCATGGATGAAAAGGGTGCTAGCACCTTCCCTTTTCATAATCTACCCCCCGAACCCAAGAAAACATCTCGAAGGTCTTTCCTGTGCTTTTTGACCTTTCCTTTGAATAAAATAAAAAGTCGGTGGCGACTCTTTCTAAACCGAAACATTTGCAAACACAAACGCAAAACCTCAAGTCAGTTCTCCCACTGTATTACAGTGTGCCTTTGAAGGATGATAGAAAAATTATAGTTGACCATCTTGTGTAAATTCCTAAATTCCTTTGTCGATCAGGTCTTGAACTTTGTTCTTCAACATCCAACAGTGGTTAGTGCTGTGCCCCTGACTGTTGAAGTGGTATGTGCACCTTTCATTGTATTTGTAGTTGGTAGCAGAAGTGTTAGGTTTTTGAGGAGGCTCCCTTAATGTAACTAGCTTGGCTTCCAACGTATGATGCAATGCTTGAGCCAGGGACATGTTGATCTCGGTAAATTGTATTTTAGGCGTATCTTTTTTATGTTGACCATCATGTCGTGGTTGGCGAGGCCGTTGTTAGATTCTTCGTGTAGTAGCCATTTTGAAGGGTGTTCTCTCGACCAAACCAACTTCTTGTCTCATTAGAGGCTGATGAATGAATCGATCCCTAATTCTAGTTGTTTGTCCCATATGGTTGAATTTGTCTTGTTGAAGTTTGTTGACGAAGGCTCTTAGCTCTTCTTGTCCCTGAGCTAAGTTTTGGATAAGATCTATCTGACCTACCATCTGACCCATCATCTGGATTTTCATTGTTGCCATTTCAGTTTGTAACCGTTCCAACTGGTCATCCCTGTTGTCCTCGGGATTCTTTTTGGTCATGCTCTCAATGAGGAGTGCTTTCACTTCTTCTTTCCTCTTGGATAGGTTCAAGAACAGTTCTTGAAGTTGAGCGTTTTGGATTTGAAGATCCTTGATAGTCTATTCTAGAGCCATCTCTACTGAAATAAACAGGAAGCAGATGAGAAACCTGTATGGGGAAAACCGATTATGATGACATGCATGATATGTGGATGCGATGTTTTCAAGGATCTCATGGTATAAACATAAGAAGATGTTAGAAGTTGAACTTTGATCACAACTTTGATTGGAGAACTTTGTATGAATTAATGTCCTTCCACGAGAATCAAGCTCACCATGTCGAGTGGGTCATAGCCCTTGACTCAAGTTATCATGCTTTGGTCTTTTACGACATTTGGTTAGAGGAAAATAAATCCTCTTTCCCCCTTGATAGACGTCTGGTTATAACCCTGCATCATAAGCTCTTGAGACCCTTGAAATGGTTATTGAAAATGCTATGGTATGATGTCATGATGTTATGTACAAACAAACATATACACACAAAGCAAACAAATCTTTTGGTTTAGGCTTGCATGAGGTTCATTGGTAAGTACCCCCTTAAAGTTTAGTTGGCTCAACCTGTCCTAGAAAGTAACCGGGTTCTATGGAATCTCAAAATCATTGATCTTTCTTTATTGGGCATTGTTTTAGCACAATCAATCTTTTCTTACGGCCAAAATATCCCAAAAGTACGATCTCAATGAGCGTAGTATCGAGTATAAACCAATTTTCAGCTTTCCACCGAAACCGGCTATCTCACTACTTCATAATGGCCAAGTTGTTCAATTAATGGTTCTAAGGTTCATTAGTGCTTCATTACATCACTCAGTGGCCCCGTATTCTCCTTAATTCGCCATAAGGGATACTGGTACCCACAAATATGTCACACTAACATAGCTATTGTCTCAACCATATCGATATACGTCGTACAGTCTCCACAATCTTTGTTATTTACCTACTGGTGTTCCTAGATCTGGGTAGAGGATCAAAACAAACCAAAACAAGGACCCATAAATGTAAAGCAAGAAAATAAAACAATGAAAGCTTTTAAAGGTGATCTAGCTCTAAGGTAAACCCACTTTTAAAACTCCCCAACAGAGTCGCCAATTCTGTAATACGGTGGAAGAACTGACTTGGTTATTTTGCATTTGATTACAATTATTGCGGATAGCAAGAGTCGCCACTGAATTTTATTTTATCCAATAAGGAAAGAGTGAAAAGAACAGGAAAGACCTTTGAGATATTTTCTTGAGTTCGAGGGGTAGGTTATGAAAAGGGAAGGTGTTAGCACCCTTTTCATCCGTAGTTATCTACGGGCTCTTAGTTTCTTGCTAGATCACTTTTAAAATTGCTTTGTTTGAAATGTGTTTGTGGTGGGTTTTGAAAGTATTTTTGAAAATCGCCTTCATTTAGACAAACTTTGTAATGATTCTCATCTCTATAAGAATGCATACAAAGTGTTGGACTTTTTGAAAATATTTCATGTTTTGAAAGTGTTTGGTGTGTTTGAAAAGTTGTTTGTTTTGAAGATGGATTGTGAACAAGCAACTAAGAATGTTCTACCTACTCAAAAGTCTTTTGTTCATTTCTCTCTTCCTTTTATATTTCTTTCTTACCATTGATTGATAAGAAGCCTTATCTTTGAATGTAAAGGGACGGGCGTGGGTCATCGTATAGTCATAAAAATGCAATGTTGTGAAATACCTTAGCATATTTCTTAAGGGTCTAAGATCATTTGTAAGGCAACATTCGAAGCGTCATCGAGGGACTATGATCTTGTATTTTTCTTTATTCTTTGCTAAGGTGTCTCACATGCATAACATGACCATTTTTCTCAAGGCAATAAGTGGAGTAAACCCTAGAGGTGAAAAGTGTGCAAATGTTTGTATTTCATGCTTGGTTTATCTTGGATTAGGGTTTTCTAAGCATTTATTTTATCTTTCCATACAAACCCTAAATTACTAGCATTTATATAAAAGCAATAAATTGCGGAAAGTAAATATCCTACGCTATTACATCATTTAGGAATGGGGTGTACAAATTTACAAATGGGGATTACAAGAAATTAAACCTAATTATCTATTACAACCATATTGAACTTGAATAATGTACAAGAATTGAAATGTATATAATGTACAAGACATGAATGAAAGGAAAATGAATTTGTTTAAAAAAATATTCTAACTAATTTTCCAAAAGAAGATAAATAGTTAGAAGTAAGAAAATTAAACTAAGTTAATTTTAAATTTAAACCAATAAAATTAACTAAATCTAAGTTTAATATTAAGTTAAAGAAAACAAGTTAAATAAGAAAATATTTTTGGTCTTTTTTATTTTAAGAGGTTAAATAAAAATAAACTAAATAATTTAAATACTTAATGTAACATTTTTTTGGTGTTTTTTGATTAATAAAAAAAATAACAGTGATGATACTAAAATAATAAAAGAAAGACAATAAAATAAAAAATATAATTTAAAGTCATGGGGGGTTTAGAAAGTGGAAAGGAGAAAACACAGAAGTTCTGGCCCAGGTGCACTACTAACAAGTAAATGGGGGAATGATGCTAGAAGCAGGAAATGAAAAAGCCTAGAAGTTCTGGCCTAAGCGTGCTGCTAACAAGTATATGGAGGGGGTGATGCTGGAAGAAAAAATGAGAAGGCCTAGAAGTTTTGGCCCAGGCATATTGTTAACAGGTAAATGGGGAGGGTGATGCTAGAAGCGAAGATGAGACAACCTAGAAGTTCTAGCTCAGGCGTGCTATTAACATGTAAATGGTGGGATGCTAGAAGCAAAGATGAGGCAGCCTAGAAGTTCTGGCTCAGGCGTGCTGTTAACAGGTAAATGGTGGGATGCTAGAAGCAAAGATGGGGCAGCTTAAAAATTATGGCCCATGCGTGCTGTTAACAGGTAAATGAGATAAAATGTTAAGAAATAAAAACAAAAAGGTGCTCCTGGGGATAGAACTCAGGACCCTTAACACTAATGCCTTACGTGCACGCTCTCTACCACTGGGGTGGCTATACATCTGGTATTATAAACAAAACCATAAACATATATTACAAAATTAGTTCTGATGATGAACTTCATCTTCTTCCTCCCGCCAGCCAGAGCATCTGCGCTCATTCATTTCTCAACCAAAATGGAAAATGTAAACGTGAAAGTTATGGCAAATTTCATCATGGTTCCAGAACTATAAATCATTAAAACTATAAATCAGAAACAAACATGAATTTTTCTAACCCTAATCTGAGCCCTGATTTTTCAAGAAGTTCTTATCCTAAATTCTCTCTACTCAGGCCATATAAATAAAATCTATATATATGTACAGTTTCAGAGCAATGATATCTACATTTTGTCTTTGAAAACGCAAGCCTAACAATGCCTAAATAATGAGATGAAAATCAGAAGAACTTACCTTATAGTTGAAGATTGTGTTTTGAATTAAAGCTTGATTCAAGTTGATGTGATGATCTGGTTAGCTTCCTCAAGTTCCCAGGAAGCTAATGCAAACCTTAGCTTGAGTTGTGGATGGCTAAAAAGTTCTAAAGAAACTAAGATGTAAATCTCTGTTTTTGAAAATGGAGTTTGGTGAAGATGATGTTACAGTCTGAAAATAGAGGTTGGGATAACTTTTATATGTGTATCAGAAACTTTATGGATGGTTTGGCCAAGAAACGCACGAGGGATTTTAGAGATTGGATTCAAAAATCAGAAATGACAAGTTTTTGTGCTTGTGTTATAATTTCTTATTCTTGAGAATTTTAGTGAGTTTTAGGGCTTGTCCCCTAAAATCTCTTTTTAGCTTGCAAATGAAGGTTTAATTTATAGGCAAAGGGTTTAGAAGCTTGGTGAAGTCAGAAGTACAAAATCACATGTTATGAATTTTGACTTGTTGTTGAAGCAAGCTTAGACAAACATGGTTTCAAGGAAAGATAGGGTGGCTAGCAACTTTAAACATGCCTGTTCTGAGTTGTAGGGGATAATTGTGCAGAAAGAACAAACACAAAGCTCAAGAAGAGTGGACTTTGTGATTAAAGTCACTTTTCCAGAATGGAAGTGTGAACTTTCTTCCTTAAATGGCAAGGTGTATCAGACAAAGCTTAAATCAAGTGGTTCATAGCTCAAAAGCTCGTGTTATCTTCTGATTAAGGATAGATACACACGCTAGAGGGTGTGAAAAGTGGGATTATGCAGCATTGTTTGGAATTGGATCAGATGTTCGTCATGAAAATGACTCATAATTTAAGAATAAATGTCCAACTTCTGATCTTCGATTCTCCCTGCTCCAGCATGATCTGAAAGAGTTCTTCGAGTTTTTAGAAATATTGTAACATGCTATGCAATCCCTCTTTGAATCACTTTTGCAAACTCTCATTGCAACTTTATGAAAATTGGCCCAGAAGTTCTGTCAAAGTTTTGACTTAAAACACACATAATTTTACGAAGTGTTTTAGTTTCATGGACAGGTTTTCACGGATTTATAACTTGAGATCCAAGAATTTCTAGAAGAAGTTATGCCCTGCAATGTTTCTGATCTCATTGAGATCTATAACTTTCATGTTGGAAGTTTCTATTGAATCATCTTGCATCATGGTGAAAATCTGGCGCAAAGTTATGAAATTATCATATTTTCTTAACACTTAGAAAAACTTCTAAGTGTTTAGAACTTTGACTTTTTCCAACGTAATCTTGACTTTTGATTTCTTGATGAAAAATCTTCATACTTTGACATGTCTTGATGAAATATGATTTTTGAAACTTGATTTTGATCCAAAAGTCAAAGTATAATTTTTTAGTGTACAGTTGACTTTTTACCAGTTGACCAAATTTCAATTGTCAATTGTTGTACCCCAAAATTTTCCCTCCCATTTCATCCACATTTTCTCACCACAAGACCCTTGGAGTTCAAAATCAAGTTAGGGTTTGCTCTGCTCAAGACTCCTCCTTGCACTGTTGACCCAAATTAGGGTTTGAGTTGGCACAAAGATGTTTTGACCTAAAAGGCCCAAAATGACTTTCATGCTTCATGTTGGACTCACAAGTTTATCCATACCATGTTTCAAGCCTTGATCCCAATCTTTGCCCAGTCAATTGGACAGTTGACCTAGAAATCAGCTGTATTGGGGGAAAAGTCAATTGTGGTCAATTGACAGTCAAACCTCATGATTTTTGACCCACATAAACATTATGAACTCATATGAACCATTTGGTCAAGTTTGGATCACAATTCCATAAGAAATTTGATCAGATCACCAAAAGGGCAAAATGGTCATTTTTAGGGTTTTGACTGCACAAAGGCAATTTTTGACTGTTTGACCTTGCCAATGGAAAACCAAGCTCCCATATGGACTCAAGGACCCAATGGAATTTTCTTGACATGTTCAACAAGTTCAAAAGATCCCAAATGCACAAGATTGACAGATGAATTTTCCAGTCAACTGAGCAAAATTTGATTGTATACTGAAAAGTCAAACTTTGACTTTTTGGTCAAAATCAAGTGCCAAGATCCATTTTTCATCAAGACATGTCAAATTATGAAACTTGTTCATCAAGAAATCAAAAATCACAAATTAGGGTTTAAAATGAAGAAATTTCATAACTTAGAATTTTTCTAAGTTATGAAAATTCCTAATTTTTTCTTAACTTTGTCCCATCTTTTCATCAAGATACATTTGGATTCAAACAAAACTCAAAAAATGAAAGTTATATTCCATTGCAAAATCTACAACTTTGATTCACAAAGTTTCCTCAAAAGAAGCTTTTAGCTCAAGTTATGATTTTTGGAACAAGGGTGCAAAACATTCTTAACTTCGAAAATTTTTGACCTATTTTAGGCAGGATTTTTGCCCAACTTCATGGCAACTTTTCACATGCTTCCACTTGGAATTTCAACTTGCATTACAAATATGGATTGTAGTATACATTCCAAGCTTTCCAAAATGTCCAAGAACTTCTCAAACACCCTTGTAGTTAGGGAGAATCGAATTTGTCAATATGGGCAAAAGTCACTTTGATTCATGGCCAAATGCATGTTCATAACTTGGGCATTTTTGAAATCAGCTTGCACAAGCTAGTTGCAGGACTCTAATCTCATTTACACTCAATAATTAAATGCCAATCCATTGTGCCAAGATGTTATTTTGTGCATTTGGTCATTACATGAAGAATTAAGCCATATTTGGAAAAAGCAGGTTATCCATTCTTGTAAAGAGTTGCTTTATGTCAAGTTAACAAATCAAGAGGTACAGGCCAAATATTTTGGGCACAAGTTCATAAACATATCCCACTGATCAAGACTAACATTGGCAGCATGCTTGAGGGGGCTGTGGTAGCCTATATTGAAACTTGACAAACTTTGCTTAAGATAGAAGAAACTTGGCATTTTGAACAACAACTCTCATTCCTGCAAGAAAGAGCTAAAACAAACTTTCTCCATACTTTCCATACTCCCTAACCAACCTGAAACACGACCAAACCATCTCTCAAACCTCCATATATAGAAAAACACAGTTTTGTGGCAAAATAGGGCATAGGCTGCAGTTTGAATCCCACAGCACCATTCCATCGTGCGTTTTCATCCAAACCAGTTCAAACACATTCCCTACCATCCATTGAAGTTATCCCAAGCCCTAGCTACAGACTGTAACACCTCTAACCAAGTTCACCATTTTCATTTTTTCAGTTGTGCAGGTTAACTTCCATAGCTCGTTTCAGTTAGTTCCAAAGCAAGCTAGAGGTTGGAGAAGCATCCCTGGACCTCAAGCAAGTTATACAAGTCATCACATTGCATTGAAAGTACCTCCATTGTCATACACGATTCAAGCTGAACAGGTAAGTTTTTGAACTTCTATCTCTCTATCCAAGCATATTTAGGCTTAAGTTTGTGAAGAAAGCATGTTCTAATCATAGCCCTGAAGCCATCCATATAGTTACTTTTCATTTATATTGTGTGTGCTAGGAGTATTTTGAACCTGAACATTAGGAAAAAGTTAGGTCAGGAATTGGGGGAGGAGAAATTCTCTCTCATTTCTGAGAGTTAGATCAAGTTCTTTATATGTATGGATTCGTGGTTTGATGCCCTACATTTTTGATGTTATAAGTTTTTGTTAAAAGTCAAAGGATCAAGAGATAGCAGGGACAATGGAAAACGCGCGCTTTTTTGTGTTTGAAGGTGCTGGAGGTTGAAGACAACCACCTTTGGGCTGGGCTTGTTTTGCTTTTCTGTTTACACCACTTTTTCACACATACACCCCCCTGGCCCATTGTATGATATACTTGTCATTTTTGATTTTTTCCTTTTGATTTTGATTTTATATTTTTATTCAAGCATGAAAAAACATTAAAAATATTTTTCTCACATTTTTTGCATTTTATTTGATATTTATTTTTTTTCATTTAGTTTCATATGTAAATAGATATATATCTACTTTTATGTAAAATACTAAAATAATACAAAATACATTTTATTTTCTGATTTTATTTTATTTTATCTTTTGAAAACATTTTATAAAAAATATACTTTTTTTGTAAATAATAAATATTTTATTTTTATACATATTTAATATATTTAGTAAATAATATAAATACTTATATATTTATTAGAATATTTAAGATAAAAATACAAAATAATACATTTTTATTTTTTATTAATATTTAACCTCAAAAAAAATACTTTTTTACAATATACTTCCTTTTTATTTATTTTTTGTATATAATTAATAAATATTTGAATATATTAAATAATAAATACTTCTTACTTAGAAAATTAGGGTTTTGCCCTAAAATGTAAAAATATCCAAAATTATTCATTTTTATTTTTGTTTATTTGTCACATGAAAAATACTTTTACATACATATAAAAATCTTTTTTGCATCTTGCATATTTATTGTATTTTATTTAATTATTGTACAATTCTAATACCTTGTAAATTCCATTTGGATTGTAATAGTTTAGATTTAAATTTCTTGCTAAATATCCTCATTTGAACATTTGTACCCCCCATCCCATAATTATGTTGTAATAGTTTAGGACTTTAAATTTCGCATTTAAAAGCTTTCTAAATATGCCATGATAGACTTAGGGTTTGTATGCAAAAATCAACCAAACAAATAGCTTGACCTAATTCAAAGATAACAAAGCATGAAAATGGACAACACCAATCACACTTGCACCCCTAGGATTACTCCACTTGTTGCCTTCAATAATGGGTCATATTGCATGTTGGGTGTCTTTGGCAAAACAAAACAAATTCAAATGATCATAGTCCCTCGATGACGCTTTCGAAAGTTGCCTAAAAATGATCAAGTCCCTTAAAGGAAAAATTGCCAAAGACACTTGGCCCCATTGCAATCATGGTCTAAACGATGACCCGCGCCCGTCCCGTTAACATCCTAACACAAGATTGTCCACCAAATACAATGGTGGAACAAAATTGTTAAAAGGGTTAAAACATAGAAAAAAAACCTTTGAGTAAATTTAGGGGTAGACAACTCTTAGTTACTTGATCAACTTGCAAAAACACTTGCCTACTTTTCAAAACCACACTCCACAACACAGTTTCAAACAACTTTCAAAAAAACATTAAAAACTTTTCAAAAGACATACACCTTTGTATACATCCCAACATGGATCATTACAAAGGTTGCCACCACATTGGCCTCTTTTCAAAACATTTTTCAAACCCACACACACAAAGCACCATTTCAAACAATTGAAAACACAAGGCAAGTGATCTAAGCAAGTAACTAAGAGCCCATGGATAACCATGGTTAGAAAGGGTGCTAATACCTTCCCTTTCTATAATCTACTCCCCGAACCCAAGAAAACATCTCAAAGGTTTTTGCTGTGCTTTTTAACCTTTCCTTAGGATAAAATAAAAAGTCGGTGGCGACTCTTGCTCAACCGAAACATTTGCGAAAACAAACGCAAAACCTCAAGTCAGTTCTCCCACCGTATCACAGAACTGGCGACTCTGCTGGGGATAATTTTAAAGTGGAGTAACCTTAGGGCTTAGATCACCTTCTTGCATGACTAATTGTTTGCTTTAATTGCTTTATATCTTGGTTCTCTTGTTTGGGCTTGAAATCCCACACCCGGATTTGGGGGAAACATTCATAGATAGCAATACATTGTGGAAACTGTGCGGGGTATACCGACACGGTTGAAGCAATAGTTATATTAGTGCGACATATTTGTGAGTACCGGTAACCCTTGAGTTCAATCAAGGAGAGTACGGGGCCGCTGAGTGATGTCACTAAGCACTAATGACCTAGAACCTTACTTGACCATCTTGGCCTTTCATTAGGGGTAGTGAGATGACCGGCTTTGGTACAGTCCGAAGTTGGTAGATACTCGATACTACACTCATTGAGGGTTGTTTTCTTGGAATATTTTGGTCGCTAGTTAAGTGGCTAAACCAAAACAATGAACATGGAAAGCAATCCAGTGATATTGAGCTCCTTAGAACCCGGTTACTATTTATAGGACAGGTTTTTAAGCCAACTTCACTCAAGAGGGTACTTACCTATGAAACCCCATGCAAGCCTTGAAACTAGGGTTTTGTGTGAATTGTTTGTACATATGTTTGTGCATACATCATAAGCATCATAAAGCATCATATGCATTCACTAACCATTTCAAGGGTTTATATCTTCATCTTTGTTCTTGTTTTGTAGGTCATGGAAATTCTTCGCAGGAAAACTATCCAAGTCAACCTTGTGCGAATCCCTCCTCAACTCAAAGAGCTCACATCCAGAATTCCGGAAAGCTCTCCCTTCAGTGAAAGACATGGTAGACTGCTCAGCCTAGTCAACACCAACATTGAAGAGGACATGGTAAAGGTGTTGTTCTAGTTCTTTGACCCCCTTCACCACTGTTTCACTTTCCCCGACTATCAATTGGTGCCCACTTTGGAGGAATTTTCTCAACTCCTGAGAATTCCTATTCTTAATCAACTACCCTGCAACGGTACGGAAAAAGAACCAAAGCCTGAAGATGTTGCTCAAGCACTACACTTGCAACCATCTGACATCAAGGGGCATTGGGAAACTAGAAGCGGTGTCAAAGGCTTCTTGTCAAAATTCTTGTTTGATAAGGCACAAGAGTGTTGGAATTCATTGGATCTATAAGCCTTTGAAGAAATTGTGGCACTCCTCATTTATGGGTTGGTCCTGTTCCCAAATCCTGACCAGCTTGTAGATGTCAACGCCGTCAAGATCTTCTTATCCAGGAATCCAATACCAACATTGCTTGGGGACATTCTTCACTCATTTTACACACGAACAATGAGAAAGAGGGGTGTTCTCATGTGCTGTACTCCTCTCCTTGCAAGGTGGTTTATTTCGCACCTTCCACAATCTGTCTTGAAGAATGACCAAGGCTTAAGGTGGTCACAACGGTTGATGACCCTCACTCACTCTGATGTACATTGGTGTTCTCGGTCCAGAGAAAATGTCATCATCATCGATCGTTGTGGAGAGTTCCCTAATGTTCCATTGCTTGGCATTAGATGAGGCATTACCTACAACCCTTGTCTAGCTTTGAGAGAATTTGGATATGCACGGAGGGATGGCCCTCACGACATGTTGATTCCTGACCTAGTTTTTGACTTCGACAACGATGCGCAAGGACTTCGCCAAAGATTCATCAGAGCTTGGAGGATGCCTAACAAGGTAGACAACAAGACACTGGGGCACAAGAACTCCATCCCTCTTGAGCCTTATCTCAAATGGGTACGAGCCCGAGCCCAGAGTCTAATGATGCCTTACCCTCATGTTCTCCCTGTGATTAAAGAGCCTATTAAGGAAGGAGAGGTTCCCTACACCGTCCTATATCCTGACATGCCTACATCGTGGGAGGAGATGCAGAAGAGTTGGATCCAACTAAAGGAGGAACAGAACACTTTTGAAGCCAGCTTCTACGCCAGTGAGAAGAAGGTTTTGGAGATCACCCGCCGACTCCATGAGGAAGAGACCCTCAACACCTACATCGCACCAAAGAGGATGCGCAACGTCTTTTTACCTTGAGAAGTTTTTTGTAATATTTGGCCCATGGGGCATTTATGTACTGACAAATTTCTTCTTATTAATATGACGTTCGTTCTTTTTGTTTGCAACAATTTTGAATTTTCTAAATCCTTGAATGCATTGCATACATAAGCATATCATTCATCATGCGCATAAGCAGGTCTCCACACCAGGTTTCCTTATCTTTCTGCTGATTATTTCAGTAAGATGGATCTCGAACAGACGGTCAAGGACTTGCAGTCTCAAAACTCACAGTTTCAACATCTCCTTATGACCTTGGCAAAGGGTCAGGAGGATCTAAAAGCCCTGCTTGGGAATAAAGAGCAAGTGAAAAAGAAGAAGAAAAGAATCGGGGTGGCTACCTTGGGAAGAAGGTTTGAGGGTGAAGCCAAAAGGGTTCTTGAATTTCCCCCTACATCTGAAGAGGGAACCAGTAAAGGGAATGCGGCTGCAGTACCTTCCGAATTCGAAGCTGAAGAAGGAGAGGCTGAAGAAGACGAAGACTACTCTGAGCAACAATACCCGCCCGCCGATGATAAGTACAAAGGCTTGGAAGACAGGTTGGCAGCTATGGAGCTGCAGAGAGTTCCCGGCTTAGATTTCGAAGATTTGGGATTAGTTGCTGGAATTGTGATCCCCCCGAAGTTCAAAGTGCCAATCTTTGCAAGGTATGACGGGTTGTCCTGCCCGAAGATGCATCTCAGATCATATGTAAGGAAGATCCAACCTTACACTGCAGACAAGAACCTATGGATCCATTTCTTCCAAGATAGCCTTTCAGGGGCTCAACTCGAATGGTTCTATCAGCTGGATGGAGCCAATATCCGAAACTGGGAGGACTTGGCTACCGCATTTTATAAACAGTATCAGTACAATTCTGACCTCGCTCCTACGCGTACCCAACTCCAGGGTATGTCACTGGGAACAGGCGAAGGATTCAAGGAGTATGCGCAAAAGTGGAGAGACCTGGCTGGCAGGGTGCAGCCACCTTTGACTGACCGTGAACTTGTTGACATGTTCCTAGGGACCCTGTCTGGTCCGTTCTTCAACCACCTGATTGGTAATTCTTCTGCTGGGTTTACAGATTTGATCTTGACTGGTGAGAGAATAGAAGCTGGTATCAAGTCGGGGAAGATACAGAAAGGTGCCTCTTCGAGTACTGAAAAGAAGCCCTTCAAGAAGGAAGCCAGTGTTGTTTATGGTCCCAGAAGACAAATTAAACCGGAACGCCGCCAAGTTGTCAATGCATTGGTAATTTCAAAGCCTGTTGCTGCTCCTCAACAGTATAACCAACCAAGGGGTGAGAGACCCAAAAGGCAGTACACTCGACTCAGCATGACCCTGTCTCAGATATTGCCGCAACTGCTGTCAACCAATCTGGTAACTGTCAAAGAAGCTCTGAAGGTAGTGAACACAACTTCTCCAAAGTACAACCCCAACGCTCATTGCGCTTATCACTCTGATAGCCCGGGGCATACTACAGATGATTGCTGGGCTCTGAGGAATAAGGTTCAGGACCTTATTGATTCTAAAGAAATACAGTTTGAGGCGCCCGAAATACCCAATGTTGTGACTGCTCCCATGCCCCAGCATGGAGTGAATGTTGTGGAAGAAGACCGGTATGTAGCCTCCTTGGAAGAGATTGTTACTCCGTTGTTGACTGTCAAGAGGAACCTGTTGCTAGCCGGTTTATTTCCGGGTTGTGGCAAAGGTTGCCTTCTATGTGTTGTTTCACCTGCTGGTTGTCCCTTGCTAAAGTCAGGCGTCCAAAGCCTGATGGATAGCAAAGAGATCTTGTTCGAAAAGATTGATGTTCCTACTGTCCCTGCTGAAGAAGTTTCCATTGTCACTATTTTCAACAACCCTCCTAAGGCTCTCTCAAAGAAGCCTGTCAAAATCATGTCCACTCAGAAGATTGCTCCTATCATCATCACTATTCCGGGGCCTCTCCCTTACACATCCGACAAAGCTGTCCCATGGCACTATGGGGCAAATGTTTATGTTCTTGGAGTAAAGTAAGAGTTAGATACTAGTACCGGCGTCAGTAACATCACTGGGCCTGCCAAAGTTACTCGCAGTGGTAGGCTATTCTCACCAGATATTGCACCTCTGGCTATTCAGAAACCTCTTATCATCACACTTGCAAGTGTGCCTGCTTCCCTTCCTGATCAAGTTCCTATTTCTACCTCTGCTGCCGAGTCATCTGACGCTCGGGACAAAGGGATTGCTACTGATTTACCTGCCCTGACAGAGGCACCGAAGACAACCACTGTTGAAGCTTCCCAGCAAGAGATGGAAGAGATTCTCAAGATCATTAAGAAGAGTGATTTCAACGTAGTTGAGCAGTTGGGGCACACCCCCTCTAAAATTTATATGCTATCACTGTTGTTGTGTTCAGAGGCCCATGCCAAGGCCCTGATTTCCTTCCTAAAGACGGCCCATGTGCCACAAGAAACGTCTGCTGATCAATTTACTAATTGTGTGGCCAACTTGACTGCCGATAATGGTTTGGGCTTCTCTGACATCGATCTGACTGCCAAAGGAAAGAACCATAATGACGCCCTGCATGTCTCCATTGAATGCAGGGGCACTACTCTCGCCCATGTGTTGGTAGACACCGGTTCTTCATTGAACGTATTACCCAAGAAGGCCCTAGACAGGTTGGATTATGAGGGTTTGGAGCTCAAGCCTAGTAACATTGTTGTCCGGGCCTTTGACGGTTCGAAAAGGATGGTACATGGGGAAGTTGACATTCCAATCAGGGTTGGTTCTCAAGTTTTTGATTATACTTTCTATGTGATGGATATCCGACCATCCTATTCTTGTTTGTTGGGTCGTCCATGGATCCACAAGGCTGGAGCTGTGACCTCCACATTACATCAGAAGCTTAAGTACCCGGTTAGAGGGAAGATTGTTACAGTTCAGGGGGAAGAAGAATATATGGTCATCCACCTCAACTCGTTCCGGTACATAGAAATGGATGGGGAATTCATTGAGACTCCGTTCCAGCACTTTGAAGAGGTGCCTCAGACACTGGCATCAGCTGAAACTGTAACTGAAGACCCTCCTCTGAAGATGGCTTCCTTAAAGGATGCCCGGGCTGTTATTGAGAAGGGTGAGTGCGCAAACTGGGGCCGACTTCCTGATTTCACTCCAAAGACCGACAAGTTTGGTTTGGGTTTCACTGCAGAGGCTCAGAGGGCTGTTTGTAAGGCAAGGATTGGAAGACCTCCTGTGTTCATCACCAACCCGGGAGTGAATGATATTGAAGACGACGTGGAGGAATCTGAATTCGACAGCTGGATCTACCCAACGACCGACAGTGGACCAAGAAACTGGACTGCCAAAGACTTCACACCTATTACTTTTGTCACTCAGTAATGAACTCTTTTGTTTTGAAT
Organism: Vicia faba; assembly: GCA_948472305.1. Classification (NCBI taxonomy): domain Eukaryota; kingdom Viridiplantae; phylum Streptophyta; class Magnoliopsida; order Fabales; family Fabaceae; genus Vicia; species Vicia faba. Next base: position 1,460,469,302 of record OX451737.1, read on the forward strand.
TTGTAACAGACAATATTTTGAAACTTTTTATGGCTCGGTGTCTTACCCGAGGCACCGTGGCTTCATTTGTGAGGGCTTTTGTGTGTCATTTTCATATATCATCAATAAAAACATTGGACGTTTGTTGCATTTCAAAATCTTGCGCTCCTTTTCTTTCTTTATTATATATTGCAAAACAGCTATATTTACACACACTCACCTATACAGGTTCCAATCCACTCTGGATCTCACTGGTAACAACTCTGCTACTGCCAGTTATGACTTCGAAAATCCGATCAACTTAGCCGAAGACGAAGGTGAAGATGATTGTGAAGTTCCTGGTGAGCTTGCAAGACTGATACTCCAAGAAGAGAGGGCCATTCAGCCACATGAAGAGCCAGTGGAAACGGTAAATCTGGGTACTGAGACAGACAGAAAGGAAGTCAAGATTGGTGCCAATCTGGAGGCCAGTGTGAAACAACAGTTGATTCAGATGTTGCATGATTATGTGGAAATCTTTGCCTGGTCTTATGAAGACATGCCTGGGTTGGATACTGACATTGTGGTTCATCACCTGCCTACCAAGGAAGACTGCCCTCCGGTAAAACAAAAGGTCCGCCGTATGCGCCCAGAGATGTCCGAGAAAATCAAAGCTGAGGTTATGAAACAATTTTATGGTGGGTTTCTAGCAGTGACTTCTTACCCTCAGTGGGTTGACAACGTGGTTCCAGTGCCGAAAAAGGATGGTAAGGTCCGAATGTGTGTTGATTACAGGGATTTGAACAGGGCCAGCCCTAAGGATGATTTCCCTCTGCCTCATATCGACGTTCTGGTCGACAACACTGCTCAGCATAAAGTATTCTCCTTCATGGATGGCTTCTCCGGTTATAATCAGATCAAGATGGCTCCTGAAGACATGAAGAAGACCACTTTTGTTACTCAGTGGGGCACCTTTTGCTACAAGGTCATGCCTTTTGGGTTGAAAAATGTTGGGGCAACCTACCAACGTGCCATGGTCGCCTTATTTCATGACATGATTCACCATGAAATCGAAGTATACGTCGACGATATGATTGCAAGGTCCCAAAATGAGGAGGAACACCTTGACCATCTACAGAAGCTGTTTGACCATCTGAAGTTGTACAAGCTGAGGTTGAACCCAAACAAGTGCACCTTTGGGGTAAGATCTGGAAAATTGATAGGCTTCATTGTAAGCGACAAAGGCATTCAAGTGGACCCTGCCAAAGTAAAAGCCATACAAGAGATGCCAACTCCCAAGACAGAGAAAGAAGTCAGAGGCTTTCTAGGACGTTTGAACTACATTGCCCAATTCATCTCGCATCTAACTGCTACCTGTGAAGCAATCTTCAAGCTGCTGAAGAAAGATCAAGTAGTACGTTGGAATGATGAATGTCAGGCCGCTTTCGAAAAGATCAAAGAGTATCTCCAAGAACCACCCATTCTTATGCCACCGGTTGAAGGGAGACCTCTAATCCTATACTTGACAGTACTTGACAACTCAATAGGGTGTGTGCTGGGGCAGCATGACGAGTCTGGCCGAAAAGAGCACGCTATTTATTACCTTAGCAAAAAGTTTACCGACTGTGAGACCTGATACTCACTGCTCGAGAAAACTTGTTGCACTCTGGTATGGGCTGCTCGTCGCCTGAGATAGTACATGTTGACTCACACTACTTTGTTGATTTCAAAAATGGATCCAATCAAGTACATATTCGAAAAGCCTTCCTTGTCCGGAAGAATAGCAAGGTGGCAGATGATCTTGACGGAATATGACATCCAATACACGACTCAAAAAGCAATCAAGGGAAGTGTATTGGCAGACCATTTGGCACACCAGGCAGTGGACGATTACCAGTCGATGAACTTTGAATTTCCAGATGAGGATATCATGGTAGTGACTGATTGTGAAGTACCTGGACCGGATGAAGGACCTGAGGAAGGATCCCGGTGGTCTATGCACTTTGACGGAGCCTCGAACGCTTTGGGTAATGGTATCGGCGTTGTGATCATATCCCCTAAAGGCACTCATACTCCACTCACCGCCCGGTTATGTTTCAACTGCACCAACAACATGGCGGAGTACGAAGCATGTATCATGGGTCTTCAAGCTGCAATCGACTTAAGGATCAAGTTTCTGAGTGTCTTCGGAGATTCCGCTCTCGTGATCAATCAGATCAAAGGCGAGTAGGATACGAAACACTCAAATCTTATTCCTTACAAAGAGTATGTGTTGACGTTACTTCCCCACTTCGAGGAGATAACCTCTGAACACTTCCCAAGAGAGGAGAATCAGTTAGCGGACGCGTTGGCTACAATGTCTTCTATGTTCAAAGTCAAATGGGATAACGAGGCACCCCGGATCGTTATTTGGAAGTTGGACGAACCGGTACATTGCTGCGATCTTGAGGCTGAAGAGGTAACTGAAAAACCTTGGTATCATGAAGTGAAGAGGTACCTTGAAGCTCAAGAATACCCCAAAGGCGCATCTGTTAATGACAAGAAGTTCCTGAGAAGGTTTGCGGCAAAGTTCTTCCTCATCAATGGCATTCTCTACAAGCGAAACCATGATTCAACCTTACTGCGTTGTGTGGATAAGACTGAAGCAGAAAGGATCATGGCAGAGCTACATGAAGGTACCTTCGGAACACATTCCAGTGGACATACCATGGCAAAGAAAATCCTTCGGGCAGGATATTTCTGGTCCACAATGGAAGCCGACTGTTATCAGCATTCTCGAACTTGTCATAAATGCCAGATCTATGCTGATAAGGTGCACATTCCTCCGGTTCCTCTGAACTTCTTAACAGCACCTTGGCCTTTTGCAATGTGGGGCATTGATATGATCGGCGAGATCAGACCGACGGCATACAACGGGCATCGCTTCATCCTAGTAGCAATTGATTACTTCACAAAGTGGGTTGAAGCAGCCTCCTACGCTACCGTAATCAAGAACATCGTGGCACGGTTCATTCGGCACAACCTGATCTATCGATACGGTGTACCTGAGAGGATCATTACGGACAATGGTACCAATCTTAACAACAAGATGATCACTGAGCTCTGCGAGCAATTCAAGATACAATACCATAACTCTTCTCCCTACCGGCCGAAGATGAACGGGGCTGTAGAAGCAGCGAATAAGAACATCAAGAAGATTGTGCAGAAGATGACAGTGACCTATAAAGATTGGCACGAAATGTTACCATTTGCTCTTCATGGGTACCGTACCTCAGCACGGACGTCAACAGGGGCAACTCCCTTTTCCTTGGTCTATGGCATGGAGGCAGTCTTGCCTATTGAAGTCCAGATACCCTCTCTCCGGATAATGAAGGATGCAGACTTGAGCGAAGATGACTGGATCTAGACTTGGCTTGATCAATTAAACCTAATTGACGAAAAGAGACTCACCGTTATCTGTCATGGTCAGACGTACCAAAAACGGATGATCAGGGCATTTAACAAGAAGGTCAGGCGACAAGAGTATCAAGTCGGAGATCTGGTAATCAAGCGCATCATCCTTCCTCAAAGTGATCCCAGGGGCAAATGGACCCCTACGTACGAAGGGCCATTTGTGGTTAAACATATCTTCGCAGGAGGAGCGATGATTCTAACCACCATGGATGCTGATGACCTTCCTCACCCCGCCAATGCAGACATAGTAAAGAGATACTACGCATAAAGTGAAGACCCGCTAGGTTGACACACCTAGGAAAAAATAAGGGCTTCCCGGCGAACCAAAAGGGTTCGGGCAAAAATAAGGGACGAAATGAAAAAATCTGTACACCCGGCAAGTCGAAAACCTGAAAGGGCGACTTGGGCAAAAATGGGTATCCCGGTGGACTGAAAACCCGAAAGGGAGGTCCAGGCAAAAGTTAGGGATAAAGCGTAATACTATGTCTCATTGGATCACCTTGCATCGAGAATTCGGCATCAACTATCGGGTTCAGACGACACAAATCAATCAGCTTCATCTTCAACTAAGCAGCAAAGTGATGAGACGCTTGAAGACATAAAGGCGATAGCAGAGTTGGATCCCAGTGGGATCATTTTTCACATAGCTGTTTTGTTTCTTTTTCACAAATTGTATAAACTAGATTCTGCTCAGCGGCATTCTCTTACTAGGACGTCATCCTCCTGTACATTAAAACGCCTATTTACAGGCAAATTTCGAAATCAATACAAGTTCAATTTTTCAGACAAATTACTCATCGTTTTTCCTTTTTCTGTTTTGTTTTGCAAAGAACGTCCAATGTTCATTTTTTTTATATATGCATTTGACATTAATTGCTAAATCATGAATATTTGCGTGCGAAACAAAGGACTAATTACAGGTGACATTAGAAACAGGGGCAATAAAAAGTTGTCTAAGCGATCTAGTTGCTCTGTCCACCAAGGTACCAAGGTAGATTTCGGCCGAAGAATGTAACCAGGATACCTTCACTCCCCACAGAGTAGGACAAGATTCAGCAATACTCTCCTCAAGCAGAGTTTGATCTCCCATCAGCCCCGAAAAGGCACAGTATCCCCAGCAAGTCAGTGATACTCTCCCCAAGCAGAGTTAGGCTACTGTCAGCCCTAAGGAAGTTGGGTATCCCCAGAAAATCTCAACATTCCCCAGCGGAGTATACAGATATTCCTAAGCAAGCATCCCCGACAGTCTTAATATAAGATTGTTCCCCGGCGGAATACAGACACCCCAGCGGAGCCACTTCCCCAGTGCAGTCCAAAAGTTTCCCCAGGAGAGTTGAATCATCTCCCCAGTAGATTTTGGAAGCTTATCCCCAGTAGATTCTGGAAGCTTACCCCCAGTAGATTCTGGAAGCTTATCACCTGCAGAGTACATATGTCTCTCCCCGACCATATTCAAAGGTTATTCCCCACCAGAGCTTATAACTGGGTTATCCTCAGCTAATCACAACAGAAAGATCGTCCTCGGCGAAGTTCTTCTTATTCCCCAGCGGAGTTCATCAAAATTCCCTAACATCAACGGAATCCCCAGCGGAGTTATCTTCAAATTCTTAACGAAGTATCTCTTCCCACAGAGTGATTCCCCGCAGAGTAATCTCTCCAACAAGTTTATTCCCCAACGGAGTCATCTTCTCCTACCGGCTTATTCTTGCAACCATCATCCCCAGCGGAAATGAAGAACTTTACTCTTCAAACATCAGCCCAGGATTCAACAAGCTCCCGGCATTCGTCAAGGATTTATTTTCCTAGACGAAAATACATTCATAAACATCACATTATCATACATCATGATACATACATATACGCATCATGTCACACAATCTCATTTATTTTGAGAACATCATGACATCATGCATTTCATACATCATGACATTGCATACAACTAATGTTTTGCCTTTTCAGGAAAAAGTTCAATCCAAAGATGATTACTATCAACTATCGCAATTCCAGATTCGATACCTGTATCCAGCCAGGGCATATCTGTAGACGACTAATTCCAGATTCGATACATGTATCCAGCCAGGGCATATCTGTAGACGACCAATTCTAGATTCGATTCCTGTATCCAGCCAGGGCATGTCTAAAGACGACAAATTCCAGATTCGATTCCTGTATCTAGCCAGGGCATATCTGTGAGCAATTTGATTGTGGATTTGATACCTATATCCAGCCAGGGCACGTCTACATAAACAGTTTAGAGATTCGATACCTGTATCCAGCCAGGGCACGTCTGTAAGCAACCTTTTGAAGTTCCGGATTCGATTCCTGTATCTAGCCAGGGCATATCTGTGAGCAACTAATTGTAGATTCGATACATGTACCTAGCCAGGGCATATCTGCATGAAGAGTTTGAAGATCAACACCTGTAACAGGCCAGGAAACCATCTTTCTTTCTCAAACACGCAAGTTCTCGCTAAGGAATCTCTTACGCGATCAACACTTCCAAATGGCATCTATAAGCCCATTCCCGACAAGGTTCTGTCACACCTCCAGATGGCATCTATAAGCCCATCCTTCTATCCACCATATCTCCAAATGGCATCTATAAGCCCATTCCCGACATCACATTGCTGATACTCCACTATGCGAGTGCAAATTTCTGGGCACTCTAGTGTCCAATCTCCTTTTACCTTCAAGTCGCGAAAGGCAAACTTGCCAATCTAACTCTTCAGGTTCAAGAAGATTGAACGGGGACAACTGTTGTACCCCAAACTTTTCCCTCCCATTTCATCCACATTTTCTCACCACAAGACCCTTGGAGTTCAAAATCAAGTTAGGGTTTGCTCTGCTCAAGACTCCTCCTTGCACTGTTGACCCAAATTAGGGTTTGAGTTGGCACAAAGATGTTTTGACCTAAAAGGCCCAAAATTACTTTCATGCTTCAAGTTGGACTCACAAGTTTATCCATACCATGTTTCAAGCCTTGATCCCAATCTTTGCCCAGTCAATTGGACAGTTGACCTAGAAATCAGCTGTATTGGGGAAAAGTCAATTGTGGTCAATTGACAGTCAAACCTCATTATTTTTGACCCACGTCAACATTATGAACTCATATGAACCATTTGGTCAAGTTTGAATCACAATTCCACAAGAAATTTGATCAGATCACCAAAAGGGCAAAATGGTCATTTTTAGGGTTTTGACTGCACAAAGGCAATTTTTGACTGTTTGACCTGGCCAATGGCAAACCAAGCTCCCATATGGACTCAAGGGCCCAATGGCATTGTCTTGACATGTTCAACAAGTTCAAAAGATCCCAAATGCACAAGATTGACAGATGAATTTTCCAGTCAACTGAGCAAAATTTGACTGTATACTGAAAAGTCAAACTTTGACTTTTTGGTCAAAATCAAGTGCCAAGATCCATTTTTCATCAAGACATGTCAAATTATGAAACTTGTTCATCAAGAAATCAAAAATCACAAATTAGGGTTTAAAATGAAGAAATTTCATAACTTAGAATTTTTCTAAGTTATGAAAATTCCTAATTTTTTCTTAACTTTGTCCCATCTTTTCATCAAGATACATTTGGATTCAAACAAAACTCAAAACATGAAAGTTATATTCCATTGCAAAATCTACAACTTTTATTCACAAAGTTTCCTCAAAAGAAGCTTGTATCTCAAGTTATGATTTTTGGAACAAGGGTGCAAAACATTCTTAACTTAGAAAATTTTTGACCTATTTTAGGCAGGATTTTTGCCCAACTTCATGGCCACTTTTCACATGCTTCCACTTGGAATTTCAACTTGCATCACAAAGATGGATTGTAGTACACATTCCAAGATTTCCAAAATATCCAAGAACTTCTCAAACACCCTTATAGTTAGGGAGAATCGAATTTGTCAATATGGGCAAAAGTCACTTTGATTCATGGCCAAATGCATGTTCATAACTTGGGCATTTTTGAAATCAGCTTGCACAAGCTAGTTGCAGGCCTCTAATCTCATTTACACTCAATAATTAAATGCCAATCCATTGTGCCAAGATGTTATTTTGTGCATTTGGTCATTACATGAAGAATTAAGCCATATTTGGAAAAAGCAAGTTATCCATTCTTGTAAAGAGTTGCTTTATGTCAAGTTTACAAATCAAGAGGTACAGGCCAAATCTTTTGGGCACAAGTTCATAAACATATCCCACTGATCAAGACTAACATTGGCAACATGCTTAAGGGGCCTGTGGTAGCCTATATTGAAACTTGACAAACTTTGCTTAAGATAGAAGAAACTTGGCATTTTGAACAACAACTCTCATTCCTGCAAGCAAGAGCTAAAACAAACTTTCTCCACACTTTCCATACTCCCTAACCAACCTGAAACACGACCAAACCATCTCTCAAACCTCCATATACAGAAAAACACAGTTTTGTGGCAAAACAGGGCATAGGCTGCAGCTTGAATCCCACAGCACCATTCCATTGTGCGTTTTCATCCAAACCAGTTCAAACACATTCCCTACCATCCATTGAAGCTATCCCAAGCCCTAGCTACAGACTGTAACACCTCTAACCAAGTTCACCATTTTCATTTTTTCAGTTGTGCAGGTTAACTTCCATAGCTCGTTTCAGTTAGTTCCAAAGCAAGCTAGAGGTTGGAGAAGCATCCCTGGACCTCAAGCAAGCTATACAAGTCCTCACATTGCATTGAAAGTACCTCCATTGTCATACACGATTCAAGATGAACAGGTAAGTTTTTGAACTTCTATCTCTCTATCCAAGCATATTTAGGCTTAAGTTTGTGAAGAAAGCATGTTCTAATCATAGCCCTGAAGCCATCCATATAGTTACTTTTCATTTATATTGTGTGTGCTATGAGTATTTTGAACCTGAACATTAGGAAAAAGTTAGGTCAGGAATTGGGGGAGAAGAAATTCTCTCTCATTTCTGAGAGTTAGATCAAGTTCTTTATATGTATGGATTCGTGGTTTGATGCCCTACATTTTTTATGTTATAAGTTTTTGTTAAAAGTCAAAGGATCAAGAGATAGCAGGGACAATGGAAAACGCGCGCTTTTTTGTGTTTGAAGGTGCTGGAGGTTGAAGACAACCACCTTTGGGCTGGGCCTGTTTTACTTTTCTGTTTACACCACTTTTTCACACATACACCCCCCTGGCCCATTGTATGATATACTTGTCATTTTTAATTTTTTCCTTTTGATTTTGATTTTATATTTTTATTCAAGCATGAAAAAACATTAAAAATATTTTTCTCACATTTTTTGCATTTTATTTGATATTTATTTTGTTTCATTTAGTTTCATATGTAAATAAATATATATCTACTTTTATGTAAAATACTAAAATAATACAAAATACATTTTATTTTCTGATTTTATTTTATTTTATCTTTTGAAAACATTTTATAAAAAATATACTTTTTTTGTAAATAATAAATATTTTATTTTTATACATATTTAATATATTTAGTAAATAATATAAATACTTATATATTTATTAGAATATTTAGGATAAAAATACAAAATAATACATTTTTATTTTTTATTAATATTTAACCTCAAAAAAAAATACTTTTTTACAATATACTTCCTTTTTATTTATTTTTTGTATATAATTAATAAATATTTGAATATATTAAATAATAAATACTTCTTACTTAGAAAATTAGAGTTTTGCCCTAAAATGTAAAAATATCCAAAATTATTTATTTTTATTTTTGTTTATTTGTCACATGAAAAATACTTTTACATACATATAAAAATCTTTTTTGCATCTTGCATATTTATTGTATTTTATTTAATTATTGTACAATTCTAATACCTTGTAAATTCCATTTGGATTGTAATAGTTTAGATTTAAATTTCTTGCTAAATATCCCCATTTGAACATTTGTACCCCCCATCCCATAATTATGTTGTAATAGTTTAGGACTTTAAATTTCGCATTTAAAAGCTTTCTAAATATGCCATGATAGACTTAGGGTTTGTATGCAAAAATCAACCAAACAAATAGCTTGACCTAATTCAAAGATAACAAAGCATGAAAATGGACAACACCAATCACACTTGCACCCCTAGGGTTACTCCACTTGTTGCCTTCAATAATGGGCCATATTGCATGTTGGGTGTCTTTGGAAAAACAAAACAAATTCAAATGATCATAGTCCCTCGATGACGCTTTCGAAAGTTGCCTAAAAATGATCAAGTCCCTTAAAGGAAAAATTGCCAAAGACACTTGGCACCATTGCAATCATGGTCTAAACGATGACCCGCGCCCGTCCCGTTAACATCCTAACACAAGATTGTCCACCAAATACAATGGTGGAACAAAATTGTTAAAAGGGTTAAAACATAGAAAAAAAACCTTTGAGTAAATTTAGGGGTAGACAACTCTTAGTTACTTGATCAACTTGCAAAAACACTTGCCTACTTTTCAAAACCACACTCCACAACACACTTTCAAACAACTTTCAAAAAAACATTGAAAACTTTTCAAAAGACATACACCTTTGTATACATCCCAACATGGATCATTACAAAGGTTGCCACCACATTGGCCTCTTTTCAAAACATTTTTCAAACCCACACACACAAAGCACCATTTCAAACAATTGAAAACACAAGGCAAGTGATCTAAGCAAGTAACTAAGAGCCCATGGATAACCATGGATAGAAAGGGTGCTAATACCTTCCCTTTCTATAATCTACTCCCCGAACCCAAGAAAACATCTCAAAGGTTTTTGCTGTGCTTTTTAACCTTTCTTTAAGATAAAATAAAAAGTCGGTGGCAACTCTTGCTCAACCGAAACATTTGCGAAAACAAACGCAAAACCTCAAGTCAGTTCTCCCACCGTATCACATCAATCAATTAATCTTGAGAAATGTTTTGAACCATGATCTTAAGTTAAAATGATGCATTTGAATTCTTGATATCATGTCTCAAACCAACAAGTCATGTGCTAGGTCAAAAAGTCAAAAATTGTACCTTCTCAGTCATACACCCTAATTTAACCATTTTGCCCTTTTGATGATCTGATCAAATTTCTTGAGAAGTTGTGATCCAACCTTGACCAAATGGTTCATATGAGTCTAGTAAGTTGATATGGATAAAAAATTATGAGTTTGGACTGTAAATGGACCACGGTTGACTTTTTCCTCAATATAGTTGATTTTATGTCAACTGACCAATTGACTGAGCAAAAATATGATCCAAAGCCTGAAACTTGACATGAGCAATCTTGGGAGTCCAAAATGATCCATGAAAATTGTATGAAGCATTAAAGGTCCAATTGTCTTTATACATACTTAAACCCTACTTTTGAATTGGGGAGGTATCTTGAGCTGATCAATCCTGTTGCAGTTTTGAATCAATGGAGATCTTGTCAGGGAATGTTTGAGAAATTGAGGGGGGGAATTTTGGGGTACAACACATAGCATGAATTGCTAGGCAAGAAAAGGAGAGGAAAACAAAGTGATGCCCAAAGCGACTAACACCTAAGCAAGATATCGAGAATCAAGGTAGGATATAGAAGATGGTATGAACAATCATAGAGCTTCAGCATCGAGCAATGTGAACTCCTGACAAAGAGTGGGGGTTGATTGCGAATCCTTCTCCACTTGGCATACTCGATACACATGATCTTGGGAACATGTTCAGAGCTTTAAACTTGGAAAAAGTAAGCATAGGAATGACATGGACGAAAACTGGTGGGGGTTGATTGCTAACCCTTTCCACTTGCCTTCCCATAAAGACTTAGGAATGGTTGCCATAAAAGGACCTAAAACCATCATCCTGTTATACAAGCACAAATGTAAACACACGTGCGGAATACCTAAAACACGAGTAGGGATTTAAACAAAAACAAATAACATACATAAAGTTGTGCCTGCTACAGGTCTTTAAACAGATACTTTGAGCGCACGCTCTTTATTTTTTGCTTCCTACTTATCATGCTCTCTAGAAAGCAATAAAGAATATGGTAAAGTGCAAGAAGCATAAAGGATAGTAGCCAAGGCTACCAAAAGCAAGCGAGTTTAGAAAGCAACACAAGCAATGGAGAAGCAAGGAGCACGCGTCAAGCAAGCTTCACCAAGAAACAAACAAAGTTAGAACTAAATCCAACTAAGATGAGTGTGTGCCATGGAAGCACCACACAAGACAATGTTCCTACAAGGCATCATAAAATATTATACACATTCGGACAACATGTAACACAATATGAGTAATAAGCATTTCTCATGGGATGAGAAACGAAAGCGTGTCGCATCGGAAGCGAGCATAAGCTAGTGTTTCCCAATCACATAACCACCATTTTGGTATATGATTGGAAATGCCACAATGTACCTTGCACCATTAAAAAACATGTCAAAAAATAACAAGGAAAAACGGTATAAAAAGTGCATGAAAACCAATCTGATGGTCAACCAATGAAGCACAACAAGTAAGCATGCATCAAATGGTAATTATTGCACTAAAATTCTGCACTAAGAAGGGTCAAAAAAACTGCACTAAAACCGCGTTAGCAAAAATTCTGCATTACGATGTAAAATGCGTTTTGGAAAATAGGCGTCCAGAAAAATATGCTCGAAACCGAATGAGATTTCCAAGGTAAATTATAGACATGCTTAGGAACTCAAATCCATAATAGGTTAAGTAAAAAAAAGCAGAAGAAAGACTTCCACGAACAGTCCGCTCAAAACGTGGTAAAAAAAGTTGCTCGGAATAGAACGAAACCTGCGTGGAAGCTTGCAAACGGGCCACTGGATTCAAAAATTAACTCGGTTTAAATTAATTATGCCAGGAAGTGAGACTTTAAAGCCAATTTTATCGACTGGACAATAACTTTTCGGTAAAAATATTTGTCCGAAACTGGCTGAAAAGTATATCAACGGCTATGGAATCATCAACAAAGTCAAGTTATATTATTAAAAAGTGTTAAAAATCATCACAGTTAGGAAGTTAGAGCAAAAACATATTTATGTCATAAAATTACAATTTTCCAAGAATTGGGACATTTCTCATTAAACTCAAGTTTTGAAGTGTGAAATATGGTTTATGAAACATCTTGAGTCCATTAGAGATTATCACAATCATGGAAATGGTAAGAGTTAGCAACTTCAATGTTAACCAAAAAAAATCTCATGTTATGTCAACGTATGAAAATGTCATGAATATGCACATCAAATGTTAGTAGCATTAAGAGAAAACTACTCCATGTTAGTAAGCAATGTTATGTTAGTAGAGAACTATGTATACCAACACAAAGCAACACAGTAACATGTTATCAAAAGTTAATGTTAATGTATAAACTCTAAGCATTGATTTTCAATTCATGAGACTAATTGAACAACAACATTTTTTTTATTAAATTTGTGAAATTAAGAACTCCACATAGTCTCATGAATCATTAATCAATGCCAAGTTTCTCTAATATTTTGCTATCAATTATCAAACTAGAGTAAAAAATTATAATTAAACTACTATATGTGTTAGTTTATGTGAATTCTTAATCTATGTTAGTTTTTGAATCAAAATTAACACTAGACATTAACACAAACACCTAGTGTGCAACTAATTTCTACATTACAAATCAACAACACAACTCCCTTATTCTATGTCCAAATCAACAATTTAAACCAAAACCTAATCTCCAATCACAATTCAATTTACTAATTCAATTTCAAAATTCAATAACCAAATTCAATCAAGTTTCAATTATGAGAAAATAATAGAGTTTATATTGACTTTACCTCTTGAAGAGAAGAGGAGTTTGTAGAAGAGGAGGATTCGAAATCGGATGCAAAGTGGAGAGAGAATGGGGTGTGGGATTAAGGAGGAAGAGAGAAGTGACTTTCCAACTTTGTGATTCTTGATCTTGAGAATTGATGAAGATTATTGAGAATTATTGATGATCTTCATGAAGATCTTGGAAGAAAAGTGAGAGAGAAGTGTTTGATCCTTGAGAGAATGAGAGAGAGAATTGTAGAGTGTTTTTTGAGATTGATGAGTTTTTTTTTCTTTTTTGATAGAAATTAGTGTGAATGATAATATATAGTATGGACTTATGTGAGTGGATTTAGTTAATGAGCCTTAAATAATCACAAGCACTAATGCAGATTTTTTAATTCACCTGAGTTTGAAACGTTCAAGTCAAATTAGCAGGGGTCTCAGTACAACTTTTGAGGTCGAAATATAAAACCAAAATGTAGCTAACATTAAGAATAACCTTGTGTCCGAAGATGGGCTCAAACGGATAAATGATGATTTAGTTATGATTTTTTGAAGTTTCACCTCAGACAACTTTAATTTCCAGTTCAGGATTTTTAGTGCGTCACGGGCGAAACGGACAAAAAAAGGAAGTCTTCTGGATACCATACACATGCAGAACCTGAAATTAAAATGTATTAAATAAATTTTGTGAACCAACGCTTCCATACCCAGCGCGATACGATAAAAATCGGTCGAGTTACGATTTTACAATATTGCAAAACGGTGTAACAGAGATTTGGTTCAGCACCAAAATTTCTTTGATAATGCAAAACGGTGTAATGTAGATGACATCAAGACGGAATTTTGGAAAAAAAGAACGGGTCTGAAATGAGAAACGTGCTTTGAGTTATGAAATTTTTTAGCGTCCAAAAATTGCACCTTCGACACACTTTTTACACAGTTTTTCACTGAACGCCTTTAGAAGGTCTGCACCTTCGGAGACTTTCCTTGGGGAATTTGCTCTCATCCTAAACATACGAAATGAAGTACACATCAAGAAGATTATTTGGATATAAGAACCAAACCAAGGAGACGAACCAAGTCGGAGTTACAAATTTTTGAATATCCGCAAAACGATGAATCAACAGTTAATTCAGTTTACCGTCTTCAAAAGATTAATGTTCTTGGATGTTTTCTTCATACAAATAGCCTTTGATTTTAGCATGAGAAGTGATAAGGTATTCAAGACGTTCTCAATTCCTGGAGAATCAACTAAATATATTGAACCAGATGCAAGTTATAAATTTCCGCACACCGAGGAAACAAATAACCAGTCAAAATTCCAATACCGCTTCAAAGAAATCAAATTACTCAGAGACACTCAGCGTATAATTGATTTCAGGTTGAACATATGAAATGAAGAGAATACCAAGGTGATTTTAATGCTTGAACAATTAGCACAAGATAGTACTCTGGTTGCAAGTTGTGAATTCTGAGTTTAAACCAACGATACACCGTTTCTAGTTCACAGTGTCACACATCCGTCAAAAAATCTGATTTCTTTGCAATAACTCCCGGAAATGAGTACCTTAATCTCATGGTCACTGATGCATAAAATGCAAAGTGACCTAATGGAAGATATGCAGATGCAATGAAAAATACTAAATGCATAAGCCAGATAAAAGTGAAATGGTAGGACAAATTTGGAGTATTACAATAGGAATAACATGGAATGGAGTATAACATAGGTATCTGAAATATTTTACTTCAATTTAGATTTTTATTGTCTAACTAACAATTTGAATGTTGTCGGTGTTTCACTGTTTCTCACAGATCTCATATTGTAGCTACCAGTTCCTCTGATGGAACTGTTTGCACTGGGAATTTGATATGTGTTAGAGGGTCAAAGAACACAACCTTAGTTTGATATTTGCTCATAAAAGATATGTGAAATCAGCCTATTTCTTGGGGAAATCTCAAAGTAGTCATAGAAAAAGTAACGGAGATTATTCTCAACATTCGTCGGGATCAAACCTTTCACTGACGGATAAGTTTTTTTTCTAATGCTACACACCTACCCCTGGACAAAATAATTGTGTTATGTGAGGTTGTTCTATTATTATCCTTTATGTAATAGTTTTTTTCAACTACACAACTGACTATTGTTCTAAATTCACTTTAATCTTCGTTTATCAACAGCTGACAACATGTGTAATCGTTGCTACAATGAACCAACTAATTGCTGATAATAATGGCTGGTTCTACAAAGGTTTCAATCACATCAGTGTCCTCATGTTGCCAAAGGAGACGCTCCACCTTTCATATGCATGGATGAACATCAAACTGAGGCAGAGATATGGAGGTTGAAGTATCGTAACTAATGCCGCTATCAATGGTTTACAATTGTGTTAATTACTGATATTGTATATTCTTTTTGTGTCTTTCATCTTTTCATTTTTACGTGCTGATATGTCCTGCCTTGCTTTAGGAAATTCCCAGCATTGATGGCACCTCACATTCGGCTCAGGTCGTTTTTTTAACACTATATGTGGTTTTATTTTCATAAACAATTTCGTCGTTAATTTAATTACGTTTTATATGAGTGGACTGAAGTGTTTGGTAACAATAATTTTGAACATTTTTTCAGAAGCTGGAAAGTGTCAGTGAAGACGTCCACATTGATAAACTAACTCCTGTAACGGTTCATGACTATTGTACAGAACTTTACTGCGTAATTCCTTTGACACATTATTGGCCACTTACTTCTCTGTATATTATGTCTAATAGGAAGGTGAAATAACATCTGGAAACGTTACTGATCCTACTACACCAAATACTAAAGTCAAGAAGATATCTCCGACGAGTCATCTGATTCTACCATTAAAAGTCAATGTGAAGGGGACCTTTCATCTATTAAAGTAAAGAAGGTTACGAAACAGGGTAAAAAAACTTGGGTGTTCATGTTTTTGGGTTTGCAGCAACGTCACACCTGATAGAACAAGATTTGGTTCTGAAATATTATTTATGAGTTTTGATGATAACAAATGAGTATGCCTGTATGAACAATTTTGATACTCTAATGTTTGTTATTTTTGAGTATTTAACAAACAAGTTTTGCTTCTGATGGATGGAGTGGCCAAGACATTAGAAGAGAATTAGTTCTGCTTCTGAGCTACATAAGTTCTGATGAACAGTAGTAAGACACTCCAGAAGCTTCTGAAGTGTTGGCTCTAATGTTTGTCTAAAGAAACAAGTCAGAAGATCTGAAGACAAAAGTTCTATTTAAGTCCAAATGCTGAAGACTCGTCCTTTTAAAGACAATGTGTTCTAAAGAAATCAGTCAGAAGTTCTAATAGACGAAGTTCTGAATATTTTGAAGACTTGAAGTTCTGGTAACTTAAGGTTATACAAAGGGTTCTCAAAGACCAAGTGTTGAAGATTCTGAAGACGCAGTTCTGAAGACTTGAGGTTCTAAAGACCCAAAGTTCTAGAAAAGTTTCTAAAGACCAAGTGTCGAAGACTATGAAGACAGAAATTCTGAAGAGTTTGGAGACTTGAAGTTCTAAAGACCCAAGATTTTAAAAAAGTTTCTTAAGACTAAGTGCTGAATTTTCATCCGAACACCGTAGACGGTGATAGATCGACATCAAAGACAAATATCTGGATCTGGTCAAAGAACCTACTATGAAATCCTAGTAACTCCTCAGAGGATCTTATCTCCGTAATCCTAGCTGCCTCAAAGGTGTTCTTACCATAATATTCAAGTATGACAAATACATCATTTGGTAGTTCGTAAAATTCTTGTATCTCTTTTCAACCTCCTACAACAAGTGGTAGATCCTCATCTTCGTTAAACATGATTTTATGATGGACGCCATTATTGTTTACAATCCTCCAAATATTTCCCAAATCACTTACATAACTTCTCACAAACCTTGGCTCAATCTCCGAATATGACTTCAAATCATACGTAATATGTACACTTACACATACAAAAGTTATATGAACATTGTTACTTTCAGGGGGATTTGCAAATGAATTTGCATTGTAAGGGAGTCTTACTTGGGCAACTATCTTTGCAATTGCCAAAGTATCAACAAGGTTGAACATAACAATACTTAATGCAGGAGTACATATTTTAACAAGGTTATCAACAATGTTCACTACATAATTAGGCCTGCATGTGACTTTTACATAATACAGCCAAAAGCAGGCCATGAAATTGGTGAAACCATAAGTATTAATGATACAACCTTCAAACAAACTAATCATCAACTACTTACAACCAGTCTTACATAAACTCTGTCCTAACATATGGACTTAAAGATAAACACATTCTAATATTACCAAACATCAAAACAACAAAATCCTCTTTAACCACCTTCAAAACACATTCCCAAAAGGTCAACTGTCTCCCTTCACACTATAGTCCTGCTTCAGAATCACCAACCTACCACGAACTCCAGCCACGAGTCACATCGCCACGCTCCACCAATACCATAATTTCACCGATGGAGGGATATTGGATGGTCAATATGAGTTTATCATCCACCTTCAAATTAGCATATTTAGCATATACTCATACCAGTCATCCAGAAGATACCTCTAGATACTACCTTCTCTCTTTTTCAGGATGCATTGGTATGGGACTTCATTATCGGTGTCATACACTTGGATGGACCTGGTGCCTCCTCAAATGCAAATATTTATCACACGTCTTCGAATTTGCTGAATATTGAAATAAATATTTATATAACATAAACATGTCATGTAATTACATACTTTTATCACTGATGAAAACCTACAACGGAACTTGAATTTACTTACAAGGGCATTGACCGCAGACTCATGGGATCGGTTACTACACTGTCCCAGAGTTCTTC
The DNA here is from genome assembly GCA_948472305.1 of Vicia faba. Classification (NCBI taxonomy): domain Eukaryota; kingdom Viridiplantae; phylum Streptophyta; class Magnoliopsida; order Fabales; family Fabaceae; genus Vicia; species Vicia faba. Next base: position 1,460,487,319 of record OX451737.1, read on the forward strand.
ATGCTGCTCCTCATATATGGGGTGTAGAGCATACAATATTTGACCGTAATAAAAGCAATGTTGGTTAAAGGTAAAAAACAATTTAAAACCTAATACAGTTGGATGAATATCTAACAATCTGCATATAGCTGAAATCATAACTATCTCTCGCTATCTGAAGAAATGTCAATGTTTTCAACATGATCAGGGGCTTCGACACCACTCGCAGTGGCACGGTCTGATGCTTTTCCCTTTCCTTTGTCAGCAACACAACCCGCGTAGACACCCGTGTCCGTCACTATACCAGCTACTGTCTTGCACTTCCTTTGCTCATACCCCTAGTCAACTTCCTTCTGGCCTCATGAGCTGATTGGGTCTCCTCAAACTGCTTGCGTTTCTGTAGGACATCCAATGCCTCCTTTGAAGCACGAGGACTGCGAAAATATATAGGGTCAATGAAGAATATGACACTATAAATAGAACTAACATGCAACCGCAAATTAACCATAAATAATACCCATATTAAACATAAACGTCTCAGATTAACCTAAATATCATGTTTCTGTCCTGTTAAACCCTAGACAAATAAAAGGACTTTCTTTAGATGAAAGAATGAACAACAACAACACATGCAACTAGTTTTTACTCGCATGTACACACAACTAACATAAGATACAACATGCGGGAGAGAAAGAGACAATGGACGAACTTACAGTGATGGGTTCTGCTGATTGTTGGGTACCGCTTTGGAGTTGCATTTGGCGGCCATAGGTGACATCGCTGAGGAGATGAATCGGATCATCGGTTGAAGGGTTTTTTCTGAAGAGTTGGGAGTTGATGACAACCTTTATATCCAGCACTTAGTGTTATACTCAACGTTTGGTTTCTTAAAGACAAAAGTGACTGCATGTTTATTATTCATCACCTACATACTCTCTCACTACACGTTTACACGTTTGGTGGATTTACATTAACTTTTTACAATTTAATACTTTTGTATAACCCCACTTTTCAAATAAAAATAATTCGTCACATAGAGGAGGCACCACTCTGTGTGACACATGCATACAAAATAAAGAGGAGACGTCACACTGCATGACTTGTCCTCATGTGTAATGTCATGCAGTGTGGTGCATGCATGCATTATTAGAGAGGAGACGCCATCTTGTGTGACTTGACAGTTTTATTTATTAATTTTTTTAAATAAAAATAAAATTAACTAAAAAAAATTTATATTAATATTTTATATTACACAATGCATGTATATATTTTTTCCGGACGTCCCCTCAATCTAAGAGGGTCCTAGTATGACATAAACGATCTCGTCTTTGTCTCACCCCTTGCCTCACTCCTCTCTGTTGATTTTTCTGAGGTGTTTGGGTCTGTTTTGACTCGCTTGATGATGAGGTGTTTGATGTGATGGTCCTGGTACATCAGGATCATACATCTCATCGATTATTTCGCCTCACTGTGTTATGCTACCAAAGAGATTGGTGCCCATGTTGTTGAAGTTTGGTCTTGTTGGTTGAGATATGTGTGAGTGGGGTAGTTGATAGTATTGGGATGTTGAATCGTATTGGAAACGAAACAACAGTTCTTGTGGTGTATGAAATTCGTATAATGGTTGGGTACTTTGATGGTGTGATGTTTGACTGTATATAGGTTGGATGGTATGGTAGGGAGAAGATGTATCATATGCATCTTGGGTGTTGTGGTATGATGTGGAAGGTGTATATTGTTGGTGGTGGGTCGGATTATACTTTTAGTATTGTGTTTGTGTGTATCACATGAATTGATGACGAGTTTGATTAGATGTGGTGGTGTATGTTTGTTGGGTTTGAATGGATTAACATTGTTAACTTTAGTGTAAAATGACAGTTTATTATTTGTAAATAATGACAATTTAAACGCACGTAAATTTCGTTATTATTTTATAAAAAGTATGACTGTAACAACCATAATTAACATATTTTTTAATTTAAAAAATGCAGCAACAATTGCCCATTTTGTCTGCTCCTGCTCTAGTTCCTGCGAATAAAATGCAGCACCAATTGCCCATTTTGTAACCTAACATTTTTTATTCTGGTTCTGACATTTAGTTGTTCACTTCCCATCATTTCTTATTCTGGTTCTGACATTTAGTTGTTCATTTCCCATCATTTGCTTCAAATAGCTTCCCCTGTATTATATTATTATAAATTCATAAATTTAAATGTGTATATGAAACATGAAACTATAAAAAGTAGACAGTGACACATATTTCAAACTTCCCAAGATTCTAAAATATCAAATATGAAACTATGAAGTTTCCCAACAATTTTCATAGAAAGAGCAATGAATACTTCAAAGTGAATGGCTATAAGCTTGTCATATTTCAGTCCCTCGCTTCACAAGTCAAATGAAATCAATGCATGAACAAATTATGATTCATTTAATTATTAAAATAATAAGCTCAATAGACATTAAAGTATGATGTGATGCTAAACAAATTGAACTACATTCCAATGACATTTAAGATGAACTTTATATAGTGAAATATATAGACGGGGAATAAAATTAAGCTTAAATGAAGAAAACATATGTGACAAGGATTATAGGAAAACACTGTTCGTTAGCACCCAAAGCAATTATTCTCCATGTCAAGCTATCATGATAGACTTGACCGGTGACTGAAAACTCATTATTTACAGTAACATGCTTTAGAACTTCAATATTGTTAATTATCAACTTCGGTTGCAAGCAACTCCACTACCTAATCAATTTGAAAATATTTAAAGGGTTTTTGTGACAAATTTCGGAAGAGAAAAACGATGAATCCAAAAGAGTGTCGGGGGAATAGGAAAAGGGAACGATAGTGCTTGGACGCATTGTTTTCTAATTAATATTATTTTTTTAATTATTTAGTTATGGTGAAGTTTGAGAAGAAAAAAAACGAATAAGTGGGACACAAAAAAAAAAGGTAAATAAGGGCGGTTAATATGATTAAAATTACCCTGCTCTAAAAAAAAGTCATAATAAACCGTAAATATGACGGTTTTACAAAATGCCATAACAAAACTGTCATAATTTACGTTATTTTTTTATAGTGTATTATGAAAAGTATCATATTATTAAGTTTTACATCTTGATCTCATTTGATCTTTTTATATATATATATATATATATATATATATATATATATATATATATATATATATATATATATATATATAATATATATATATATATATATATATATATATATATCAAAAACTAATTTAAGATAAATAAACAAACTGTAAAAAAATGTAAGATTAATAAAAAGTTTGGTTAACATTTATAAAAATCCATTAACACAATTAAATAATTAATTTTAATTTAAAAAATACTGTGAGTAAATAAGTAATTCATTATATTTGGTAGATATGTCTTATAAATATTTTATATTATTATGTAAATGAAAAAAAACATATATTTGCAAAAAAATTATATTTAATTTTACTATTAATAATATCAATAAAAAAATTATTTGAGAATTTTGTAATGATAATTTTATTTGAAATATTATATTTTTCTAAACTAATAACTTCATATTTTATTATTAATGAAATTGATTATCAATTATTCATTGAATAAAAAGGTCAATTAGTTAAGATAATGACTTGGCAGAGTAGTTATTAAATTTTTAAAAAAAAATCATATCAATTTTTTTGTTTTTTTTTGTATTTATATTATGAATTCGTTTGTTGTATCTTAAAAAAAATTTTAAAAAGTGATTTTTATGAAAATTATTTCAAAATAATAAAAATTATGGTAAACTCATTTGTTTTATGAATTTTAAAATTAATTTAAATATCTAGTAACTTAAATATGTATTATTAAAAATTAAAACATACTCGAAACAAAAATATTAAATAAAGTTAAAAAGATGATTTCAAAATAAAATATTTTAAAACCCTAGTAGAGTGGTGATTTGGGGATCACGTGGGCTTTCGAGGAAGCAGACGGTGGCACAAACACCACTGGTGAGTGTGAGAATCTTCACACCACAGTCTGAATCAAGAAACATCTTTACTCGGCTAGAAGGCACAAGTAAGTCTAGATTAGAATCAATTAAAGAAGAAGGTGTAGAGGAAACCGAAGAGGAGAAACCACAAATTCAACCATGGGTGAAAGTCATACGAGGTAATCGTCTACACACAAATGGGCTTGACATTGAGTATACAGCTTCGAAGGTTGTTGATGGAGAAATAGAGGTTACCATTGAAGAACAGGAAATATAATTGGAACTGAAATTCTGGGAAAACTCTCTAATCATGTTGTTCTGGGAGTAGAGCTAACGATGAATGGAGTGAAGAAGTTTATTATGAATGCTTGGAATTTCGTGTTGTTACCAGAATTATATGACAATGATGAAGGATACTTCATCATTAGGTTGAAAATGAAAGTTGACAAGGAGGTGGTTCTAATGCGAGGACTGTATACTATTTATCGTAAACCAATGTTTTATCAGGAATGGAAACCGAGATTTACCTTCAAGAAAGGTGCAGTTAGAGTGATTCCAATCTGGGTGATTTTTAATCAACTACCTCTAATTTACCGTGGAGAACAAAGTCTTGGTAAAATAGCAAGTGGCATTGGTAAACCGATGATGATGGTGAATGCACAACGAAGAAATTAAGAGTGTCATATGCACGGGTGCTAATTGAGGTGGACATTACTATAAAATTGAAAGAGCATATCACAATACGAGATCCTCAGGGCAAAAAATTCAGCCAACCTGTAGAATATGAATGGAGACCAAGTTATTACGAAGAATGTAATCAAGTTGGGTATGATTTTGCAATGAAGCAAAAGAAGAATGAGGCAAACCAACCTAAACAACAATGGCCTGTGAAAACTAATCTAGTTCAACCGCAGGAGGTACGAGAAGAAGCATAAAACAAAGAGCCTAACATGGAAATTGAAGAGAAACAACCATAATGGATAAAGATAGGCACAAATAGAAGGATCAAAGGTAAATGAATTGCTACTTATGTCAACAACTTGAAGAATTCCAATGGTAGGGATGCTGGTTGTAAGAATGGCTTTGAGATTCTAGGAGGAACTAGGATGAAATAGATTATCTCCTTCCATGATTCTTGCTTGGAACATAAGAGGCTTAAATAAGAATACAAGACACATTGAGATTGGAGCACATCTCAAAGCTTTGAATGTGTTTTGTGTGGATCTTTTGGAGACTCGAGTAAAGAGAAATAATATACCTAAGGTGAGACAAAGTTATGGAAATAACTAGAATTGGTTTGGTAATCATGATGATCACCCAAATGGACGTGTTGAAATACGAGAGACCAAGAGACATTTGAATAAACCGTGTGTTTGAATAGCACATCGGAAGATGAATTATATAAGAGAAAATACAAATCCTAGTATTAATTACATAGATATCCTATCCTATTCTAGAATACCCTTACATTCTAAGGAATATTCTCTTTATATACATATACATATACAATTATGAACACTCCCCATCAAGCTTGAGCATATAAGTCAAATGCACCAAGCTTGTTACATATATAATTGGTTTTGGGGCTTCGAAGGGATTTTGTAAACACATCTGCCAATTGATCATTCGAGTTAAGAAAGCTTGTGGAAATGTCGCCTGACTCGATCTTCTCCCTAACAAAGTGTGAGTCTATCTCAATATGTTTGGTCATTTCATGGAAGACAGAATTTAAAGCATTGTGCAATGCAACTTGATTATCACAAATAAGTGGCATTGGTCTTGCTTCTTCAATTAGAAGTTCCTTGAGCAACTATTTTAACCAAATAAGTTCACATGTTGCCATCACCATTGCCCTATACTCAACCTCGACGCTTGATCTTGCAACTGCATTTTATTTCTTACTTTTCCAGCATACAAGGTTTCCTCCAATAAGTACACAATACCCAGAGGTGGATCGTCTATCAATGGGTGACCCTGCCCAATCAACATCAGAGTATCAAACTATCTCAGTATGTCCTTTGTCTTCATACACAAGACCTTTTCTTGGAGCATACTTGATGTATCATAGAATCCAGACAACAATATCCATGTGTTCTCGGCAAAGAGAATTTAAGAACTGGCTTACCACACTAACTGCAATAGAAATGTTCAGAGGAGTGACTATGTGATAATTCAACTTTCTAACCAATCTCTTATACCTTCTCGGGTCAGATAGAGGCTCCCCTTGATTGGGTAGAAGATTGACACTTGGATCCATATGAGTATTAGTTATTCTAGCATTTAACAACCATTTTTCTTCCAAAATATCCATAGCATTTTTCTGCTGGAAAATCACCAAACCATCTCTAGATTGAGCCACCTCAATTCCCAAGAAGTTATGGAGTTTACCAAGATCTTTTGTCTGAAATTGATTAGAGAGATGTTGTTTCAACTGGAGTATCCCCTGCTGATCATTGCCAGTTATGACAATATCATCTACATATATAATAAGATAGATACATCCTTGGGCAGAGTGACGATAAAACACAAAATGGCCAGATTCACTATGGACCATATTAAATTGTTGTAATACAGTGCTAAATCTGACAAACCAAGCTCTCGGAGATTTCTTAAGACCATAAAGAGACATGTGTAGCCTACAAATGATATTTGAGTAATCCCCATGAGCAACGAACCCAAGTGATTGCTCCATATATACTTCCTTTTCAAGATCACCATGTAAAAAGGAATATTTGATATCAAGTTGATGAAGAGGCCAATGTCAAATGGATGCAATGGCTAGAAGAAGTATAACATATTCCATCTTGGCTACAAATGAGAAGGTATCACTATAATATAACCCAAAAATCCGAGTGTATCCTTTGGCTACCAAGAAAGCTTTAAATCGGTCGATCTTACCATCTGGTCCAACCTTCACTATGTAAAGCCAACAATAACCTACTACAGATTTCCCAAGGGGTAGAGGTACCAGTTCCCAGGTACCACTATTTTGAAGAGTACACATTTCATCTATTATTGCTTGCCTCCACTCAGGGTGAGATAATGCTTCACCTGGAGTGTTATGAATAGAAATAGAAGACAAAGAAGACAAACAAGTATACTACAAATGGGAAATATAATGATAACATAAATCAATATAATGTAGAGAAGGATTGTGTGTTTGACATATACCTTTTCGAAAAGAAATCAGAAGATCGAACTCAGGTTATAGGATCAGATCTGATATTGGCGAAGGCGTCAGAGGAGAATCTGCAATAACTTCAGGAATAGGTATTGCATCAAGGATAGGTACGACTGGCATGGGTTGGAGAAACTGATATGTTTGAAGTGGGCAAGAAGTTGGAGGGTCAACCATAGGGTTTTCTAGTGGTCCAGGTTCCCTAGAATGATGGAGGATAATGGGAAATGGGACTTCTGAAAGAGGTGTGGGAGTACTTTCCGGAAAGGGTTCTAGAGTTACTTGGCTAGACTCAAAATATGGAACAGACTTGAAGAAGGTAACATCGACCAATTCAATATATCATTGTAGAGTATGTCAGTAGAAACGATAACCATTTTGGAATCGATGATAACCAAGAAACACACACTTTAGTGATCGAGATGATAGTTTATGAAGACCAGGGTAGAGATTGTGTACAAAACACGTAGACATGAAGACTCGACGAGGAATTGGGTGAAGAGGATAAGTTGGAAACAAGATTGAATGAGGGATTTTATTATTAAGGACAGATGAGGGCATGTGATTTATGAGGTTACATGTCGTGAGCACATCATCCCCCCAAAATCGAAGAGGAACATTACCATGGAGAAGTAGGGTCCGAGTGGTTTCTACGAGATGTCGGTTTTTGGTGTTCGGCTACCCCATTTTTTTAAGGTGTATGAAGGCGAGATGTTTGGTGGAGAATACCATTAATGGACATAAAAGTTTGAAATTGTTGGGATAAGTATTCATGAGTATTATCACTTCTTAAGGTACGAATAGACACACCAAATTGAGTTTTTATTTCTTTATAAAAAATTTCAAAAATAGGAAATAATTCTGATCTATTTTTCGTTAAAAATAACCACGTGCAACATGAAAAATCATCAATAAAGGTGACAAAATACCTATACTCAAGAGTAGAGACAATACATGAAGGACCCCAAACATCAGAGTGAACTAAAGTAAAAGGGGATGAAGCTCGTTTATTGACTCGATTGAAAAATTGACTACAAGTGTGTTTCCCTAACTGACACGATTCACGATGTAAATTAGATACATTCGATAAACTTGGCACCAACTTCTATAGTTTTGAAAGACTAGGATGACCTAATTGAGCATGGATAGTGAATGTGTAATCTTTGGCTGAGCATGTCTGAGATGACACTGAGAGGTAATAAAGGCCTTAAGACTCACATCTGATGACAACCGTATATCCCGAACTCCGTTCCTGCTGGGTGAGTTTACTATTAGTGAAGGTGACAATACAATCAAGAGAACGAGTTAAACGACTAACTGGAAGTAAATTAAATGGAAAATTAGGTACATAGAGAACAAAAGCAACAGAGAGAGAGAAGGTAGAATTTGAACAGTACCATTTCCTTCGGATTGAGTTTGAGAATCATTGGCAGAAGTTATAGTAGGTAAGAAACCAAAAGTAGAGAGGGAGGAGAAAAGATTTTTATTATCGATAATGTTGTACCCCAAAATTTGCCCTCCCATTTCCTCAACATTTTCTCATCACAAAAACCCTTGGAGCTCAAGATCCAGTTAGGGTTCCCTCTGCTCAAGACTTCTCCTTGCACTGTTGACCCAAATTAGGGTTTGTGTTTGCACAAAGATATTTTGACCTAAAATGCCTAAGATGACTTTCATGCTTCATGTTGGACTCCCAAGTTTATCCATACCAAGTTCCAAGTCTTGATTCCAAATTTTGCTCAATCAATTGGACAGTTGACCTAGAAATCAACTGTATTGGGGAAAAAGTCAACCGTGGCCAATTGACAGTCAAATCTCATAAAAATTGACCCACATCAACATTATGAACTCACATGGACCATTTGATTAAGTTTGAATCACAATTCCACAAGAAATTTGATCAAATCACCAAAAGGGCAAAATGGTCATTTTTAGGGTTTTGACTGCACAAAGGCAATTTTTGACTGTTTGACCTAGCCAATGGCAAACCAAGCTCACACATGGACTCAAGGACCCCATGTAATTATCTTGACATGCTCAACAAGTTCAAAAGATCCCAAATACACAAGATTGACAGTTGAATTTCCCAGTCAATTGATCAATTTTGACTGTATACTGAAAAGTCAAACTTTGACTTTTTGGTCAAAATCAAGAGTCAAGATTCATTTTTCATCAAAGCATGCCAAATCATGAAACTTGTCCATCAAGAAATCAAGAAATGCAAATTAGGGTTTTGTTGTACCCCAAAATTTGCCCTCTCATTTCCTCAACATTTTCTCATCACAAAACCCTTGGAGCTCAAGATCCAGTTAGGGTTTCCTCTGCTCAAGACTTCTCCTTGCACTGTTGACCCAAATTAGGGTTTGTGATTGCACAAAGAGATTTTGACCTAAAGTGCCTAAGATGACTTTCATGCTTCATGTTGGGCTCCCAAGTTTATCCATACCAAGTTTCAAGTCTTGATTCTAAGTTTTGCCCAGTCAATTGGACAATTGACCTAGAAATCAACTGTATTGGGGGAAAAGTCAACTGTGGCCAATTGACAGTCAAACATCATGAAAATTGACCCACATCAACATTATGAACTCACATGGACCATTTGATCAAGTTTGGATCACAATTCCACAAGAAATTTGATCAGATCACCAAAAGGGCAAAATGGTCATTTTTAGGGTTTTGACTGCACAAAGGCAATTTTTGACTGTTTGACCTAGCCAATGGCAAACCAAGCTCACATATGGACTCAAGGACCACATGGAATTATCTTGACATGTTCATCAAGCTCAAAAGATCCCAAGTACACAAGATTGACAGTTGAATTTCCCAGTCAATTGATCAATTTTGACTGTATACTGAAAAGTCAAACTTTGACTTTTTGGTCAAAATCAAGAGTCAAGATTCATTTTTCATCAAAACTTGCCAAATCATGAAACTTGTTCACCAAGAAATCACAAAATGCAAATTAGGGTTTGAAAATGGAATTTTTCATAACTTAGAATTTTTCTAAGTTATGAAAACCCTAATTTTTTCCCAACTTTGCCCCATCTTTTCACCATGATCCATTTGGATTCAAACAAAAGTCAAAACATGAAAGTTGTAGCTTGTTGCATAATCTACAACTTTGATTCACAAAGTTTTCTCATTTGAAGCTTGTATCTCAAGTTATAATTTTTTGAATAAGGGCACTAAACCATCTTTTAACTTAGTGAAATTTGACCTATTTTGACAAGGTTTTCTACCCTACTTCAAGGCCACTTTTCATACCCTTCCCCTTGGAATTTTGATTTGCATTTCAAAGATGGATTGTAGTACACATTCCAAGCTTTCCAAAATGTCCAAGAACTCATCAAACAACCTCATAACTTGAGAGATTCGAATTTCACAAGTTGGCAAAAATTCACTTTTTGTTCTTCATCAAGACATGTTCATAATCTTGCCAATTTGAAATCAGTTTGCTTTATGCTTGATTACAGGCCCTTGAACCATTTCATACTCAATAATTTAATGCATATTCAATGTGTTAAGGTGTTGTTCTTTGAGTGCAAGCATTGTATGCAAGATTAATCCTAAACTAGATAAAGTGGAATTTCCATTTTTGAAAAGGTTAGCTTTATGTCAAGTTTGTAATCCAACAAGTACATGAAAGATCTGCTTGGCACAAGATTATGTGCATAACACACTGATCAAGAGATGTTTATGCAGCACATTAGGAGGCCCCCTACTAACCTAAAACCACCAACTTGCTTTTGTTGCTTAAGATAGAAGAAAAGTCCATAACTTATGCTATCTCTCATCTCAGCTTAGACACACAACACAAAAGCTATCAAACACATTCCATAGACAAAATCCAAGCTAACACACGAGCCCTTGCCATCTGAAACACTCCCATTGCTCTAATCACCTCAAAACTGTACAAACAGGGGAGCCCCTGCAGTTTGAGTGCAAACTCCCAATCCCTTCGAGCATTTTGATCCAAACCTTTTCCTCTACCTTCCCTACAACATATGCAAGCTAACCATGTCCTAAAATCAGACCTGTAACACCTCCAAGCCACTTCACCATTTTTAATTTTCTGTTTTACAGTTGGAGTTCACTAGCTCGATTCAGGGAGTTTCAAGACAAAGTAGGAATTGGAAAAGCATCCTTACACTTCAAGGAAGCTGTACAAGTCATCATTTCACTCTGAAACATCTTCCATTGCCAAGCTCGATTCCAACTGAACAGGTATATTCATGGAGTTCTATCTCTCTTATTAGGCATTGTTAGCTTTAGGTTTTTGAAGAAAACATGTCACAATCATAGCCCTGAACATGCTCATATGATTAGATTTCATTTATGTTTCGTGTGCTTAGAGAATTTCATGTCTGAACATTGATGAAAAGTTAGGTAAGAAATTGGGGGAGGAGAAATTCTCCCTCATCTTAGAGAGATAGGTTAAGTTATTTATATGGTTGAAACCGTCTCTTCATGCTGAACATTTCTTGTGTTATGAGTTTTTGCTGAAAAGCCAAGAATCAGGAGTTAGACATTGAGGAACAGGGGCGCGCGTTTTTCAAATGTTTGAAGCTGGAGGTTGAAGACAATGATCAGTGGGCTGGGCCTGTGTTATTTCACTTTTCACACCATCTTTTTTGGTTTACACCCCCCTGAGCCCATTTGCTCATTTTTTAACATTTTTGACTTTTTCTTTTTTGGCTGACTTTGTTTATTTTTTCTCATGCCATTTAAAAATTAAAAATATTTTTTCATCATATTTTGCATTTATTGCATATTTATTTGTTTATTTTCTTTGTTTGTACACAATATATATATATATATATATATATATATATATATATATATATATATATATATATATATATATATATATATATGATTATTAGAATAAATGTAAAAATAATGTAGATACATTTTTATTTTTATTTACCTTCTGAAAATATTTCACACAAAAAATACTCTTTTATTTATTTTATTAAAATATTAAATAAATATTTATTTTGTGTATAATACATATTTAGGGTTTAATACATGTATATATATGTTTATTAATATATTTGAGCTAAAATGTAAAAAAAACACTTGAATTTTTTCATTTTTATTAATATTTGATACAAAAATATTTTTTTCATAATATACTTCATTTTTACATTATTTTTATAAATAATAAATAAATAGTTGTATTAAATTAGATAATAATACCTTTTCTTTAAAATTAGGGTTTTTTGCCCTAAATTCAAAATACTCCAAAAAATAATACATTTTTTATTTTCTTTTCTCTTTTACATAAATAATATTTTCTCATACATATAAAAACTTTCTTTTTGCATTTCACACATTTATTTAATTTCCATTTAATTATGCAATTTATTTACCGTGCAAATATTCAAAATGATGTAATAATTTAGATTTAAATTCTTGTCAATATCCCCCATTTGAACATTTGTACCCCCCTTCCCATATTTGGTTTTGTAATAGCTTAGTAATTTTAATTTCGCACTTTATTGCTTTCTAATGATAACATGTTAGAATTAGGGTTTGTATGCGAAAAAACGATAAAAAATAGTTTGACCTAATACAAGATAAACAAGCATGAAAATGGACACACAAATCACACTTGCACCCCCTAGGGTATTCCACTTGTTGCCTTCAAACAAATGGGCCATATTGCATGTTGAACTTCTTTGGGCAAAGCAAACAAATTTGAATGATCATAGTCCCTCGACAAAACTTTTCAAAACAAACAAAAACAAATGATCAAGTCCCTTAGAGAAATTGCTCAAAGACATTTAACGCCGTTGCAATTATGGTCTAAAACGATGACCCGCGCCTGTCCCTTTCACATCCTAACACAAGGTTGCCCACCAAATACAATGGTGGAGCAAACTTGTTAAAAGGGTTAAAGTATAGCAATGATCTTTTGAGAAATTTAGGAGTAGATAACCTCTTAGTTACTTGAATTAACTTGCAAAACAAAACACTTGCCTAATTTCAAAACCACAATTCACAACACTTTCAAAAACAACTTTCAAAAACAAATGAAAACCTTTTCAAAAGATATACATCTTTGTATACATCCCCACATGGATCATTACAAAGGTTGCCACCACATTGGCATCTTTTCAAAACATTTTCAAACCCACACACTCAAGCACCATTTCAAACAATTGAAAACAAAAGGCAAGTGATCTAAGCAAGTAACTAAGAGCCCATGGATAACCATGGATAGAAAGGGTGCTAATACCTTCCCTTTCTATAATCTACTCCCCGAACCCAAGAAAACATCTCAAAAGGTTTTTGCTGTGCTTTTTAACCTTTCCTTAGGATAAAATAAAAAGTCGGTGGCGACTCTTGCTAACCGCAACATTTGCGAATACAAACGCAAACCTCAAGTCAGTTCTCCCGCCGTATCACAGAACTGGCGACTCTGCTGGGGATAATTTTTAAAGTGGAGTAACCTTAGGGCTTAGATCACCTTTGTTTTCAATTGATTGTTTTGTTTGCTTTTACATTTGTGGGCTTTGTATCGGAGTTTTATAGATCCTAACCCGGATCTGGGGATACCTTCTTAGAAAGTAGCAACAAGGCTGTGAGGGAACTGTGCGGGGTATACCGACATGGTTGAAACAGTCTGCTACGTTGATGTGGCACTTTGGTGTGTACCGGTAACCCTTGAGTTCAGTCAAGGAGAGTACGGGGCCGCCGCGTGGTGTCGTGAAGCATCAACTGACCTTAGGAACCTTAATTGAACCATCTTGGCCTTTTTAGGGTAGTGAGATAACTGACTTTGGTGCAGTCCGAGGTTGGTTGATACTCGATACTACACTCAATTGAGGGTTGCTTTCCTGGAATATTTCGGTCGCCAGTTCAGTGGCTAAATCGAAACGATGAACAATGAAAGCAATCCAGTGATATTGGGACCTTTAGAACCCGGTTACTTTTGATAGGACAGGTTGAGCCCACCAAACTTCAAGAGGGTAATACCCAGACCCCCATGCAGGCCTAAACCCTAAGGGTTTGTGTGACTTGTGTGCCTTACCATGTTTGCCTTTGTGAATATTTATGGTGTATTTAATCATCACATCATTACATCATACAACATCATGAGCATTGACTAACCATTTCAAGGGTTTCGAATCTTCATCTTTGTTCTTGTTTTATAGGACATGGAAACTGCTCGCAGAAAGACAATTCAGATTAGCCTTGTAAAGATCCCTCCTCAGCTTAAGGAACTTCTGTCCAGGATTCCCGAGGGCTCTTCATTCAGTGAGAGACATGGAAGACTCATCAGCTTGGTTAACACCAACATTGAGGAGGACTTGATAAAGGTCCTGTTCCAATTCTTTGACCCTCTGCATCACTGCTTCACTTTTCCGGATTATCAGTTGGTGCCTACATTGGAAGAGTTCTCCCGACTTCTGAAGGTCCCTATTCTTGATCAACTACCCTACAACGGTACGGAAGAGGAACCCAAGCTTGAAGAGATTGCTAAAGCCTTGCACCTACAGACATCTGACCTCAAGGGACATTGGGAAGTTAGAAGTGGTATCAAAGGGTTCTTAGCCAGGTTTCTGTTTGAGAAGGCCCAAGAATGTTGGAACTCCCTCGACCTACAAGCTTTTGAAGAAGTTATGGCCCTCCTTGTCTATGGTTTGGTGTTATTCCCTAACCCAGATCAACTTATTGATATCAGTGCTGTCCAGATCTTCATGACCAGGAATCCCATACCTACACTGCTGGGGGACATCCTTCACTCATGTTACACTCGAACCATGAGAAGAAGGGGTGTCCTTTTGTGTTGCACTCCTCTCCTAGGAAGGTGGTTTATTTCGCACCTTCCACAATCAGTTTTAAAGAACGAGCGGGGTTTGAGATGGTCACAACGGTTAATAACTCTCACGCATGCGGATATACATTGGTGCCCTAGGTCTAGGGAAGACATCACTATCATTGATCGATGTGGGGAGTACCCCAATGTTCCTTTATTTGGAATCAAAGGGGGTATTACTTACAACCCATGCCTGGCTTGGAGACAGTTTGGTTATGCTCGGAAGGATGGCCCTCATGACATGTTAATCCCTAACATAGTTTTTGACTTCGACAACGATACTCAAAGACTTCGTCAGAAATTTATCAGAGCTTGGAGGATGCCAAGTAGGATAGACAGCAAGACATTGGGGCACCGGAACTCCATCCCGTTGGAACCTTACCTCAAGTGGGTACGAGCCCGCTCCCAGAAGTTAGTGATGCCTTATCCTCATATGCTCCCTGTGATCAAAGAACCAGTCTTGGAAGGAGAGGCATCCTACACCATTCAACATCCCGACATGCCCACCTCCTGGGAAGAAATGCAGAAGAGCTGGGTCCAGCTTAAGGAAGAACAGAATTCTCTTGAGACCAGTCTACATGCTAGTGAAAAGAAGGTCCTGGAACTCACCCGCCTGCTGCATGAGGAAAGGAACCTCAACACCTACATCGCGCCAAAGAGGATGCGAAATGTCTTTTTACCTTAAGGAGTCATTTTGTAGTATTTGGCCCATGGGGCATTTATGTATTAACAAATTTCTCCTTATTAATATAATGTGCGTTCCTTTTTGTCTACAACAAATTTTGAATATTCTAAATCCTTGAATGCATTGCATACATACGCATTCCATTGCACCATATGCATAGCAGGTACCCTATTTCGCAGGTTGCTTAATTTTTCTTCGCTGTTTGTGTGAACAGTCATCATGAATCCAGAATCATCCAGTGAGCAAGCAATCAAGGCCCTTCAGGCCCAAAGTGCACAGTTTCAAGAGATGGTCCTAAGCCTAGCCCAAGGTCAGCAAGAGTTGAAGACTCTACTCATGAAGAAGAAGAAGAAAAAGAGGACTGCATTGTTCAACACCGGACGCAGATTTGGGAACACACTCCATAATGAAGCTGATCCAACCACTTCTTCTGCTGAGAAGAACAGTCCCCAAGGGGGAGGAGCTCCTAGTCCCGCAGTCTCCGACAACGAGACGAACTATAATGACGAACAATACCCACCTGCTGCTGACAGATACAAACAATTGGAGGATCGCTTGAGCGCCATGGAAATTCAGAATGTGCCGGGACTGGATTTCGGAGATTTGGGGTTATCTTCTGGGGTAGTCATTCCACACAAGTTTAAGGCGCCTGCCTTCGCCAAGTATGATGGGGTCTCCTGCCCAAAGCTGCATCTGAGGTCGTACGTAAGGAAAATCCAACCTTACACGGCAGATAAGAACCTCTGGATTCACTTCTTCCAAGATAGCCTCTCAGGGTCACAGCTTGAATGGTTCTACCAATTAGATGGAGCCAGCATCCGGCACTGGGAAGATTTGGCAACCGCATTCTACAGACAATACCAATACAATTCTGATCTCGCTCCCACGCGTACCCAACTTCAGGGTATGTCTCTAGGAACGGGTGAAGGGTTCAAAGAGTACGCTCAAAAATGGAGAGATTTGGCTGGCAGGGTGCAGCCTCCATTAACTGACCGAGAGCTGGTTGATATGTTCCTTGGGACTTTGTCTGGTCCGTTTTTTAATCATTTGGTTGGTAACTCCTCCGCTGGGTTCACAGATTTGATATTAACGGGAGAAAGAATTGAAGCTGGCATCAGGTCAGGCAAGATACAGAAGGCTGCCTCTACAAGTGCTGAGAAGAGGCCGTTTAAGAAAGAAGCAAGTGCCGTCTATGGTCCTAGAAGACAAGTCAAGCCCGAAAGTCGCCAAGCCGTCAATGCTTTGGTCATCTCCAAACCTGTTGCTGCTCCTCAGCAGTACAATCAACAAAGAAGCGAAAGGCCCAAGAGGCAGTATACCCGACTGAGTATGACCTTATCTCAAATTTTACCCCAACTGTTATCCACCAACCTGGTGACCCTCAAAGAAGCTCCTAAGGTCGTCAACACTGCGTCTCCTAAGTATAACCCAAATGCCCGGTGTGCTTATCATTCTGATAGCCCCGGGCACACTACTGATGATTGCTGGGCCTTGAGAAACAAAGTGCAAGATCTGATCGACGCAAAGGAAATTCAGTTTGAAGCGCCGGAAAGACCAAATGTTGTAACGGCTCCTATGCCCCAGCATAGGGTAAATGCCATTGAGGAGGAAACGTATGCTGTTTCGATAGATGAAGTTGTTACCCCTCTGAAGATTGTTAAGAAGAACCTACTGCGGGCCGGTTTATTTCCGGGTTGCGGTGAAGGTTGCCTGTTCTGTGCTATTTCCCTATCTGATTGTCCCTTGCTGAGGTTAGGCATCCAAGGCCTAATGGATAGCAAGGAAATTCTATTCAAAAAGACTGCTGTTCAATTGGTTCCGATGAAAGAAGTTTCTGTGATTACCATCTTCAAAAATCCAATCAAGGCTCCTCCGAAGAAGCCTATTCAAATCATGACAGTTGCGCCTGTAATCATTACTGTTCCGGGGCCCCTCTCCTACGTATCTGATAAAGCTGTCCCCTGGCATTATGGGGCAGACGTGTATGTAAATGGAATCAAACAAGTATTTGACACTAGCGCCAGTATCTGCGATATCACTGGTCCAGCCAAAGTTACCCGCAGTGGCAGGCTCTTTTCGCCTGACATTGCACCGCCCGCTATTCGAAGACCCCTCCTCATAAAACCTACAAGTATACCTGTTACTGTCGCTGATCAAGTTGTTTCCCCTGCTGCCGAGTCATCAAATGCTCGGGGCAAAGGGATTGAAGAAGAGCCTGCCCGGATGGAGGCACCAATACCCGTAAATGCTGAGGCCTCCCGACAAGAAATGGAGGAGATTCTGAAAATAATAAAGAAGAGTGATTTTAATGTTGTCGAGCAGTTGGGGCATACGCCCTCCAAGATCTCCCTGCTCTCCTTATTGCTATGCTCCGAGGCCCATGCTAAGGCCTTGATCTCATTTCTCAAGACGGCCCATGTGCCGCAGGAGACGTCTGCAGTCCAGTTCACTGATTGCATAGCGAATCTAACAGCGGACAATGGCTTGGGATTTTCAGATGCTGACCTGACCGCGAAAGGGAGAGACCACAATGATGCCCTGCATGTCTCTATTGAATGCAGGGGCACTACTCTGGAACATGTATTGGTGGATACTGGTTCTTCCTTGAATGTTCTACCGAAAAAGGCTTTAGACCGTCTGGATTATGAAGGCCTGGAGTTGAAACCCAGTAACATCATCGTCAGGGCCTTTGACGGTTCCAAAAGGATGGTTCATGGAGAGGTTAACATCCCTATTCGTGTGGGCTCCCAAGTGTTTGACTCTACCTTTTACGTGATGGATATACGTCCATCGTACTCTTGTCTGCTGGGTCGACCTTGGATCCATAAAGCTGGGGCAGTGACCTCCACCTTGCACCAGAAGCTGAAGTATCCCGTCAGGGGGAAGATCGTCACTGTGCAAGGAGAAGAGGAGTATATGGTGAGCCATTTGAATTCCTTCAGGTACATTGAGATGGACGGAGAGTTCATTGAAACCCCCTTCCAGCATTTCGAGGAGGTGCATCCAATTTCAGCCGCTGCAGAGACAATAGCCGAAGAGAATGATTCCTTGAAGATGGCTTCCCTAAGGGATGCCCGGGCTGTGGTTCAGAAAGGCAATTGTGCACACTGGGGTCAGCTTCCTGACTTCACTCAGAAGAACGACAAGTTTGGGCTAGGCTTTACTGCAGAGGCTCAGAAGGCGGTGCGCAAAGAGAAGATCGGAAAGGCTCCGGTGTTTATTTCCAGCTCAAGGGTGAACGCTATTGAGGAAGATGTGGAGGGAGCAGAGTTTGATAGTTGGATCTACCCGACTGCCAGCGACGGACCGAGCAACTGGACGGCAAAGGATTTTACCCCTATCACATTTGTCACGCAGTAATTAATTTCTTTTGATTTCCAAATTTGTAACAAACAATATGTTAAAACTTTGTTGGCTCGGTGTCCTACCCGGGGCATCGTAGCTCCATTTGTGAGGGCTTTTTGTATGACATTTTCATATATCATCAATCAAAACATTGGACGTTTGTTGCATTTCAAATCTTTTGCTCTTTTCCTTTCTGTGTTATATATATTGCAAAACAGCTGTATTTACACACACTCACTTATACAGGTTTCAATCCACTCTGGATCTCACTGGTAACAGCTCTGCTACCGCCAGTTATGACTTCGAAAATCCGATCAACTTGGCCGAAGACGAAGGTGAAGATGATTGCGAAGTGCCTGGTGAACTCGCAAGACTGCTACTCCAGGAAGAGAGGGCTATTCAACCACATGAAGAGCCTGTGGAGACAATTAACTTGGGTACCGAGACAGATAGGAAAGAGGTCAAGATTGGTGCCAATCTAGGGCTCAGCGTGAAGCAACGATTGATCCAGATGCTGCAAGACTACATGGAGATTTTTGCTTGGTCCTATGAAGATATGCCTGGTTTGGACGCCGACATTGTAGTTCACCACCTGCCAACCAAGGAAGATTGCCCTCCGGTAAAGCAGAAAGTTCGACGGATGCGTCCAGAGATGTCTGAAAAGATCAAGGCCGAGGTTATGAAGCAGTTTGATGCCGGGTTCCTCGCAGTGACTTCTTACCCTCAGTGGGTTGCCAATGTGGTGCCAGTACCGAAGAAGGACGGTAAAGTCAGAATGTGTGTCGACTACAGGGATTTGAACAGGGCCAGCCCCAAGGATGACTTCCCCCTACCTCACATCGATGTCCTTGTTGACAATACAGCTCAACACAAGGTGTTCTCCTTCATGGATGGTTTTTCAGGGTATAATCAGATCAAGATGGCTCCAGAGGATATGGAGAAGACTACCTTTGTGACTTAGTGGGGCACCTTCTGTTATAAGGTCATGCCATTCGGATTGAAAAATGCTGGGGCAACCTATCAACGTGCCATGGTTGCTTTATTTCATGATATGATCCATCATGAGATTGAAGTATATGTTGATGACATGATTGCAATGTCTCAAACTGAGGAGGAGCACCTTGACCATCTGAGGAAGTTGTTTGACCGACTCAAGTTATACAAGCTGAGGTTGAATCCCAACAAATGCACCTTTGGGGTAAGATCCGGAAAGTTGCTAGGTTTCATTGTAAGTGATAAAGGTATTCAGGTGGATCCTGCCAAGGTAAAAGCCATACAAGAGATGCCGACTCCAAAAACAGAGAAAGAAGTCAGAGGTTTCCTAGGACGACTGAATTACATTGCTCGATTCATCTCGCATCTGACTGCTACTTGTGAGCCAATCTTCAAATTGCTGAAGAAAGATCAAGTAGTACGCTGGAATGATGAATGTCAGGCCGCATTTGAAAGGATAAAGGAATATCTCCAAGAGCCACCCATTCTTATGCCACCGGTGGAAGGAAGACCTCTGATACTATACTTGACAGTGCTTGATAATTCAATGGGGTGTGTGCTGGGGCAGCATGACGAGTCTGGCCGAAAAGAGCACGCTATTTATTACTTGAGCAAAAAGTTTACCGACTGTGAGTCTCGTTACTCACTGCTTGAGAAAACTTGCTGCGCTCTTGTATGGGCTGCTCGCCGGCTGAGACAGTATATGCTGACTCACACTACCTTATTGATTTCAAAGATGGATCCCATCAAGTACATATTTGAAAAGCCCGCTCTGTCTGGGAGAATAGCGAGATGGCAAATGATCTTGACAGAATATGATATCCAGTATACAACTCAGAAAGCAATTAAGGGAAGTGTACTGGCAGATCATTTGGCACACCAACCTGTGGACGATTACCAATCATTAAACTTTGATTTTCCGGATGAAGACATCATGGTGGTAACTGACTGTGAAGTGCCTGGACCGGATGAAGGACCTGAGGAAGGATCCCGATGGTCTATGCATTTTGATGGAGCCTCCAATGCTTTGGGTAACGGCGTCGGCGCTGTAATCATATCTCCCAAAGGAACTCATACTCCCCTCACCACCCGATTATGTTTCGGCTGCACCAACAATATGGCAGAATATGAGGCATGTATCATGGATTTACAAGCTGCAATCGACTTAAGGATAAAATTTCTAAGTGTCTTCGGAGATTCCGCTCTCGTGATCAATCAGATCAAAGGCGAGTGGGATACGAAACACCCGAATCTTATTCCTTACAAGGAGTATGTGTCGACCTTGCTCCCTCACTTTGAAGAGATAACTTTTGAGCATTTCCCCAGAGAGGAGAATCAGCTAGCGGACGCACTAGCCACGATGTCTTCAATGTTCAAAGTTAAATGGGACAATGAGGCTCCCCGAATCATTATCTGGAAGTTGGATGAACCGGCATACTGCTGTGAGCTCGAGGCTGAGAAGGTGACTGAAAAACCCTGGTATCACGAGGTGAAGAGGTACTTGGAAGCTCAGGAATACCCGGAAGGTGCATCTGTCAATGATAAGAAGTTCATGAGGAGGTTTGCTGCAAAATTCTTCCTCAGCAACGGCATTCTCTACAAACGGAATCATGATTCAACCTTGCTACGTTGTGTGGATAAGGCTGAAGCGGAGAAAATCATGATGGAACTGCATGAAGGTACATTTGGAACACATTCCAGTGGACACACCATGGCTAAGAAAATCCTTCGAGCAGGATATTTCTGGTCCACAATGGAAGCCGATTGTTACCAACACTCCCGCACTTGTCATAAATGCCAGATCTATGCTGACAAGGTGCATATCCCTCCGGTTCCTTTGAATGTCCTGACGGCACCTTGGCCTTTTGCAATGTGGGGCATCGATATGATCGGTGAAATCCGACCAACGGCATCCAATGGGCATCGTTTCATCTTAGTGGCGATCAATTACTTCACGAAATGGGTTGAGGCAGCTTCCTATGCCACAGTAACCAAGAGCGTCGTGGCACGTTTTATCCGGCATAATCTGATCTGTCGGTACGGCGTCCCAGAAAGAATCATTACGGATAATGGTACCAATCTCAATAACAAAATGATCACTGAACTCTGTGAACAATTCAAGATACAGCACCACAATTCTTCTCCCTACCGGCCGAAGATGAATGGGGCTGTAGAAGCAGCCAATAAAAATATCAAGAAAATTGTGCAGAAGATGACAGTGACCTATAAAGATTGGCACGAGATGTTACCGTTCGCTCTTCATGGGTACCGCACCTCAGCAAGGACGTCAACCGGGGCAACTCCCTTCTCCTTGGTCTATGGCATGGAGGCAGTCTTGCCAATTGAAATCCAGATACCCTCTCTCCGGATAATGAAGGATGCAGACTTGAATGAAGATGACTGGATCCAGACTCGACTTGATCAATTAAATCTGATTGACGAAAAGAGGCTCACTGCTATCTGTCATGGTCAAACGTATCAAAAACGGATGATCAGGGCATTTAACAAGAAAGTCAAACCACAAGAGTATCAAGTTGGGGACCTGGTAATCAAACGCATCATCCTTCCTCAAAGTGATCCCCGGGGCAAATGGACCCCTACTTACGAAGGGCCATTTGTGGTTAAACGTGTGTTCTCAGGAGGAGCCATGATCCTAACCACCATGGATGGTGACGACCTTCCTCACCCCGCCAATGCAGACATAGTGAAAAAATACTACGCATAAGTAAAAGACCCGCTAGGTTGACATACCTAGGCAAAAATAAGGGCTTCCCGGCGAACCAAAAGGGTTCGGGCAAAAATAAGGGATGAAATGAATAAAAATCTGTACACCCGGCAAGTCGAAAACCTGAAAAGGCGGCTTGGGCAAAAAATGGGTATCCCGGTGGACTGAAAACCCGAAAGGGCGGTCCAGGCAAAAGTTAGGGATAAAGCGTAACACTATGTCTCATTGGATCACTTCGCATCCGGAATTCGACACCAACTATCTGGCTCAGATTTCGGCATCGACCAATCAACTTCATCTTTAACTAGGCAGCAAAGCGATGAGACGTTCGAAGACATAAAGGCGATAGCAGAGTTGGAACCCAGTGGGATTGTTCACATAGCTGTTTTGTTTCCTTTTTCAAATTGTAAACTCTATGGCGGCGTCCTCTTACTAGGATGTCAGCCTCTTGTACAAAAACGCCTATTCACAGGCAAAGTTCAAATCAATACAAATTCACTTGTCCATACAAATTGCCATTGTTTTCCCTTTTTCTGTTTTGTCTTGCGAAGAACGTCCAATGTTCATTTTTGATATATGCATTTAACATTAAATTGCTGATTCGTAAATGTTTACGTATGAAACAAGAGATTGATTACAGGTGACATCAGAAACAGGGGAAATGTGGAGTTGTCTGATGCAGTCTGGTTGTTTTGTCCGCCAAGGTACCAAGGTAGATTCGACTGAAGAATGTGACCAAATCATCTCAACGTCCCGCAGAATAAGACAAGATTCAGCATTACTTTCCCCAGTGAAGTCACAACATCCCCCGGCAGGTCTTAAAGCTCATCCCCAGTAAATTCTGGAAGCTTGTTCCCTGCAGGGTACGGACGTCTCTCCCGAGTTTTATTCAGAGTTATTTCCTCACAAGGACTTATAACTGGGTTATCCTCAGCTAATTGCCACGGAAGATCGCCCTCGGCAAAGTTCCTCAATCCCCGGCGGAATTTATCTTTGGTGCTCCCCAGCGGAGTTTATCATCAGTATCCCCAGCGGAATCCATCATTAAAGTCCTCAACAGGCCTCTCATCAAATTTCGGCCAAGTATCTCTTCCCCGGAGCAACTCCCCGGCCGTTCGTCAAGGATTTATTTTCCTAAGACGAAGTTACATTCATAAACATTTCACGTTTCCATACATCTTGCTTACACATATGATAAAGTGCATACAACACTATCTCATGTTGAACATCATGACATCATGCATATCATACATCATGACATTGCATACAACTTATGTTTTTGCCTTTTCAGGGAAAAAGACAATCCCAAAGACAACTACCTTCAATTGTCACAGTTCCAGATTCGATACCTGTATCTAGCCAGGGCACATCTAAGAGTGATCAGTTTCCAGACTCGATTCCTGTATCTAGCCAGGGCACGTCTGAAGAGTTCAAAGATTCGATTCCTGTATCCAGCCAGGGCACATATATCAACTACAACATTTCCAGACTCGATTCCTGTATCTAGCCAGGGCACGTCTGAAGAGTTCGAAGATTTGATTCCTGTATCCAGCTAGGGCATATCTGTTGACGACTGTTTCCGGATTCGACTCCTGTATCCAGCCAGGGCATATCTGTTGACCATATTTCCAGACTTGATTCCTGTATCTAGCCAGGGCACGTTTGAAGAGTTCGAAGATTCGATTCCTGTATCCAGCCAGGGCATATCTGTTGACGACTATTTCCGGATTCGATTCCTGTATCCAGCCAGGGAACATCTGTGAACAACCGATCGTAGATTCGACACCTGTATCCAGCCAGGGCATATCTGCATGAGGACATTGAAGATCAAACACCTGTAACAAGCCAGGAGAACATCTGTCTTTCTCAAATACACAAGTTCTCGCTAAGGAATCTCTTATGCGATCAACACCTCCAAATGGCATCTATAAGCCCATTCCCGACAAGGTTCTGTCACATCTCCAGATGGCATCTATAAGCCCATCTCCCTATCCACCATCTCTCCAGATGGCATCTATAAGCCCATCTCCCTATCCACCATCTCTCCAAATGGCATCTGCAAGCCCATTCCCGACATCACATTTCTGATACTTCAACATGCGAGTGCAAATTTCCGGGCACTCTAGTGTCCAATCTCCTTTTACCCTCGAGTCACGAAAGGAAAACTTGCCAATCTAACTCTTCAGGTTCAAGAAGATTGAACAGGGGCAACTGTTGTACCCCAAAATTTGCCCTCTCATTTCCTCAACATTTTCTCATCACAAAACCCTTGGAGCTCAAGATCCAGTTAGGGTTTCCTCTGCTCAAGACTTCTCCTTGCACTGTTGACCCAAATTAGGGTTTGTGATTGCACAAAGAGATTTTGACCTAAAGTGCCTAAGATGACTTTCATGCTTCATGTTGGGCTCCCAAGTTTATCCATACCAAGTTTCAAGTCTTGATTCTAAGTTTTGCCCAGTCAATTGGACAATTGACCTAGAAATCAACTGTATTGGGGGAAAAGTCAACTGTGGCCAATTGACAGTCAAACATCATGAAAATTGACCCACATCAACATTATGAACTCACATGGACCATTTGATCAAGTTTGGATCACAATTCCACAAGAAATTTGATCAGATCACCAAAAGGGCAAAATGGTCATTTTTAGGGTTTTGACTGCACAAAGGCAATTTTTGACTGTTTGACCTAGCCAATGGCAAACCAAGCTCACATATGGACTCAAGGACCCCATGGAATTATCTTGACATGTTCATCAAGCTCAAAAGATCCCAAGTACACAAGATTGACAGTTGAATTTCCCAGTCAATTGATCAATTTTGACTGTATACTGAAAAGTCAAACTTTGACTTTTTGGTCAAAATCAAGAGTCAAGATTCATTTTTCATCAAAACTTGCCAAATCATGAAACTTGTTCACCAAGAAATCACAAAATGCAAATTAGGGTTTGAAAATGGAATTTTTCATAACTTAGAATTTTTCTAAGTTATGAAAAACCCTAATTTTTTCCCAACTTTGCCCCATCTTTTCACCATGATCCATTTGGATTCAAACAAAAGTCAAAACATGAAAGTTGTAGCTTGTTGCATAATCTACAACTTTGATTCACAAAGTTTTCTCATTTGAAGCTTGTATCTCAAGTTATAATTTTTTGAATAAGGGCACTAAACCATCTTTTAACTTAGTGAAATTTGACCTATTTTGACAAGGTTTTCTACCCTACTTCAAGGCCACTTTTCATACCCTTCCCCTTGGAATTTTGATTTGCATTTCAAAGATGGATTGTAGTACACATTCCAAGCTTTCCAAAATGTCCAAGAACTCATCAAACAACCTCATAACTTGAGAGATTCGAATTTCACAAGTTGGCAAAAATTCACGTTTTGTTCTTCATCAAGACATGTTCATAATCTTGCCAATTTGAAATCAGTTTGCTTTATGCTTGATTACAGGCCCTTGAACCATTTCATACTCAATAATTTAATGCATATTCAATGTGTTAAGGTGTTGTTCTTTGAGTGCAAGCATTGTATGCAAGATTAATCCTAAACTAGATAAAGTGGAATTTCCATTTTTGAAAAGGTTAGCTTTATGTCAAGTTTGTAATCCAACAAGTACATGAAAGATCTGCTTGGCACAAGATTATGTGCATAACACACTGATCAAGAGATGTTTATGCAGCACATTAGGAGGCCCCCTACTAACCTAAAACCACCAACTTGCTTTTGTTGCTTAAGATAGAAGAAAAGTCCATAACTTATGCTATCTCTCATCTCAGCTTAGACACACAACACAAAAGCTATCAAACACATTCCATAGACAAAATCCAAGCTAACACACGAGCCCTTGCCATCTGAAACACTCCCATTGCTCTAATCACCTCAAAACTGTACAAACAGGGGAGCCCCTGCAGTTTGAGTGCAAACTCCCAATCCCTTCGAGCATTTTGATCCAAACCTTTTCCTCTACCTTCCCTACAACATATGCAAGCTAACCATGTCCTAAAATCAGACCTGTAACACCTCCAAGTCACTTCACCATTTTTAATTTTCTGTTTTGCAGTTGGAGTTCACTAGCTCGATTCAGGGAGTTTCAAGACAAAGTAGGAATTGGAAAAGCATCCTTACACTTCAAGGAAGCTGTACAAGTCATCATTTCACTCTGAAACATCTTCCATTGCCAAGCTCGATTCCAACTGAACAGGTATATTTATGGAGTTCTATCTCTCTTATTAGGCATTGTTAGCTTTAGGTTTTTGAAGAAAACATGTCACAATCATAGCCCTGAACATGCTCATATGATTAGATTTCATTTATGTTTCGTGTGCTTAGAGAATTTCATGTCTGAACATTGATGAAAAGTTAGGTCAGAAATTGGGGGAGGAGAAATTCTCCCTCATCTTAGAGAGATAGGTCAAGTTATTTATATGGTTGAAACCGTCTCTTCATGCTGAACATTTCTTGTGTTATGAGTTTTTGCTGAAAAGCCAAGAATCAGGAGTTAGACATTGAGGAACAGGGGCGCACGTTTTTCAAATGTTTGAAGCTGGAGGTTGAAGACAATGATCAGTGGGCTGGGCCTGTGTTATTTCACTTTTCACACCATCTTTTTTGGTTTACACCCCCCTGAGCCCATTTGCTCATTTTTTAACATTTTTGACTTTTTCTTTTTTGGCTGACTTTGTTTATTTTTTCTCATGCCATTTAAAAATTAAAAATATTTTTTCATCATATTTTGCATTTATTGCATATTTATTTGTTTATTTTCTTTGTTTGTACACAAATATATATATATATGATTATTAGAATAAATGTAAAAATAATGTAGATACATTTTTATTTTTATTTACCTTCTGAAAATATTTCACACAAAAAATACTCTTTTATTTATTTTATTAAAATATTAAATAAATATTTATTTTGTGTATAATACATATTTAGGGTTTAATACATGTATATATATGTTTATTAATATATTTGAGCTAAAATGTAAAAAAAACACTTGAATTTTTTCATTTTTATTAATATTTGATACAAAAATATTTTTTTCATAATATACTTCATTTTTACATTATTTTTATAAATAATAAATAAATAGTTGTATTAAATTAGATAATAATACCTTTTCTTTAAAATTAGGGTTTTTTGCCCTAAATTCAAAATACTCCAAAAAATAATACATTTTTTATTTTCTTTTCTCTTTTACATAAATAATATTTTCTCATACATATAAAAACTTTCTTTTTGCATTTCACACATTTATTTAATTTCCATTTAATTATGCAATTTATTTACCGTGCAAATATTCAAAATGATGTAATAATTTAGATTTAAATTCTTGTCAATATCCCCCATTTGAACATTTGTACCCCCCTTCCCATATTTGGTTTTGTAATAGCTTAGTAATTTTAATTTCGCACTTTATTGCTTTCTAATGATAACATGTTAGAATTAGGGTTTGTATGCGAAAAAACGATAAAAAATAGTTTGACCTAATACAAGATAAACAAGCATGAAAATGGACACACAAATCACACTTGCACCCCCTAGGGTATTCCACTTGTTGCCTTCAAACAAATGGGCCATATTGCATGTTGAACTTCTTTGGGCAAAGCAAACAAATTTGAATGATCATAGTCCCTCGACAAAACTTTTCAAAACAAACAAAAACAAATGATCAAGTCCCTTAGAGAAATTGCTCAAAGACATTTAACGCCGTTGCAATTATGGTCTAAAACGATGACCCGCGCCTGTCCCTTTCACATCCTAACACAAGGTTGCCCACCAAATACAATGGTGGAGCAAACTTGTTAAAAGGGTTAAAGTATAGCAATGATCTTTTGAGAAATTTAGGAGTAGATAACCTCTTAGTTACTTGAATTAACTTGCAAAACAAAACACTTGCCTAATTTCAAAACCACAATTCACAACACTTTCAAAAACAACTTTCAAAAACAAATGAAAACCTTTTCAAAAGATATACATCTTTGTATACATCCCCACATGGATCATTACAAAGGTTGCCACCACATTGGCATCTTTTCAAAACATTTTCAAACCCACACACTCAAGCACCATTTCAAACAATTGAAAACAAAAGGCAAGTGATCTAAGCAAGTAACTAAGAGCCCATGGATAACCATGGATAGAAAGGGTGCTAATACCTTCCCTTTCTATAATCTACTCCCCGAACCCAAGAAAACATCTCAAAAGGTTTTTGCTGTGCTTTTTAACCTTTCCTTAGGATAAAATAAAAAGTCGGTGGCGACTCTTGCTAACCGCAACATTTGCGAATACAAACGCAAACCTCAAGTTAGTTCTCCCGCCGTATCACAGGTTTGAAATGAAGATTTTTCATAACTTAGAATTTTTCTAAGTTATGAAAAACCCTAATTTTTTTCTAACTTTGCCCCACTTTCTCACCAAGATTCATTTGGATTCAAGCAAAAGTCAAAACATGAAATTTGTAGCCTATTGCATAATCTACAACTTTGATTCACAAAGTTTTCCCAAAAGAGGCTTGTATCTCAAGTTACAATTTTTGGAACAAGGGTACCAAACCATTCTTAACTTAGAGAAAATTTGACCTATTTTAGGCAAGTTTTTTACCTAACTTCAAGACCATTTTTCATACACTTCCACTTGGAATTTCAATTTGCATTTCAAATATGGATTGTAGTACACATTCCAAGCTTTTCAAAATGTCCAAGAACTCATCAAACAACCTCATGGTTAGGGAGAATCGAATTTGACAATATGGGAAAAACTCACTTTTGAATTGGCCAAATTACATGTTCATAACACTATGCATTTTCAATCTCAGCTTGCACAACTTGATTACAGGTCTTTTATCTCCATTACACTTATAAATTTAATGCCAATCCTTTATGCCAAGACCATGTTCTATGTGTTCAAGCATTGCCTAAAGGATTAATCCCAAATTGGAAAAAGCATTATATCCATTTTTGCAAAAGTTACACTTTATGTCAATTGGTAAATCAAGAAGGTACAAAGGAAATCTAATTGGCACAAGTTTATGATTTAATCACACTGATCAAGGAGAAGTTTAGCAGCATAGTATGGGGGCCTGTACAGGCTAAAAGCACAACTTGACCATTGCTTGCTTAAAGTTCAAGAAAGATAGCATAACATAGACCAACTCCCATATCAGTGAACCAAGGCTTAGAGAAAGTTATCAAACACATTCAAGACACTCATCCTAAGCTGAAGCACGACCCTAAGATCCCCAATACCTTCACAAACTAAGAATCACCTTTGAACTGCACAAAAACAGGGCTTACTGCAGATTGAGTTCCCTAGCTCAATCCTTTCATACATTCTTGCCCAAACCAGTTCAAACATCTTCCCTACCATCAATGCAAGCTAACCAAAACCTAAGACACGACCTGTAACACTCCCAGGCATCATCACCGTTTTCATTTTCTTGTTTTACAGTTGAAGTTCTATAGCACGATTCAAAAGGTTTCAAGACAAAGTAAAGCTTGGAATAGCATCCTCACACTTCAAGGAAGCTGTACAAATCATCATCTTGCCCTGAAAGCTCCTCCATTGCAAGGCACGATTCCAACTGAACAGGTATATTCATGAAGTTCTATCTCTCAGTATAGGCATTGTTAGCTTTAGGTTTGTGAAGGAAACATGTCACAATCATAGCCCTGAACATGCCCATGTGATTAGATTTCATTTATATTATGTATGCTTAGAGAATTTTGAGTCTGAACATTGATGAAAAACTAGGTCAGGAATTGGGGGAGAAGAAATTCTCCCTTATCTTAGAGAGTTAAGTCAAGTTCTTTATATCCCTGGATTCGTCTTCTCATGCTCTACATTTTTCATGTTGAAAGTTTTGCTTAAAAGTCCAGGAATTGGGAGATAGAAAACGCGTGTTTGCTTGAACAAAGATGTTCTGAGGTTGAAGATGACCTGGTTCTGGGCTGGGCCTGTTTGACATTTCTTTTTGCACCCTTTTATTACTTTTACACCCCCTGAGCCCATTTTGCTTATTTGTATGACTTTTTGACTTTTTGACTTTTTCTTTTTTGGTTTGACTTATTTATTTTTTCTTATGATATTAAAAATATGAAAAATATTTTTCTCACCATTTTCCTATTTATTAGGTATTTATTTGTTTAGATTAGTATTTGTATAGAAATGAATATATAAACACTTTTTATTCAAAAAATACTAAAAATATACAAACACGTTTTTATTTTCATTTTTATTTTGTTTTATCTTCTGAAAATATTTTATATAAAAAATACTTCTTTTTTTTAAAATATTAAATATTATTAATTTGCATATATTATACATAATAAATAAATAATACATTTTATTTAATAAAATTAGGGTTTAGCCCTAAACATGAAAAAACTCCAAAAAATAATACTTTTCTTTTTGTTTATTTTGACACATAAAAATACTTTTTTTCATATATATAAAAACCATTTTTGCATCTTGCATATTTATTCTTATTTTATTTAATTTGTGCAATTAAAATATCTTGTAAATAATTCAATATTGATGTAATAGTTTAGGTTTAAATTCTTTGTCAAAAATCCTCATTTGAACATTTGTACCCCCCTTCCCATATATTGTGTTGTAATAGCTTAGTAAATTTACTTTTTCGCACTTTATTGCTTTCTAATTATACCATGTTAGAATTAGGGTTTGTATGCGAAAAACAATGAAAATAGTTTGACCTAATTTCAAGATAAACAAGCATGAAAATGGACACACAAATCACACTTGCACCCCCTAGGGTATTCCACTTGTTGCCTTTAATAAATGGGCCATATTGCATGTTAGGTCTCTTTGGGCAAAACAAACAATCAAATGATCATAGTCCCACGATGACGCTTTCAAAAAGTTGCCTAAACAAATGATCAAGTCCCTTAAAGAAAATTGCCCAAAGATACTTGGCACCATTGCAATTATGGTCTAAACGATGACCCGCGCCCGTCCCTTTCACATCCTAACATGAGATTGTCCACCAAATACAATGGTGGAGCAAACTTGTTAAAAGGGTTAAAACATAGCAATAATATTTGAGAAATTTAGGAGTAGATAACCTCTTAGTTACTTGAATCAAACTTGCAAAAACAAAACACTTGCCCATTTTCTAAAACCACACTTCACAACACTTTCAAAACAACTTTCAAAAAACAAATGAAAACTTTTTTAAAGACATACACCTTTGTATACATCCCAACATGGATCATTACAAAGGTAGCCACCACATTGGCCTCTTTTCAAAACAATTTTCAAACCCACACACACACAAAGCACCATTTCAAACAATTGAAAATTAAGGCAAGTTGATCTAAGCAAGTAACTAAGAGCCCATGGATAACCATGGATAGAAAGGGTGCTAATACCTTCTCTTTCTATAATCTACTCCCCGAACCCAAGAAAACATCTCAAAGGTTTTTGCTGTGCTTTTTTAAACCTTTCCTTAGGATAAAATAAAAAGTCGGTGGCGACTCTTGCTCAACCGAAACATTTGCGAAAACAAACGCAAAACCATAGTCAGTTCTCCCACCGTATCACAGAACTGGCGACTCTGCTGGGGATAGATCTAAAAGTGGAGTAACCTTAGGGCTTAGATCACCTTTGTTTTCAATTTTTTGTCTTGTTTGCTTTTATATTTTTGGGTTTTGCATCGGAGTTTCATAGATCCTAACTCGGATCTGGGGAATACCCTTTTTAGGTAGCATAATCTGTGAGGGACTTGTCCGGCGTAGACCGACATGGGTGAAGCAGTGGCTACGTTGGTGTGGCACCTTGGTGTGTACCTATATCCCTTGTGTTGTAACAAGGAGAATATGGGTCTTCTAAGGAGTCATTAAACACCAACCAACCTTAGAACCCTAAATTGACCAAACTTGGCCACTAGAACAGTAGCAGTATGCTAGACTCATTGAGGCTAAACTCTCGCGATGGTTCTGGCCGCAAGAAAAGATTGCGATGCTGGAGTTATGATCGATTGAGGGTAGTCAATGATTTGAGATCCTCTAGAACCCGGTTACTTTTGATAGGACAGGTTTTAACCAACGAAACTAAAAGAGGGTAATACCTAAACTTCATGCTGGCCTAAAACCTAAGGGTTGTCTTGTGTGACTTGTGTGCCTTATCATGTTTGCCTGTGTGAATACTTGTGATGTGCTTCATCATAGCATCATGCCATCATACCATTGCATGCATCCTGTATAAAGGACTAACCCATTTCAAAGACAAAAAAGTTTCATCTTTGCTCTGTTTTGTAGGACATCATGATGCCCGTGCGTAGGAATATTGTCCGGCTCAACTTTGTTCAACCACCAACTTTGCTCAAGGATTTGGTTGGTAGGATTCCAAACACTTCTTCCTTCATCAACAGGCATGGTTCCCTCCTTGGCTTGATCACTGCAAAGTGGGACCAACAACTGATAAGTGTTCTGACCCAGTTTTATGACCCCCTGTATCATTGTTTCACCTTTCAAGACTTCCAGCTGGTTCCTACCCTGGAAGAGCTCTCTTATTTGCTTGGGATCCCTGTCTTGGAGCAGACTCCATTCACTGGTTTGGAAAAGACTCCTAGGCCTGAAGAGATTGCTGCAGTTCTCCCCTTGACCAAAGAGGAGGTATTGGCTAACTGGGAAACTAGAAGTGGAGTAAAAGGCTTTTTGGTCAAATTTCTGGTTGGCAAGGCTAATAATTTCTGGAATGACTTGGACTTCAAGGCGTACGAAGACATTCTGGCTCTTTTGATCTATGGTCTGGTATTGTTTCCCAATCCTGACACCTTTATCAGTATCCATGCCATAAGGATCTTCATGTCTCGGAATCCTGTACCCACTCTTTTGGGTGATATCCTGCAACAACTCTATGCTCGTACTGCTCGAAAACGGGGAACTCCGTGGTGTTGTGCTCCTTTGCTAGTGAGGTGGTTTATTTCGCACCTTCCTAAGTTTGTGCTGAAGAATGAAGAAGGAAAGGGTTGGGCTCATAGGCTAATGTCTCTCACTGATAGTGACATCACTTGGACTCTCAGAGGTTTGGATGAGGTAGCTGTTATTGATCGTTGCGGAGAATACCCTAATGTTCCGTTGATGGGTATCCAAGGAGGAATCTCTTATAATCCATGCTTAGCTCTCCGCCAGTTTGGAAAAGCCAGAAGAGTAGGGCCTCATGAAATGTTGGTTCCTCACTTCCATTTTGAGTTTCAGGCAGACAGTGACAAACTACGCCATGGATTCATTAAGGCTTGGGACAGAATTCACAAAGCTGACCCACATGAGTTGGGACCAAAGACTTCTCTACCAATGGAATCCTATTGCAAATGGGTCTGCATCCGTGCTCGGAAGTTAGGTATGCCGTACGAAGCTGTCAGACCTATCATTCTTGAATCTCCTGATGAAGATGGGGTTCCTCCAATTGTCCTCCCTCCTCAGATACCCACTGATTTTGACACAATGAAAAGATCTTGGGCGCAGCTAAAGGAAGAACGGGATTTTTATCGGGAAAAGTTCAACGAACAGGAGCGGAAGATCCAGAGGCTGACTAAGCAATTGGAGGAAGAGCGGGTCCTGAATAACTACATCCACACTGAGAAGAGGAGGCCATGGGAGCACTGATGGGCTTTAGATATTTCCTTTTACAGCTTTTATTTCCTTTTCAGTATTTTTCATTCCTGTAAAGCCTAAGGGCGAGTTGCTGAACAATTTAAAATTTGAATCTAATGAAGTGTGTTTCCCTTTTGTCTACAAAGTTGAATCTTGTTTTGTCTTTGAAAACATAAAACATACGCATCTCATTGCACCATATGCATAGCAGGTACCCTATTTCACAGGTTGCTTAATCTTCTTCGCTGTTTATTTGAACAGTCATCATGAATCCAGACTCATCCAGTGAGCAAGCAATCAAGGCCCTTCAGGCCCAAAGTGCCCAGTTTCAAGAAATGGTCCTGAGCCTGGCCCAAGGTCACCAAGAGTTGAAGACTCTACTCCTGAAGAAGAAGAAGAAGAAAAAGAGGACTGCGTTATTCAACACTGGACGCAGATTTGGGAACACACTCCACAATGAAGCTGATCCAACTACTTCTTCTGCTGAGAAAGATAGTCCCCAAGGGGGAGGAGCTCCTAGCCCTGCAGTCTCTGACAACGAGACGGACTACAATGACGAACAATACCCACCTGCTGCTGACAGATACAAGAAATTGGAGGACCACTTGAGCGCCATGGAGATTCAGAATGTGCCGGGGCTGGATTTCGGAGATTTGGGGTTATCTTCTGGGGTAGTAATCCCACACAAGTTTAAAGCGCCTGCCTTTGCCAAATATGACGGGGCTTCTTGTCCAAAGCTGCATCTAAGGTCGTACGTAAGGAAGATCCAACCTTACACGGCAGATAAGAACCTTTGGATTCACTTCTTCCAAGATAGCCTTTCGGGGTCACAGCTTGAGTGGTTCTACCAACTAGATGGAACTAGCATCCGACACTGGGAAGATTTGGCAACCGCATTCTACAGACAATATCAATACAATTCTGATCTCGCTCCTACGCGTACCCAACTTCAGGGTATGTCTCTAGGAACGGGCAAAAGGTTCAAAGAATATGCACAAAAATGGAGAGATTTGGCTGGCAGGGTGCAGCCTCCATTGACTGATCGTGAGCTGGTTGATATGTTTCTAGGGACTTTGTCTGGTCCATTTTTCAATCATTTGGTTGGTAACTCCTCCGTTGGGTTTACGGATTTGATCCTGACAGGTGAAAGAATTGAAGCCGGAATCAGATCAGGAAAGATACAAAAAGCTGCCTCCACAAGTACTGAGAAGAGGCCTTTCAAGAAAGAAGCAAGTGCAGTCTATGGTCCTAGAAGACAAGTCAAGCCAGAAAGTCGCCAAGCCGTCAATGCTTTGGTCATTTCAAAACCTGTTGCTGCTCCTCAGCAGTACAATCAACAAAGAGGTGAAAGGCCCAAGAGGCAGTATACTCGGCTGAGTATGACCTTATCACAAATTTTACCGCAATTGTTATCAACCAACTTGGTGACCATCAAAGAAGCTCCTAAGGTCGTCAATACTGCATCTCCTAAGTATAACCCAAATGCCCGTTGTGCTTATCATTCCGATAGCCCCGGGCATACTACTGATGATTGCTGGGCCCTGAGAAATAAGGTGCAAGACCTTATTGATGCGAAGGAAATTCAGTTTGAAGCGCCTGAGAGGCCAAATGTTGTAACTGCTCCTATGCCCCAGCATAGAGTAAATGCCATTGAGGAAGATTTATATGCTGTTTCGGTGAATGATGTTGCTACCCCTCTTTTGACTGTTAAGAGGAACTTACTACTAGCCGGTTTATTTCCGGGTTGTAGCAAGGGTTGCCTCCTGTGTGCTGTTATCCCTACCGGTTGTCCGCTGCTGAAATCAAGCATCCAAAGCCTGATGGATAGCAAAGAAATTCTGTTCAAGAAAACTGCTGTTCCATTTGTTTCCGCTGAAGAAGTATCTGTTGTCACAATTTACAATCCTACCAAAGCTCCCCCGAGGAAGCCAGTCCAAATTATGTCTGTTGCACCCATTACTATTACTGTTCCGGGGCCTCTCCCCTATGAGTCTGATAAAGCTGTCCCATGGCATTATGGGGCCGACGTATATGTGCTTGGGGTGAAGTAGGAGTTCAACACCAGTACCAGTATCAGTAACATCACTGGTCCCGCCAAGATTACCCGTAGTGGCAGGCTCTTCTCGCCTGACATTGCACCGCCAGTTATCCGAAAACCTCTTACCATCACACCCGCAAGTGTGCATGTTCCGAATCAAGTTCCTGTGTCTACTACTGCCGCCGAGTCCTCTGATACTCGGGGCAAAGAAGTTGCTACCGATTTTCCTGCCAGGACGGAGGCACCAAAAAAGACTGTTGTCGAAGCCTCCCAATAAGAAATGGAGGAAATCCTTAAAATCATTAAAAAGAGTGACTTCAATGTTGTTGAACAGTTGGGGCATACCCCCTCCAAAATCTATATGCTATCATTGCTGCTATTCTCAGAGGCCCATGCAAAAGCCCTGATTTCATTTCTGAAAACGGCCCATGTGCCGCAAGAGACCTCTGCAGATCAATTCACTGACTGTGTGGCTAATTTGACAGCTGACAATGGATTGGGGTTCTCAGATGCTGACCTTACCGCCAAAGGAAAAAATCACAATGATGCCATGCACGTCTCTATAGAGTGCAGGGGCACTACTCTCGCACACGTGTTGGTGGATACCGGTTCTTCCCTGAATGTTTTGCCCAAAAAGGCATTGGATCGCTTGGATTGTGAGGGCCTAGAATTGAAACCTAGTAACATCATTGTTAGAGCCTTCGACGGTTCTAAGAGGATGGTGCACAGTGAGGTAGACATTCCTATTCGTGTGGGTTCCCAAGTCTTCGACTCAATGTTCTATGTAATGGATATTCGTCCATCTTATTCCTGCTTGTTGGGTCGACCCTGGATTCACAAGGCTGGGGCAGTAACATCCACTCTACACCAAAAGCTCAAATACCCTGTCAAAGGGAAGATTGTTACTGTGCAGGGTGAGGAGGAATACATGGTTAGTCACTTGAATTCGTTATGGTATATCGAGATGGACGGGGAGTTTATTGAAACCCCCTTTCAGCATTTTGAGGAAGTACCTCCAATTTTGGCATCAGCTAAAACAGTGGTTGAAGAAGACTTTCCGTTGAAGATGGCGTCCTTGAAGGATGCCCGGGCTGTAATCGAGAAAGGCAATTGTGCAAATTGGGGTCAGCTTCCTGACTTCACTCAAAAGAACGACAAGTTTGGGCTGGGCTTTACTGCAGAGGCTCAGAGGGCTGTGCGCAAGGAAAGGATCAGAAAGGCTCCAGTGTTTATCACCAGTCCAAGGGTGAATGCTATCGAGGAGGATGTAGAGGAAGCAGAGTTTGACAGTTGGATCTATCCAACCACCAGCAACGGACCAAACAACTGGACGGCAAAAGATTTTACACCTATCACATTTGTCACGCAGTAATTAACTCTTTTGATTTTCAATTTGTAACAAACAATATGTTAAAACTTTGTTGGCTCGGTGTCCTACCCGGGGCATCGTAGCTCCATTTGTGAGGGCTTTTTGTATGACATTTCCATATATCATCAATCAAAACATTGGACGTTTGTTGCATTTCAAATCTTGTGCTCTTTTTCTTTCTGTGTTATACATTGCAAAACAGTTATATTTACACACACTCACTTATACAGGTTTCAATCCACTCTGGATCTCACTGGTAACAGCTCTGCTACCACCAGTTATGACTTCGAGAATCTGATCAACTTGGACGAAGACGAAGGCGAAGATGATTGTGAAGTCCCTGGCGAACTCGCAAGACTGCTACTCCAGGAAGAGAGGGCTATTCAACCACATGAAGAGCCGGTAGAAACAGTTAACCTGGGTACTGAGACAGATAGGAAAGAGGTCAAGATTGGTGCCAATCTAGAGCTCAGCGTGAAGCAACGATTGATCCAGATGCTACATGATTACATGGAGATATTTTCTTGGTCCTATGAAGATATGCCTGGTTTGGATGCCGACATTGTAGTTCATCACCTGCCCACCAAGGAAGACTGCCCTCCGGTAAAGCAAAAGGTCCGCCGTATGCGCCCAGAGATGTCCGAAAAGATCAAGGCTGAGGTTATGAAGCAATTCGATGTCGGGTTTCTTGCAGTGACCTCCTACCCTCAGTGGGTTGCCAACGTGGTGCCAGTACCGAAAAAGGACGGTAAGGTCAGAATGTGTATCGACTATAGGGATTTGAACAGGGCCAGCCCCAAAGATGATTTCCCTCTGCCTCACATCGACGTTCTTGTTGACAATACTGCTCAACACAAGGTGTTCTCTTTCATGGATGGTTTTTCAGGGTATAATCAGATCAAGATGGCTCCGGAAGATATGGAAAAGACTACCTTTGTGACTCAGTGGGGCACCTTCTGCTACAAGGTCATGCCGTTCGGGTTGAAAAATGCTGGGGAAACCTACCAACATGCCATGGTTGCTTTATTTCATGATATGATCCATCATGAGATTGAAGTATATGTTGATGACATGATTGCAAGGTCCCAAACTGAGGAAGAACACCTTGATCATCTGAGGAAGCTATTTGACCGACTAAAGTTATACAAGCTGAGGTTGAATCCCAACAAATGCACCTTTGGGGTGAGGTCCGGAAAATTGCTAGGTTTCATTGTAAGTGATAAAGGTATTCAGGTGGACCCTGCCAAGGTAAAAGCCATACAAGAGATTCCAACTCCAAAGACAGAGAAAGAAGTCAGAGGCTTTCTGGGACGACTGAATTACATTTCCCGATTCATCTCACACCTAACTGCTACCTGTGAGCCAATCTTCAAATTACTGAAGAAAGATCAAGTAGTACGTTGGAACGATGAATGTCAGGCTGCTTTTGAAAAGATAAAAGAGTATCTCCAAGAGCCGCCCAATCTTATGCCACCAGTGGAAGGAAGACCTCTGATACTATACTTGACAGTACTTGATAACTCAATGGGGTGTGTGTTGGGGCAGCATGACGAGTCTGGCCGAAAAGAGCACGCTATTTATTACTTGAGCAAAAAGTTTACCGACTGTGAGTCTCGTTACTCACTGCTCGAGAAAACTTGCTGCGCTCTGGTATGGGCTGCTCGCCGGCTGAGACAGTATATGCTGACTCACACCACTTTGTTGATTTCAAAGATGGATCCTATCAAGTACATATTTGAAAAGCCTGCTCTGTCTGGAAGAATAGCAAGATGGCAAATGAACTTCACAGAATATGATATCCAGTATACAACTCAGAAAGCAATCAAAGGAAGTGTACTGGCAGATCATTTGGCACACCAACCTGTGGACGATTACCAATCATTGAACTTTGATTTTCCGGACGAAGATATCATGGTGGTAACTGACTGTGAAGTACCTGGACCGGATGAAGGACCCGAGGAAGGATCCTGTGGTCTATGCATTTTGATGGAGCCTCCAACGCTTTGGGTAACGGCGTTGGCGCTGTAATCATATCTCCCAAAGGAACTCATACTCCACTCACCGCCCGATTATGTTTCAACTGCACCAACAACATGGCAGAATATGAGGCATGTATCATGGGTCTACAAGCTGCAATCGACTTAAGGATCAAATTTCTGAGTGTCTTCGGGGATTCCGCTCTCGTGATCAATCAGATCAAAGGCGAGTGGGATACGAAACACCCAAATCTTATTCCTTATAAGGAGTATGTGTTGACTTTGCTTCCCCACTTTGAAGAGATAACCTTTGAACACTTCCCAAGAGAGGAGAATCAGCTGGTGGACGCACTAGCTACGATGTCTTCAATGTTCAAAGTCAAATGGGACAATGAAGCTCCCCGGATCATTATCTGGAAGTTGGTCAAACCGGCATACTGCTGTGATCTTGAGGCCGAAAAGGTGACTGAAAAACCCCGGTATCATGAGGTGAAGAGATACTTGGAAGCTCAGGAATACCCTGAAGGTGCATCTGTCAACGACAAGAAGTTCATGAGAAGGTTTGCGGAAAAATTCTTCCTCAGTAACGACATTCTCTACAAACGGAATCATGATTCAACTCTATTGCGTTATGTGGATAAGGCTGAAGCAGAGAAGATCATGATAGAACTGCATGAAGGAACATTCGGAACACATTCCAGTGGACACACCATGGCAAAGAAAATCCTTCGGGCGGGATATTTCTGGTCCACAATGGAAGCCGATTGTTACCAACATTCTCGAACTTGTCATAAATGCCAGATCTATGCTGATAAGGTGCATATCCCTCCGGTTCCTCTGAACGTCCTGACGGCACCTTGGCCTTTTGCAATGTGGGGCATTGATATGATCGGTGAGATCCGACCGACGGCATCCAATGGGCATCGCTTCATCTTGGTGGCGATCGATTACTTCACAAAGTGGGTTGAGGCAGCTTCCTACGCAACGGTAACCAAGAGCGTCATGGCACATTTCATCCGGCATAACCTGATCTGTCGGTACGGCGTCCCGGAAAGAATCATTACGGACAATGGTACCAATCTCAATAACAAGATGATTACTGAGCTCTGCGAGCAATTTACGATACAGCACCACAACTCTTCTCCTTACCGGCCGAAGATGAATGGGGCTGTAGAAGCAGCCAATAAGAATATCAAGAAAATTGTGCAGAAGATGCCAGTGACCTATAAAGATTGGCACGAAATGTTACCATTTGCTCTTCATGGGTACCGTACCTCAGCAAGGACGTCAACCGGGGCAACACCCTTTTCCTTGGTCTATGGCATGGAGGCAGTCTTGCCAATTGAAGTCCAGATACCCTCTCTCAATGAAGGATGCAGACTTGAGTGAAGATGACTGGATCCAGACTCGACTTGATCAATTAAACCTGATTGACGAAAAGAGACTCACCGCTATCTGTCATGGTCAGACGTACCAAAAACGGATGATCAGGGCATTTAACAAGAAAGTCAGACCACAAGAGTATCAAGTTGGGGACCTGGTAATCAAGCACATCATCCTTCCTCAAAGTGATCCCCGGGGCAAATGGACCCCTACGTACGAAGGGCCATTTGTGGTTAAACATGTGTTCTCAGGAGGAGCCATGATTCTAACCACCATGGATGGTGACGACCTTCCTCACCCCGCCAATGCAGACATAGTAAAAAGATACTACGCATAAATAAAAGACCCGCTAGGTTGACATACCTAGGAAAAAATAAGGGCTTCCCGGCGAACCAAAAGGGTTCGGGCAAAAATAAGGGATGAAATGAAAAAAAATCTGTACACCCGGCAAGTCGAAAACCTGAAAAGGCGGCTTGGGCAAAAATGGGTATCCCGGTGGACTGAAAACCCGAAAGGGCGGTCCAGGCAAAAGTTAGGGAT
Organism: Vicia faba; assembly: GCA_948472305.1. Lineage (NCBI taxonomy): Eukaryota > Viridiplantae > Streptophyta > Magnoliopsida > Fabales > Fabaceae > Vicia > Vicia faba. Next base: position 1,460,528,960 of record OX451737.1, read on the forward strand.
AAAGCGTAACACTATGTCTCATTGGATCACCTTGCATCCAAAATTCGGCATCAACTATCTGGCTCAGACTTCGGCATCAACCAATCAGCTTCATCTTCAACTAAGCAGCAAAGTGATGAGACGCTTGAAGACATAAAGGCGATAGCAGAGTTGGAACCCAGTGGGATTGTTCACATAGCTGTTTTGTTTCCTTTTCAAAATTGTAAATTCTATGTTATTCGGCGACATTCTCTTACTAGGATGTCAGCCTCTTGTACAAAAACGCCTATTCACAGGCAAAATTCAAATCAATACAAATTCACTTGTCCATACAAATTGCCATTGTTTTTCCTTTTTTTGTTTTGTCTTGCGAAGAACGTCCAATGTTCATTTAAGATATATGCATTTGACATTAAAATTGCTGATTCATAAATATTTGCATATGAAACAAAAGACTAATTACAGGTGACATCAGAAACAGGGGCAATGTAGAGTTGTTTAATGCAGTCTGGTTGCTTTGTCCGCCGAGGTACCAAGGTAGATTCTAACTGAAGGATGTGATCAAGTTCTCTCAACTCCCCACAGAATAAGACAAGATTCAGCAATACTTTCCCCAAGTAGAGTTGGCTCCCCGTCAATCCTGAAAAGGCACAACATTCCCCAGTGGAGTATAGGCATTCATCAGCAAGCATCCCCAGCAGTCTTGATCTAAGATTGTTCCCCGGCGGAATACAGACACCCCCAGTGGAACCATTTACCAGTACAATTCCAAAAGTTTCCCCAGGAAGGTGGAATCCATATCCCCGGCAGGTCTTAAAGCTTATCCCCAGTAGATTCTGGAAGCTTATCCCCTGCAGAATATCGACGTCTCTCCCGAGCTTTATTCAAAGTTATTCCTCATAAGGGTTATAACTGGGTTATCCTCAGCTAATTGCCACGGAAGATCGCCCTCGGCAAAGTTCTTTCAATCCCCAGCGGAGTTCATCAAAGTTCCCCAACATAACTTATCAACACAATCCCCAGCGGAGTTTATCTTCGGTATTCCCAGCGGAGTTTATCATCGTTATCCCCAGCGGAGTCCATCATTGAAATCCTCAGTGAAGCTCTCGTCAAAATTCAGCAAAGTATCTCTTCCACAGAGCAATTCCCGCAGAGTAATCTCTCCAGTAAGTGTATTCCTCAACGGAGTCATCTTCTCCTACCGGTGTATTCTTGCAACCATCATCCCCAGCAGAAGCGAAGAGCTCTACTCTTCAATATCAGCCCAGGATTTAATTCCCCGGCCAGTCGTCAAGGATTTATTTTCCTAGACGAAAATACGTTCATAAACATTTCACATTTCATACATCTTGCTTACATACATGATAAAGTGCATATAACACTATCTCATGTTGGACATCATGACATCATACATTTCATACATCATGACATTGCATACAACTGATGTTTTTGCCTTTTCAGGGAAAAAGACAATCCCAAAGACAACTACCTTCAACTGTCACAATTCTGGATTCGATACCTGTATCTAGCCAGGGCACATCTGTGAGTGATCAGTTTCCAGACTCGATTCCTGTATCTAGCCAGGGCACGTCTGAAGAGTTCGAAGATTCGATTCCTGTATCCAGCCAGGGCATATCTATCAACTATCACAATTCCAGATTCGACTCCTGTATCCAGCCAGGGCATATCTGTTGACCATATTTCCAGACTCGATTCCTGTATCTAGCCAGGGCACGTCTGAAGAGTTCGAAGATTCAATTCCTGTATCCAGCCAGGGCATATCTGTTGACGACTATTTCCGGATTCGATTCCTGTATCCAGCCAAGGCATATCTGTTGACGACTACTTCAAGATTTGATTCCTGTATCCAGCCAGGGCACATCTGTGAGCAACCGATTGTAGATTCGACACCTGTATCTAGCCAGGGCATATCTGCATGAGGATATTGAAGATCAAACACCTGTAACAAGCCAGGAAAACATCTGTCTCTCTCAAATACACAAGTTCTCGCTAAGGAATCTCTTATGCGATCAACGCTTCTAAATGGCATCTATAAGCCCATTCCCGACAAGGTTCTGTCACATCTCCAGATGGCATCTATAAGCCCATATCCCTATCCACCACCTCTCCAAATGGCATCTATAAGCCCATTCCCGACATCACATTGCTGATACTCCAACATGCGAGTGCAAATTTCCGGGCACTCTAGTGTCCAATCTCCTTTTACCCTCGAGTCACGAAAGGCAAACTTGCCAATCTAACTCTTCAGGTTCAAGAAGATTGAACAGGGGAAACTGTTGTACCCCAAAATTTGCCCTCCCATTTCCTCAGCATTTTCTCATCACAAAAACCCTTGGAGCTCAAGATCCAGATAGGGTTCCCTCTGCTCAAGACTTCTCCTTGCACTGTTGACCCAAATTAGGGTTTGTGTTTGCACAAAGATATTTTGACCTAAAATGCCTAAGATGACTTTCATGCTTCATGTTGGACTCCCAAGTTTATCCATACCAAGTTCCAAGTCTTGATTCCAAATTTTGCCCAGTCAATTGGACAGTTGACCTAGAAATCAACTGTATTGGGGAAAAAGTCAACTGTGGCCAATTGACAGTCAAATCTCATAAAAATTGACCCATATCAACATTATGAACTCACATGGACCATTTGATCAAGTTTGAATCACAATTCCACAAGAAATTTGATCAAATCACCAAAAGGGCAAAATGGTCATTTTTAGGGTTTTGACTGCACAAAGGCAATTTTTGACTGTTTGACCTAGCCAATGGCAAACCAAGCTCACACATGGACTCAAGGACCCCATGGAATTATCTTGACATGCTCAACAAGTTCAAAATATCCCAAATACACAAGATTGACAGTTGAATTTCCCAGTCAATTGATCAATTTTGACTGTATACTGAAAAGTCAAACTTTGACTTTTTGGTCAAAATCAAGAGTCACGATTCATTTGTCATCAAAGCATGCCAAATCATGAAACTTGTCCATCAAGAAATCAAGAAATGCAAATTAGGGTTTGAAATGAAGATTTTTCATAACTTAGAATTTTTCTAAGTTATGAAAAACCCTAATTTTTTCCTAACTTTGCCCCACTTTCTCACCAAGATTCATTTGGATTCAAGCAAAAGTCAAAACATGAAAGTTGTAGCCTATTGCATAATATACAACTATGATTCACAAAGTTTTCCCAAAAGAGGCTTGTATCTCAAGTTACAATTTTTGGAACAAGGGTACCAAACCATTCTTAACTTAGAGAAAATTTGACCTATTTTAGGCAAGTTTTTTACCTAACTTCAAGACCATTTTTCATACACTTCCACTTGGAATTTCAATTTGCATTTCAAAGATGGATTGTATTACACATTCAAAGCTTTCCAAAATGTCCAAGAAATCATCAAACAACCTCATGGTTAGGGAGAATCGAATTTGACAATATGGGAAAAACTCACTTTTGAATTGGCCAAATTACATGTTCATAACACTATGCATTTTCAATCTCAGCTTGCACAACTTGATTACAGGTCTTTTATCTCCATTACACTCATAAATTTAATGCCAATCCTTTGTGCCAAGACCATGTTCTATGTGTTCAAGCATTGCCTAAAGGATTAATCCCAAATTGGAAAAAGCATTATATCCATTTTTGCAAAAGTTACACTTTATGTCAATTGGTAAATCAAGAAGGTACAAAGGAAATCTAATTGGCACAAGTTTATGAGTTAATCACACTGATCAAGGAGAAGTTTAGCAGCATAGTATGGGGGCCTGTACAGGCTAGAAGCACAACTTGACCATTGCTTGCTTAAAGTTCAAGAAAGATAGCATAACATAGACCAACTCCCATATCAGTGAACCAAGGCTTAGAGAAAGTTATCAAACACATTCAAGACACTCATCCTAAGCTGAAGCACGACCCTAAGATCCCCAATACCTTCACAAACTCAGAATCACCTTTGAACTGCACAAAAACAGGGCTTGCTGCAGATTGAGTTCCCTAGCTCAATCCTTTCATACATTCTTGCCCAAACCAGTTAAAACATCTTCCCTACCATCAATGCAAGCTAACCAAAACCTAAGACACGACCTGTAACACTCCCAGGCATCATCACCATTTTCATTTTCTTGTTTTGCAGTTGAAGTTCTATAGCACGATTCAAAAGGTTTCAAGATAAAGTAAAGCTTGGAATAGCATCCTCACACTTCAAGGAAGCTGTACAAATCATCATCTTGCCCTGAAAGCTCCTCCATTGCAAGGCACGATTCCAACTGAACAGGTATATTCATGAAGTTCTATCTCTCAGTATAGGCATTTTAGCTTTAGGTTTGTGAAGGAAACATGTCACAATCATAGCCCTGAACATGCCCATGTGATTAGATTTCATTTATATTATGTATGCTTAGAGAATTTTGAGTCTGAACATTGATGAAAAACTAGGTCAGGAATTGGGGGAGAAGAAATTCTCCCTCATCTTAGAGAGTTAAGTCAAGTTCTTTATATCCCTGGATTCGTCTTCTCATGCTCTACATTTTTCATGTTGAAAGTTTTGCTTAAAAGTCCAGGAATTGGGAGATAGAAAACGCGTGTTTGCTTGAACAAAGATGTTCTGAGGTTGAAGATGACCTGGTTCTGGGCTGGGTCTGTTTGACATTTCTTTTTGCACCTTTTTATTACTTTTACACCCCCTGAGCCCATTTTGCTTATTTGTATGACTTTTTGACTTTTTGACTTTTTCTTTTTTGGTTTGACTTATTTATTTTTTCTTATGATATTAAAAATATGAAAAATATTTTTCTCACCATTTTCCTATTTATTAGGTATTTATTTGTTTAGATTAGTATTTGTATAGAGAATATATAAACACTTTTTATTCAAAAAATACTAAAAATATACAAACACGTTTTTATTTTCATTTTTATTTTGTTTTATCTTCTGAAAATATTTTATATAAAAAATACTTATTTTTTTTTAAATATTAAATATTATTAATTTGCATATATTATACATAATAAATAAATAATACATTTTATTTAATAAAATTAGGGTTTAGCCCTAAACATGAAAAAACTCCAAAAAATAATACTTTTCTTTTTGTTTATTTTGACACATAAAAATACTTTTTTTCATATATACAAAAACCATTTTTGCATCTTGCATATTTATTCTTATTTTATTTAATTTGTGCAATTAAAATATCTTGTAAATAATTCAATATTGATGTAATAGTTTAGGTTTAAATTCTTTGTCAAAAATCCCCATTTGAACATTTGTACCCCCCTTCCCATATATTGTGTTGTAATAACTTAGTAAATTTACTTTTTCGCACTTTATTGCTTTCTAATTATACCATGTTAGAATTAGGGTTTGTATGCGAAAAACAATGAAAATAGTTTGACCTAATTTCAAGATAAACAAGCATGAAAATGGACACACAAATCACACTTGCACCCCCTAGGGTATTCCACTTGTTGCCTTTAATAAATGGGCCATATTGCATGTTAGGTCTCTTTGGGCAAAACAAACAATCAAATGATCATAGTCCCACGATGACGCTTTCAAAAAGTTGCCTAAACAAATGATCAAGTCCCTTAAAGAAAATTGCCCAAAGATACTTGGCACCATTGCAATTATGGTCTAAACGATGACCCGCGCCCGTCCCTTTCACATCCTAACATGAGATTGTCCACCAAATACAATGGTGGAGCAAACTTGTTAAAAGGGTTAAAACATAGCAATAATCTTTGAGAAATTTAGGAGTAGATAACCTCTTAGTTACTTGAATCAAACTTGCAAAAACAAAACACTTGCCCATTTTCTAAAACCACACTTCACAACACTTTCAAAACAACTTTCAAAAAACAAATGAAAACCTTTTTAAAGACATACACCTTTGTATACATCCCAACATGGATCATTACAAAGGTTGCCACCACATTGGCCTCTTTTCAAAACAATTTTCAAACCCACACACACACAAAGCACCATTTCAAACAATTGAAAATTAAGGCAAGTTGGTCTAAGCAAGTAACTAAGAGCCCATGGATAACCATGGATAGAAAGGGTGCTAATACCTTCCCTTTCTATAATCTACTCCCCGAACCCAAGAAAACATCTCAAAGGTTTTTGCTGTGCTTTTTTAAACCTTTCCTTAGGATAAAATAAAAAGTCGGTGGCGACTCTTGCTCAACCGAAACATTTGCGAAAACAAACGCAAAACCATAGTCAGTTCTCCCACCGTATCACAGGTAACATGATCAGACACATCAAAATCAAGGATCCAAGATCCAAGAGAAGATGATTGAGAGAGGCAAGCAGATGAATTACCAGTGTGGGTAATCGAAGCAGTAGAACATGAGTTTTGATAATACTGATACCACTTGAGAAAATCATTGTAGTTTGGCATAAAGTTCTGAGTAGTAGCCATGAGAATGTGAAGAGAGAAAATATCACACGAACTGGGTGAACACGTCTATGTTTGGACTGGATCACAATTTTCAGTGAGTGGAAAGTAAAATCTGAGACTGAATTTGGAACAGTTGCATAGTGGCGATTGAGGCGGTGGAAAAATCACTGGGATCGAAGGAGGCACTTATGCCGGTAGGATTAGTTTACCGGAAGGTCACTGAAAAACATTAACAATCGTGGTGGACAGCGCCAGCAGTGTGGTGGTGACCAGAAAATTTTGAAAACTGATGCCTGAATGAGTCAGTGTAGTGTATAGAAGGCAAACCGGAGTTATAACACGGCTTGCCAAAAAATTTCACTGGAAGACAGTGGGTCAATCGGGTAAAGCACGATGAATGATTGTCTCTCAGTAGGCTTTGGATACTATGTTGAAATACGAGAGACTAAGAGATATTTGAATAAATCGTGTGTCTGAATAGCATAGCAGAAGATGCATTATATAGGAGAAAATACAAATCTAGTAATATATTAAATCCAATACATCAAATATTATAACAACACATCATCAAGAATAACTCTAACATATCATCAAGAATAATTCTAAATTTTCCACGTCATCCTATAGTCCTATGTGACACATCCCAAAATTCATTTCCATCTTATACTTCTACAAATTAGAAGTCACGGGTTCGAACCCTCGCAAAGAAGGAATAATATATAATTTTAAACAAATAGATCTAACAAATCATTCATTAATCCAACTATGTACATTCCCTTAAATTAAAAATATTCTCTTATATCTCAAATATAAAAGAGATGTAGAAATTCAAATACAATTAGATATTTGTTGTTTTCCCGAAATTATAGTAAATACAATTAGATATTTGTTGTTTTCCCGAAATTATAATAATAAAAGTAACGCTTAAAATAAATATTTTTAATCTTAGAGTAGTTCTTACATAATTTTCAAGTATAAATCACTTTAAACTTGTTTAAAATATAATATAATATGCAACAATTTTATACGATGTCTATATACTTTACTTCTATATTTTTTATATAATACCAAATGATAAACTATATAATATCAAATTCAAACTCAATAAAATGTTTTTATCTTATTTTACACAAAATGGTTTAACAAGTCAATCATTACTCCAACTATATATATTTTCTTATTTTTAGAATATTTCTTTCAAATTTCAAAAATAAAAGAGCACAATTAAATATTTTTTGTTTTCTTTAAATTATAACAATAAAAATAACAATTGAAATAAATGTTTTTAATCTTAAAGTAGTTCTTACATAACTTGAAAATATAAGTCACTTTAAGTTGATATTAAAAATAATATAGTATGCAACAATCTTATAAAGTTCGATAAAATAGACATAAATTTTAGAATTTTTTTTTGGAATAAGCATGTATTAAAAAAAATTTCACAAATAACCATGTTTCGGAAAAAAATTACGCAAATAACCATGTTTCAAATGACTCCACAAAGGAGGAGTCATCTCACTTGGCGCCTCCACTAAGCATTATGCCCTAGGCGCCATCCCACTTGGCGCCTCCTCTCTCTTTTAGCCAAGTGAGATGGCGCATGCACTTTAAAAGTGAGAGGAGGCGCCATCTCACTTGACTCCTAGGGAAAATGTTGTTTTTATAAATAATTCGTCAGTTTCTCCGTCATTTCTCACACTTTCTTGCACTATTTTCTTATTTTTTTACTCTGTTATTTGCGTCATGACATCGCCCGTGATTTTTACCAAAGATGGTTATGTTATCTTCTCTGCCATAAAACCTCCGATAAAAATGAAATTTTGGCACATTCACTCCATGGAGCGTCTGAAGCGGGAGTTGATGCGATGGCTAGATGGAGACATCGTGGAGGGGGGGAAATTATAAGGATCCAGCAAAGACGAACAACAACTTCACTTGCGACAGGAAGACCTAATGTTTGGTTGGAGGAAGTCAAAACAGACAACAACCTAATGTTGATGATGCATGGGTCAGATGATATTGTTTTAACAGTTGTAATTTCGTAGACGGATTATCGTGTTTTTTTCTTGTTCGCACAATGTTTATTGTAACAAATACTGTTAACGAAAAACCATAATGTTTACAACATAATAAAGGAAATATTTTATGTAATACAATTTTTATGTGGTTGAGGAAGTAGCCCGATTCGGACCATTTTTGCGATTGTGCTCGACCTGACGACATAAACCATACTTTCTTTCCAGATTGTCAAGGGAGTCCATTTAGGTTGTGATGTACTTACTTTTGGGATGACCCTTTTTATTCCTTCGCATTTGGTCATTGTGCCATACTATTTCGCTGTCGTATGCAGGCCAATAATCTGGTTTTGCTACCAAAGGGAAGTTGTTGTTGTAAACGTTGAGCAACGTTTCAGATTTGTAAATGTGTGACAGAAGTTGTAGCGCGTCTTGATGAGTATAGGCATACGCGGTAATGACATGAGAGTAAGGCATATGAAAGGATTGAAACTTTCCACAATCGCACCAATGAGAAGGTAGTACAACCCCTATATTCTTGTCTTGGCAGGCCCTCATTCTGGTCGATTGTCTCTTTGACAATGAAGTTGTGGTTGTGTCGGTAAAACCGTATAACCATATGGGTGTTGGCTTTGGCACTTCCTGCCTTAATGTACTTCATGCAGCTTTCACTCCATAGTTGTCCAGATTGCAACACCGCATTCCACATTTCACCTCTTTTGGAAAACAACGAAGCCATCCTAAAATATGTTGATTTTACCAAAGCAATGACCGGGAGGTTTCGTATGCCTTTGAATACCCCATTCATCGATTCAATTAGATTTGTTGTCATGTGGCCCCATCTTTAGCCATTGTCGTATGACCTAGTCCATTTTTCTACCGGAATATTGTCGATCCACCTACCGGCTTCCGAATTTGACAAACGGATCTCGTTGCGATAATATTTGAACGTAGGTTATATCAATGCATATCCCGTATTCATAACCGCTTTCCTAAGTGTTTTGTCTTTGATCTCCCTCGTGAAATTTTGGACGATATGTCTAGCGCAATAGACATGCGTAGAAGGAGGGTCATGCCAACCGTTTGCAGGATTATTGTATGCACTTTCAATGGATGCATATCTATCCGAGATCAAACAGAGATCTGGTTGAGGAGCCACATGTGTTCGCAGATTTTTGAGAAAAAAGCTCCAAGCACCACCAGTCTCCCCCTCGACTAGGGCAAAGGCAATTGGAAAAATGTTGTTGTTGCCATCTTGTGCAACTACCATCAGTAGCGTGACTTTGTATTTCCCATACAACCAAATCCCATCAATTTGTATAATTGGTTTGCATGACACAAACCCTGTGATGCAAGGTTGAAAACCCCCAAAACACTCGACTGAATATTCCATTTCTGTTGAGTTGACTACCATCCGGGGCGTATGATGGCACTGTTTCCAGAATGTAAACAGTACCCGTAGAATAAGTCTGGAGTGGATTCAGGTAGCGAGGAAGTTCTTGGTATGACTCCTCCCAGTTTTCCATATACCTTTTCAATCGCCTTGGTCTTTTCTAACCACGCCTTTTGGTAAGATGGAGTATAGTTAAATACCGTAGTGATGTGGGAGATTATGGTTTTCACCTTCAAAGATAGATCGCTGCTGACGAGTGGTAGGATTTCTTGACAAATGAGATCATAATTAAGTTTTCGATGATCCTGTGATTGTGTAGAACTGACACAAGTGTGGGTAGACATGGAACCTATGACCCAACAATCACCTCTTAATATGTATGATGCAGTGAGCTTGAACATACAATCAGGGTGGACACACTTGATCTTGTACCTTTCTGGATTTACACGGTCCACCTTAAAATCGACCGAGTTGAGCATGTGGAATTTTTTGATGGCTCTGATACATTCTTCTCTGTTACGAAATTTGTCTTTCTCTTTTAAGTTTTCATCCGACTGCATATACGGATTGAAAAATAAATCAGAAGACGGTTCGTCTCTGCCCATGTTGAAGTTTGTCATGTGTTGAGGTGGTGTGTAGATCTCGTTTGCAAGAATACCAGGTATCTCATCGTCTTCGGAATCATCATTGACCATTTCGTCAAACTCCAACTTGTCATCTTCTTCATCTTCATCAACTGCATCTACTTCTGCTTGTTCGATCTCCAAAGGATCAACCACTTGTGACAGCTGAGGCTCTCGCAGCGTAATGTACAACTCAATAGAGTCGTACCCAGAATACTCATTGTTGTACCCCAAAATTTGCCCTCTCATTTCATCAATATTTTCTCACCACAATACTCTTGGAACTCAAGATCAAGTCAGGTTTAGCTCTGCTCAAGACTCCTCCTTGCACTGTTGACCCAAATTAGGGTTTGAGTTTGCACAAAGATGTTTTGACCTAGGATGCCCAAAGTGACTTTCATGCTTCACATTGGACTCACAAGTTTATCCATGCCAAGTTTCAAGCCTTGATTCCAATCCTTGCCCAGTCAATTGGACAGTTGACCTAGAAATTAGCTGTATTGGGGAAAAAGTCAACTGTGGCCAATTGACAGTCAAACCTCATGATTTTTGACCCACATCAACATTATGAACTCATAGGAACCATTTGGTCAATTTTGGATCACAATTCCACAAGAAATTTGATCAGATCATCAAAAGGGCAAAATGGTCATTTTTAGGGTTTTGACTGCACAAAAGCAATTTTTGACTGTTTGACCTAGCCAATGGCAAACCAAGCTCATAAATGGACCCAAGGACCCCATGCATTTGTCTTGACATGTTCAACAAATTCAAAAGATCCCAATTGCACAAGGTTGACAGATGAATTTTCCAGTCAATTGATCAATTTTTGACTGTATACTGAAAAGTCAAACTTTGACTTTTTGGTCAAAATCAAGTGTCAAGATTCATTTTTCATCAAAACATGTCAAAATATGAAGCTTGTTCATCAAGAAATCAAAAATTGCAAATTAGGGTTTAAAATGAAGAATTTTCATAACTTAGAATTTTTCTAAGTTATGAAGATCCCTAATTTTTTCCTAACTTTGTCCCATTTTTCCACCAAGATGCATTTGGATTCAAACAAAAGTCAAAACATGAAAGTTGTAGTTAATTGCAAAATCTACAACTTTGATTCACAAAGTTTCCTCAAAAGAAGCTTGTAGCTCAAGTTATGATTTTTGGAACAAGGTTGCAAAACATTCTTAACTTAGAGAAATTTTGACCTATTTTAGGCAGGATTTTTGCCTAACTTCATGGCAACTTTTCACATGCTTCCACTTGGAATTTCAATTTGCATTACAAAGATGGATTGTAGTAAACATTCCAAGCTTTCCAAAATGTCCAAGAACTCATCAAACAACCTCATGGTTAGGGAGAATCGAATTTGGCAAGTTGGGAAAAACTCACTTTGTTCATGACCAATTTACATGTCCATAACCTTGCATGTTGAACTCAGCATGTTCTAAGTTGGATTACAGGTCCTTTATCTCATTCACACTCATAAATTTAATGCAAACCCCTTGTGTTCAAGCCTTAAATTATGTGTTTAAGCATTGCATGCAAGTTTAAGCTATAATTAGAAAAAGCAATATTTCCATTTTTGAAAAGTGGAACTTTATGTCAAGTTTGAAAATCAGGAAGTACAAGGCATATCTTTAGACACAAGATTCATGGAGATATCACACTGATCAAGGCTCAAGTGTGCAACATACTTGAGGGGCCTGTACAGGCCTAGAAACCAACTTGCCATTTCTTGCTTAAGTTAGAAGTAACTTGGCATAACTTGAACCAACTCTCATTCCAGCAAGAAGAAGCTTAAGCAAAGTTGTTGTACACCTTCCAAATAACCTAACTGATCTGAAACACGAGCCTATCATCTTCCATATCTCTCTATTCACAGAAACACCATAAAACTTCAAAAACAGGGCATAAACTGCAGTTTGAATCCCATAGCTCAATCCACTCGTGCACTTTCATCCAAACCAGTTCAAACACATTCCCTATCATCCCTACAAACTGTCCCAAGCCTTGGAAGCAGACTGTAACACCTCTAACCAACTTCATCATTTTCACATTTTCTGTTTTGCAGGTGGATTGCTATAGCTTGATTCACTTGGTTTCAAAGCAAAGTAAAGGTTGGAGAAGCATCCCTGACCTTCAAGCAAGTTGTACCAATACTCACTTTGCCTTGAAAGTGCCTCCATTGTCAGACACGATCCAAGTTGAATAGGTAAGTTCATGAACTTCTATCTCTCAATATAGGAAGAGTTAGCTCTAAGTTTGTGAATGAAAAATGTTCTACTCATGTCCCTGAAGCTATACATATCTTTACTTTCCATTTATTTTGCATATGCTGAGAGAATTTAAGGTCTGAACATTGATAAAAACTTAGGTTAAGAATTAGGGATGAAGAAATTCTCTCTCATTTCTGAGAGTTAGGTTAAGTTTTTTATATGTATGGAATCGTGGCTTGATGCTTGACATCTTTCATGTTGTAAGTTTGTGCTAAAAACCCAGGAATCAGGAGATATCAAGGATCACGTGTTACTCTGTTTTGTTGTTCAGAGGTTAAAGACAACCTTTTCATGGGTTGGGCCTGAGTTGTGTTACTTTTCACACCTTTGCATTCCACATGTACCCCCCTGGCCCATTTTGAGTTATCTTTGATATTTTTGATTTTTTCCTTCTGATTTTGTTTTGATATTTTTGTCTAAATATAAATAAACCTTAAAAATATTTTTTCACATTTTTTTTTCATTTTTTTTGACATTTATTTAGTTTCATTTATTTTGTATATAAATAAACCTAAATATACTATTATTTTAAAATACTAAAAAAAAAACAATACAAACATGTGTTATTTCTGATTTTTATTTTATATTATCTCTTGAAAACATTTTATATAAAATATACTTTTTTTAATAATATTAAATATTTTATTTTTGTACATATAATATATATTTAATAAATAATATAAATACATATATGTTTATTAATATATTTAGGGAAAATACAAAGAATTAATACATTTTATTCTTATTAATATTTTGACCTCAAAAATACTTTTTTTTACAATATACTTTTTTTTAATTTATTTTTATACATAATTAATAAATATTGCACATATTCAATAATTCATACATTTTATTTAGTAAAATTAGGGTTTTGCCCTAAATACTTAAAAATACCAAAAATTAATTAATTTTATTTTTATACATGATAAATACTTTTTTTACATACATATGAAAACCATTTTTGCATTTTTGCATATTTTTTTTTTTTTTATTTAATACTTGTGCAATTAAATCCCTTGTAGAATTTCAATTTGGATGTAATAGTTAGAATTTATTTTCTTGTCAAAATACCCCCATTTGAACATTTGTACCCCCCATCCCATATATTGTGTTGTAATAACTTAGGACCTTTTATTTTTCGCATTTAAAAGCTTTCTAATTATGCCATGTTAGAATTAGGGTTTGTATGCAAATCAATTAACCAAAATAGTTTGACCTAACTTCAAGATAAACAAGCATGAAAATGGACAACACTAATCACACTTGCACCCCTAGGGTACTCCACTTGTTGCCTTCAATAAATGGGCCATATTGCATGTTAGGTATCTTTGGGCAAAAACAAAACAATTCAAAAGATCATAGTCCCTCGATGACGCTTTCAAAAGTTGCCTAAAAATGATCAAGTCCCTTAAAGAAAAATTGCCCAAAGATACTTGGCGCCATTGCAATCATGGTCTAAACGATGACCCGCACCCGTCCCGTTCACATCCTAACACAAGATTGTCCACCAAATACAATGGTGGAACAAAATTGTTAAAAGGGTTAAAACATAGCAAAGATCTTTGAGAACTTTAGGGTAGATAGCTCTTGGGTACTTGTCAACTTGCAAAACAAAAACACTTGTCTATTTTTCAAACCACCCCTCACTACACTTTCAAAACAACTTTCAAAAGCCTTGAAACATCTTTTCAAAAAGACAAACACCTTTTGTAAAACATTCAAGTAAAGAATTGTTACAAGGGTTGCCTAGACAAGGCATCTTTTTCAAAACATTTTCAAAAACACACACAAAGCACCATTTCAAACAATTGAAAAACAAGGCAAGTTGATCTAAGCAAGTAACTAAGAGCCCATGGATAACCATGGATAGAAAGGGTGCTAATACCTTCCCTTTCTATAATCTACTCCCCGAACCCAAGAAAACATCTCAAAGGTTTTTGCTGTGCTTTTTTAACCTTTCCTTAGGATAAAATAAAAAGTCGGTGGAGACTCTTGCTCAACTGAAACATTTGCGAAAACAAACGCAAAACTCAAGTCAGTTCTCCCACCGTATCACACTCATGACTGGAAAACATATTCTGAAGATCCTCGTCATCTTGAACCTCAACCTTATAAAATATTATTTGGTTGTTACCAAAAAAACCCGGATTCTGATAAAATATTTGTGTCACGGGGCCTCGTCCAAGTTTGGCCTCCAATCTTTTTTTGAAGTACAAAAAATTGGCTTTCCTGTTTAAACAAAATCAGATGTTGTCTGTGTCTCTAAACAAAAACCCAAAGGTGGGAAAAATGTATGTCTCACTGTTGAAATGTGCACTGATGACATATTGGGGTGCAGAGGCCATTGTGTATGACTGTTTGTAGGTTTGAAGGTTGGAAGGTTTGAAGTTTATGAGTTATTTGCAGGAATTTTTGAATGTTCTAGTGTTTGAGAGATTAAGTGAATCAGTGTTTTGATAAATGTAAGACTAAATAGGTCATACTGTATTTGAATTAACCAAGGTTGTAATCTCTAAGGCTCCTTCCATCACGTCCAATAGTGTTACATGCATTCAGAGATGCCTTCTCCAAGGCTGTCACCTAGCCTGCGCCTACTCTACATCTACACTGTAATCTCTAAGGCTCCTCCTATCACGTCCAATAGTGTTACATGCATTCAGAGATGCCTTCTCCAAGGTTGTCACCTAGCCTGCGCCTACTCTGCAACCCATGCCACCTCTTATTCGCCAATGGGGATGGCGACACCTTTCATAATTATACTCTTTCACCAAGTCCAATGGCGCCTCTATTCATGTCCAATCGTGTTACATGGATTCAGAGATGCCTTCTCTAAGGCTGCCACCTAGCCTGCGCCTACTCTGCACCTACATTGTAACCTCTAAGGCTCCTCCCATCACGTCCAATAGTGTTACATGCATTCAGAGATGCCTTCTCCAAGGTTGTCACCTAGCCTGCGCCTACTCTGAAACCCATGCCACCTCTTATTCTCCAATGGGGATGGCGACACCTTTCATTTTTGTACTCTTTCGCCAAGTCAAATGGCGCCTCCATTCATATCCAATTATGTTACATGCATTCAGAGATGCCTTCTCCAAGGCTGCCACCTAGCCTGCGCCTACTCTGCACCTACATTGTAACCTCTAAGGCTCCTCCCATCACGTCCAATAGTGTTACATGCATCCATAGATGCCTTCTCCAAGGTTGTCACCTAGCCTGCACCTACTCTGCAACCCATGCCACATCTTATTCGCCAATAGGGATGGCGACACCTTTCATTTTTGTACTATTTCTCCAAGTCCAATGGTGCCTCCCTTCATGTACAATTGTGCCACATGCATGCAGAGATGCCTTATCCAAGACTGCCATGTAGCCTGCACTTACACTGCAAGAGTGACACTTATCATGCATGCATGCACCCACCTACCACCTCACTTACTCTATGGAATTTTTTTGCCTATAAATACAGAGCATAACATACTTCTCTCGCATCCACAATCGTCTCACTCTCTGCTACAAACTCTTTCGTAATCTCTTACAATTTCAAACTCTTTCATAATCTCAGGCATTTTCAATAATGGCTCTTATCACAATGAGCGATTCTCACAGAGGAACAAGGGACAATATTGCAGCATTTGTAAGTTTCTTTTATAGTTATACATTTTTCATACTTCTGGTAATGCTTTTTTTATCTTACTTACTCTTACACCTTTTACATTATTAACTTAGAATACCAAAAGATTCAGAATCCGGTCACACAACTACCTTCAGCCCGACCCATTGATCGTATTGTATCTGGAATACGCAGGTTTCAGACACGTTATAAAGATCTCCAACTGCACAATTGATTCAAAGTTCATACTTGCAATGTTGGAAAGGTGGAGTTCAGAGACCCATACATTTCACCTACCAATAGGTGAATGTACCGTCACGCTAGAGAACGTGTACATGTTATTGGGTCTCCCTGTCGATGGTAAGGCTGTTAACAGGTCGGTTCAACAACTCAATTCTCTGTGTGAAGAATTGTTGGGCAGGGATATGGTTGAAGGTGGTGGTGCGAGAGGTCAGGGTATACTACTAATTGAGCTAAAAAATCATTATGCGACTCTGGAATTAAACGAAAATTCCTCCGAGCTAGCCAAGGTAATAAAAGCTAAAACTTATATAATGATGCTATTTGGAAACTTTTCATTTCCCGAAAGTACGGGAAATAGTGTATATTTTATGTATTTAAATTTACTTAGAGACTTCGAAAAAACTAGAAAGTATAGTTGGGGTTCTACTGTTTTAGCCCACCTATACAGTTCCTTGTGTAAAAATACAATCAAGGAAAAATGTACATTTTATGGTTGTGCTTTTTTACTTCAAGCCTAGGGTTGGTAGAGGATGGAGTCCCTAAACCCCGTCAACAACAACACATTTGTTTTCCCATACGCAACAAAGTAAGTCATCAAGTTATATCATTTATTACTATTCATCTCTTCACCAAATATATGATAAAAATAAAATATTTTTCATTTCCTGTAGATATTGCGTGAGGGGTATGGATTACGGCAAGAATCCAAGATTCAATGTTGCACTATACCGCAATCTATTGGATCACCTTGGTCTGGATGATGTACGTCGTACCTTTCAACTTTTCTGCTTTTAAATTATTTATATATTACGTTTTCATTAACCTGGTTGAATTTTATCTGCAGTTTGTCTGGAGACCATATTTGGGTTTAGGCCATGAACCAAACCCCGAGGATACAGCAATTTGGAGCGCCAAGACTGCAATCATACGGTTCAATGTTGTGGAGATGCACCACAGTGACCGTGTGAAGATGCAGTTTGGAATGCATCAAGAGATACCCAGTGATCTGACTTGTTTGTCCCTGTGGCATCTCAAAAGGGTTGACGCCCAATAGGGTCTTACCAATTGGAAAGACTTTGCTCCAGAATGGTGTAAGATGTGGCAGAGGCGCCACCGACATGTCTTGCAATTCCCAGTTTTCCTTAATCATGGTAATATGCGACACACATATCAGTATTTATCTTGGTACAGATCGGTTAGTACCCCTGAAATACACGTGTCTCATCCAAGGTATTTGGTTTACCCACGAACACAATGGGCACAACCCTCATTTCTCCAACAACAAACCCAACACACATCAACCTCCCACCAACCCCTCAGACGAAACAGAACCACAAACACCCAACCACAATCACCACCACAATACAATTACACCCACATGCCCCACAACCAACCACAATCACCACCTCAGTACCAATACCCCCATATGCCTCACACCTAACCGCAATCTCAATCACAATACCAACATACCCGTATACCCCACACACAATTTCAGTCTTCTGCATATCCCAATATGGGCCCCTCAACATCTAACCTTAACCCTGATCTGGGAATGTCGGAAGATTATGAACCAATCGATCCAACTTACCATCGACCACAATATCACCAAACCACCCAACATCCTCAATACCAAACACCCCAAGATCCATTTCCTTTCTACCCCCCGTACTCAGACGACCAGTGCTACAGACCAACCATGGAACCCCACCCACCGCCAACACAGCCAAACTTTGAGGGTATGGGTAACCGACTGTACCAAAGCGGATCTTCTAGATATGAAGATCTGATTGATTTCATGGATCCGGAATGCATTGACTTCATTGGGCCATCGACCCTGTCACAGTAGGAAACATGACAAAACCCAGCACGAGAAAGGCGAGGACGGGGATGCGGAACCGGGGCTCATTACCGGGTTCCGGGGGACCACTGATTAATCTATTTTTTTATGTAATACTTATGTGTGTAATTATATTTTGTAAATAAAAAGTCAATTTTATTGATCCTATATCGAATACGTAACGCACCGCATTGAAGAAAAAAACGCGAAAATTGCCCTAGCAAATGCACTAAGGCGCCATCTCACTTGGCTTAGGGAAAGCCCTAAGCACCTAGGCGCCAAGTGAGATGGCGCCTCCCCTTAAAAAGTGGGTGTAGGCGCCAAGTGAGATGGCTCCTCTTTTGGGGAGTCATCTGAAACATAGTTATTTGCGTAATTTTTTTCCGAAACATAGTTATTTGCGATTTTTTTTTTAATACTTGGTTATTCCAAAAAAAATTCTAAATTTTATAAAGTTATTAAAAAATTTATTTGATAATAATTATAAATAAACTTTTAATTTTATTTAACACTAGAAATATATATATATATATATATATATATATATATATATATATATATATATATATATATATATATATATATATATATATATATTTTAAATTAAAGTAAAATATTTAAATAAAAGATAAGTGCAAAAAAATATTTCAAATATAAAAGAGATGTGAAAATTCAAATACAATAAAATATTTTTTGTTTTTCTCAAATTATAGCAATAAATGTAAGGACAAAATTTAAGTACAATTCTTTATGTGTGGTTCTTATTATTTTTCAATGAATATATGACAAGTATGCTTGAATATCATTTAAGGAGGGAAAATATGAGCAATTTGTATATGTGTAAGATGAAATTATATACTTGTCATATTTTCATTAGAAAATAGTAAGAACCACACCTAAAGAATTGTACCTAAATTTTATCCTAAATGTAACATTTGAAATAAATATTTTTAATCTTAAAGTAGTTCTTACATATTTTTCAAGTATAAGTCACTTTAAACTTATTTAAAATATAATATAGTATGCAACAATTTTTTTATGGTGTCTATATACTTTACTACTATAGTTTTTATATAATATCAAATAATATACTAATGACAAATAACAAAATATTACACAAAACAGATACGAGAATTCAAATACAATAAAATATTTTTATCTTATTTTAGAAAAAATGGTCTAACAAGTCAATCATTACTTCAACTATGTATATTCCTTTATATTAAAAATATTTTTCTCAAATTTCAAAAATAAAAGAGGTGTCAAATTCCAAACACAATAAAATATTTTTTGTTTTCCTAAAACTATAGCAATAAATATAGCACTTGAAATAAATCTTTTTAATTTTAAAGTAGTTCTTACACAATTTTTAAATATAAATCACTTTAAGTTGATCTTAAAAATAATATATTATGCAACAATTTTATAAAGTTCTACAAAATAGACATAAATTTTAAAAAGTTATTGAAAGTTTTATTTGATAATATTTATAAATAAACTTTTAATTTCATTTAATACAAACACTACAAAAAAATTCTCATTTGCGACGTGAATTTCACGTCACAACTCAAAAAATCACGTCACAACAAATGATTAGCGACGTGAAGGATCACGTGGCTGGAGAGAGGGTGACAAGTTGTTTGTGACATGATTTCCATGTCACAAAGTTGTGACGTGAAAATCATAAAGTTGCTTTATTTGCCACGTGATTTTCACGTCACAAAGTAGTGACGTGAAAGTCATGTCACTAAATCAAGTTGCGACGTGATTTTCACGTCACAACTTGTGACGTGAAATTCACTTCACTAATATTTATCTTTTTTTATTTAAATATAATAACAAAATTTGTTTTTCTTTGCATAATTAGTTAAATTAATAATATTAATTAATAAATTCATTATCATAAAACAACTTTGACACCAACTTTTTTAAATTTCTGTTTTAAAATATATATATATATATATATATATATATATATATATATATATATATATATATATATATATATATATATATATATATATATATATATATATATATATATATATATATATATATATATATATATATATATATATATATATATATATATATATATATATATATATATATATATATATATATATATATATATATATATATATATATATATATATATATATCAATTTTATATATAAAAATTGAATTAATTTATAAATTAACAGAATGTTCTAACCTCTTCTTTAATCTCCTTCAAACAATCTTCTTCTTTAATCTTTTTCTAAACTCTTCAATGTTCTTCAATTTTGACAAAACAAATTGAACAAAAATTAGTATTAATAAACATAATAAACAATAAACTAAATTATATTAATATATTGAAATTATATCATATAATATAATTACCGGTATCAATAATATTGTAGCTTTGGAAAAATTTTGAAGAAATTTAGTGGAAGATTTGAGATGATTTGAGGAGGAGAAGAAAATAGAAAAGAGAAGACTGTGAACAATGAAACTGGAATATGGATATGGAGCTGTGCACGCGTTTGTATATACGCCACGTAGCGACGTGAAAATCACGTTATAACCTTGTCACGTGATTTTCACATCGCAACACACATAACGGTCATAAAATATTCGTTCTCTCTGCAATACACTGTAACTTGTCAAGTCAAAACCAAATAAATTCCACCCCTTAAAAGTTGCGACGTGAAAAGCACGTCACAACTTAATTTTTAAAACTTTTTAAAAATCCATCCATCTGAACGTTACAGCTTTTGTTTTGCTTTTATTTTAACTTTTATCTAGCGACGTGAGTCCCACGTCGCAACATATTTCATTTTTTTTAAAAAAAGAATCTCTACATCTGAATGTTATTTTGATTTTTTTAATATATAAATTTATAGTGACGTGATTATCACGTCGCAACAGCCTTTTTTTAGCCACGTGATAATCACATCACAATTTTATATCACTGGAGAACACATTTCTTGTAGTGTAAAAATAAATACATATATTAAATAAATTAAAGTTAAATATCTATATAAAAGATACGTGCAAAAAAAACATGAGAATCAAAAGAAAACAAAAAAAAAAATCACTTTATAGATGTGTAAGTTTGTAAACATAAATTACGGATATCACTCTCAATTTAATTGCATGTATTTTCTTTCAAATGAAATGTAAATTTATCTATGTGATTAATTTATATTATTGTCTCTATTATAATTCACAAAACAAGTTTGTAATATAAATTTAGTAATCATATTTTGTCAAAATTAATTTTTAATATATTTAAAATTCAATAAAATAAATAAATAAATTAATTTACAAATGCGCATCACGCAAGTCTTAATCTAATTCTAGTATTAATTAAATAGATATCCTATTCTAGAATACACTAATATTCTAAGAAATATTCTATATACATATATAAATATATAATTATCAACACGACAAATTTGGGTTATGTGGAAAAAATATAGTATGGAACTAATAAAACATGTGTGCCCCGATCAATTCTTACAGTGTGAAATTATGAATAAAGTAGGGCACCGGGTGCAGAGACAACAACCTCGTTTCAAATTTCTTAATATTGTGGCTGAAAAACCTGAGTTTTTGGAGATGGTGAAGAAAAATAGGAAAACTGCAGAGACATGAAAACTGATGTATCTTTTATGGAGAAAGTTGAAACATCTACAACCTATTCTCAGAGGCATGAATAGGCACGTTTCTGCAGGTGCAAAAAGGATTGATGAGTACAGAGTAAACCTCACTAATGCTCAACAAAGTCTAGTAGGTGATGGTTTTAATCATGGACTGATCCAAGAAGTCAAAAGATGGACTGATATGGTTCTGTAGGCGAATGAGGAGGAAGAAAACTTATTGATGCAGAAGGAAAAAACTATGTGGCTGCAACTTGGAGACAACAATAACTCATACTTCCATGCAATTGTCAAGGGTCGAAATAAGAAAAATGGTATTCACCGGATCGTGGATGCTAATGGTGATATATTGACAAACTTTAAGGAGACGGAGAAGTAATTGTTGAGATACTATGGTGATCCGGTTGGCAAAAAAACTTAGGAGCTGCTCCATGTGGACATTAATGTTTTGAGAAAAGGCCCACAATTACATAAGAAATTCCACCATGAGCTAACTCAACATGTTACTGAAACAGAAGTGTGTCAAGCCCTCAAGAGCATTGGTGATACAAAAGCACCGGGAATAGATGGTTTTAATGCAAAAAAGTTTAAAACTACTTGCAGAATCACAACAGATGATATTATGAAGGCTATGAAGGTTTTCTTTGAGAAAAATAAAATTTGTGCTGCAGTGAATAGTGCATTGGTGACACTGATCCCAAAGTCACCAAATGCAAAAACCATGAAGGATATGCGCCCAATAGCCTACTGTACAACGATTTACAAAATAATTTCAAAAATCCTTACGTGAAGACTTAGTAAAGTGAACAACGAGATGATGGATGATAGTCAGTCGGCTTTTCTGCCTGAAAAAGTAATACATGACAATATTTTGATGGCACATGAGTTATTAAGGGGATACAATAGAAAACATATTTCACTAAGGTTAACTATACAAATGGATATTCAAAATGCATACGATACGGTGGATTGGTTTGCATTGGAAACAATTCTCGTGAGCTAAATTTCTCGGTGAGATTCATAAAGTGGATTATGGTATGCGTAACTATTGTATCATATCATTACTCCATCAATGGGCATGTTATGGACCTCTTGAAAGCGAAATGAGGATAGCCGCAAGGCGATCCAATCTCTCTGATGCTGCTGTTTGTTCTTATTATGGAATATTTATATAGATGTATGAAGAATTTAAATAAAACTACTAATTTCAATTATTACCCACGATGTGAAAAATTGCAAATTTTTAAATATAATATTTGGATAAAGTTTTTCCTTTAAAAGTAGATAGGATTGAAAAGGATTTGGGAAAATTTAGTTGCTCATAATTTTTTCCAGTGCATTCTTGTTTCGTTTATAATATTCTTTGATGCACAACAATCGTTCATAACCATCTACACGGACGACTATCCGACATGGCATTGCACAAATTCAACATTTGTAACTCAGATTCTAATATCTGCAATATCCCTAAATCTCCATGATCAGCGACAAAGGCTGTATTTTCTTCATAAGGTTCATCCTTAGAGTCATGATTTTCACCAGAAACATGATTATTTTTAGAAGCTTGTCCTCCAGAACTTACGTCTTCAGAGTTTTCCCTTCTAGAAGCATGATCACCACCATATTCAAAATCTAGATCAGAATCAAATTCACCATCTGAGTCATCTTTAGAGTCTCCAAAAGATTCTTCATCCTCTGACTCTGACTCACCTTCAGAACTTTCAAGTTTTGACTCATCTTCAGAAGCAGAATCTTCTTCAGATTCTGACTCATCTTCTGATTCTTCTTCAGACTCAGAATCACCTTCAGATTCTGACTTGTTTTCAGCTTCAGGAACCTTAGATTCTGACTCATCTTCAGAATCTTCAGCGTCATCTTCTGATTCTGACTCATATTCAAACACTCTTTTAGAGTCAGAATATTCAGAATAATCTTCTTCCCCTTCAGAATCAGAAAATGGCAATCTCACAGGTTCTTCATCAGATTAATAAGCCATTAATAGCACATGTTCATCATCTGAATCTCCTCTGGCTATTTTTGCTTCTTCTTTGTTTGACCAACAATCTTTAGCAAAGTGGTCAAACCTATTACAACAGTAACATTGGACTATTCTCTTGTCTTCTTCTTTCCCTTCTGATGTTTCTTTTCATCAAAATAGAAGACTTATGACTTCCGGGAACTACCACCATGTCTCTTCTGCTTCTGGTCTTTCTTGACAAAAGAAGCCTTCAGAGCCTGCTCAACTTCCCTCTCAGAATTTCTTTCAGTCAGACACAACTCTTACGCCTCTAGACTACTTTGCAGCTCTTCTATTTTCATGGTGTCCAGATCTTTAGAATGTTTAATTGCTATCACAATGTAATCAAATAGAGAAGTTAAAGATCTCAATACCTTCTCTATGATTACTTGTTCAGAAAGGATTTCTCCACCAACTTTCATCTCATTAGTGATTAGAATCACTCTAGAGATGTACTCAGAAACCTTCTCGTTGTCCTTCATGTTGAGATTCTCATATTTCTTTCTTAGGGACTGAAGCTTCACCTTCTTCACTGATGTGTCACCACTGTAACATCTGACAAGTGTGTCCCGCACAACCTTTGTTGTTTTAGAGTCAGTAATCTTCTCAAACACATTCGCATCCACACACTGATGGATGTAGAATAATGCTTTCTAATCTTTCTTCCTTATAGCATTTTGCGTTGTCTTCTGTGCCTCTGTCGCGTCTACTGTTAATGAATCATAGCCATCAGTGATAAGATCTAACACATCTTGAGAACCGAATAACACACACATCTGGATCTTCCAACGATTCCAATTTTTTCCATCAAACATTGAAAGCCTTGAACTGATATCGCCATTTCCGTTCATCTTCAACCTTATGCAGTTCTCTCAAAACTCACTAACACACAGTGTTTTCCAAATCCCACAGAATCAGAAAAATGTGATTCTCAATCACACAACACCTCACTGTTCATTAGTATTTCCCGTGTTTCCCTGTAGATTTCGAATCAGCCTCTGATACCAATTGTTGATGCACAAAAGAGAGATGAAAGACAAAATAAATATATTAAATGACGGCTACAAAATGAGGAGTAATAAATACATTGACCTACCTACTACTAGGTTATTTATACACAAATATTAGGGTATAATAAAATACTAAAATATCGTATAACAGACTTAGTCAACAAGACATTCCTAAAATATAAATTATTTTCAATACTTTGTTGGTATTGTAATATATCTCTGCTTTACATTTCGATATATGTCATTACCTGGTATAGCTTATGTCAATAGATTTAATTCGTGGAGATCGGTTTACATTTGGACGTCAGTTCCTGCTATTTGTTACTCGGTTCTTGCTTATATCTTTGTTAGTGAGTCTCCAATGTGGCTTCTAATGCAAGGAAGACATGAAGAAGCTATGGAAATGCTAACAAGAGTTTCTTCATTAGATAATGGTAATGATTTGAAAGTAGTTTTAATAGAAGTTCCAGTGAATAAACAAAAGGCTTCGGTTTTCCAAATCTACTCATCGATAGCGGAGCTAATTGGGAGAGGTTTTGTTGGCGATTTTGTATCACCAATGTATTTTAGTAGTAATGTGATTTCTAAAGGCCGATGTAATTATGCGTTAAGTTCGGAGACGAGTTAGGGAAGTGCGGAGTGCACGCTCGTCGAGCCAATGCATAATTGAATATGAATAATTGAAACGGGGTTCCAAGGGGCGAAGCCCCTGGCGGGGTGCGGGGCAACGCCCCGTTGGGGTTCCAAGGGGCGAAGCCCCTGGCGGGGTGCGGGGCAGCGCCCCGCGGGGTCCAAGGGGCGGAAGCGTTTTTTTTATTTTCTTCTGTGTGCGAGACCGAGGCCGAACGACTCCTTATATAGGAGAACAATAATTGAAAACGAAGAGACATATTTGTTCAAAACGAATATGTCAGTTGGGAAACAGTTATGTCCGTTGGGGAAAGGATTCAAAAATTTTGCACCCCAGCCAGGGGCTTCCGCCCCTTGGACCCCGCGGGGCGCTGCCCCGCACCCCGCCAGGGGCTTCGCCCCTTGGAACCCCAACGGGGCGCTGCCCTGCACCCCGCCAGGGGCTTCGCCCCTTGGAACCCCGTTTCAATTATTCGTATTCAATTATGCATTGGCTCGACGAGCGTGCACTCCGCACTTCCCTAAATCGTCTCCGAACTTAACGCATAATTGCATCGGCCTTTAGAAATCACATTACTACTAAAATACATTGGTGATACAAAATCGCCAACAAAACCTCTCCCAATTAGCTCCGCTATCGATGAGTAGATTTGGAAAACCGAAGCCTTTTGTTTATTCACTGGAACTTCTATTAAAACTACTTTCAAATCATTACCATTATCTAATGAAGAAACTCTTGTTAGCATTTCCATAGCTTCTTCATGTCTTCCTTGCATTAGAAGCCACATTGGAGACTCACTAACAAAGATATAAGCAAGAACCGAGTAACAAATAGCAGGAACTGACGTCCAAATGTAAACCGATCTCCACGAATTAAATCTATTGACATAAGCTATACCAGGTAATGACATATATCGAAATGTAAAGCAGAGATATATGACAATACCAACAAAGTATTGAAAATAATTTATATTTTAGGAATGTCTTGTTGACTAAGTCTGTTAGAGGGTATTTTAGTATTTTATTATACCCTAATATTGTGTATAAATAACCTAGTAGTAGGTAGGTCAATGTATTTGTTACTCATTATTTTGTAGTCGTCATTTAATATATTCCTTTTTTGTTTCATCTCTCCTTTGTGCACCAATAATCAGTATCTAGAGCTTCGGTTCGAATCCATGGGGAAACACGGGAAACACGAGTGAGCAGTGAGGTGTTGTATGATTGAGAATCACATTTTTTCTGATTCTGTGGGATTTGGGAAACACCGTGTGTTAGTGAGTTTTGAGTGAACTTCACAAGGTTGAAGATGAACGGAAATGGTGATATCAGTTCCAAACTTCCAGTGTCTAATGGCAAAAACTAGAATTGTTGGAATATTCAGATGTGTGTGTTGTTCGGTTCTCAAGATGTGTTAAATCTTGTCAACGATGACTATGTTTCATTAGCAGTAGAGGCGACAGAGGCACATAAGGCAACACAAAAGGCAATAAGGAAGAAAGATCAGAAAGCATTATTCTACATCCATTAGTGTATGGATGTGAATGTGTTTGAGAAGATTGCTGACTCTGAACAATAAAGGTTACGTGGGACACTGGTCATATATTACGATGGTGATGCATCAGCGAAGAAGGTGAAGCTTCACTCCATAAAAAAGCAATATGAGAATCTCAACATGAAGGACAACGAGAATATTTCTGAGTACATCTCTAGAGTGATTCTGATCACTAATGAGATGAAAGCTTGTGGAGAACCCTTTTTGAACAAGTAATCATAGAGAAGGTATTAAGATCTTTAACTTCTCAATTTTATTACATTGTGGTAGCAATTAAATATTCTAAAGATATGAGCACCGTGAGAGTTGAAGAGTTGCAGAGTAGTCTAAAGGCGTATGAGTTGCGTATGACTGAGAGAACTTATAAGAGGGAAGTAGAGCAAAAGGCTCTGAAAGCAACTTCTGGTAAGAAGTATCAAAAGCATAATTGGTCAGAAGCCAAGAAGAAAACTAATGATGATCAGAGGTCAGAAGCCTCAACCTCTGATAGGCAGAATAATGTCCAGAAGGGAAAGAAGAATTATAACAAGAAGAATGTTCAGTGTTACTGTTGCAAGAACTTTGGTCACTATGCCAAAGATTGTTGGTAAAACAAAGAAAGGAAGTCAAAAGAAGCAAATATAGCCAGAGGAGAGTCTGATGATGAACCTGTGCTATTGTTGGCTTCTAATTCTGATGATATGAATTCATCAGAATGGTGGTATATGGATACAGGGTGTTCAAATCATCTTACTGGAAACAAGAAATGGTTGGTTGATTTTGACTCTGGAAAGAGTACAAAGATCATATGTGCTTATGATAAATACCTCAATGTATAAGGTATAGGAAATGTCAGAGTCATTCTAAACAATGTGAAAGCAGCAGTGATCTAGAATGTGTGGTATGTACCTGGCATGAAAAGCAATCTGATGAGTGTGAGACAACTGATTGAGAAAGGTTTTTCAGTTACCATGAATGACAATATTCTGAATCTGTATGACTGTAATCAGAAGCTAATTATGGAGTCAGAATAATAAAGGAACAAAACATTCAAGGTGAATGTTAGAACTACATAATCTGAATGTCTTAGTGCAACAAGTGTTGTCAAGGAGAGTGAGTTGTGGCACATAAGATTTGGTCATCTGAATTTCAGAAGCTTAGGGCATCTGAAATCGAAGAAGATGGTACATGGAATTCCTACAATCAAGAAGCATGATAAGTCATGAAAGGTGTGCATGGAAGGGAAGCAACCAAGATTTCCATTTGCGTCAAAAATAACTCCAAGAGCAAAATATGCCTTTAGAGTAATGTATTCTGATGTGTGTGGTCCATTTCCAATAGTATCGATTTGAGGGAATAAATATTTTGTATCATTTGTTGATGAGTTCACCAGAATGACATGGTTATCTCTCATAAAGTTCAAACACGGGGTATTTGCTGAA
Organism: Vicia faba; assembly: GCA_948472305.1. NCBI lineage: Eukaryota > Viridiplantae > Streptophyta > Magnoliopsida > Fabales > Fabaceae > Vicia > Vicia faba. The sequence continues at coordinate 1,460,557,632 of OX451737.1, forward strand.
TTCAAGAAGTTCAGACTGAAGGTTGAGAATTAGAGTGGCCAGACTCTGAAGATTCTTAGAATTGATGGTGGTGGTGAGTATAACTCCACAAAGTTCAAAAGATTCTGTGAGGAGAATGAAATTGAGCACGAGGTTACTGCTCCCTATACTCCTTAACACAATGGTCTTGCTGAAAGAAGAAACAATTTTTTGCTTGATATGGTGCGGAGCATGCTGAAAGAGAAGAAGCTTCCTTATACTTTGTGGGGAGAAGTTATTGTTGTTGCATGTTATATGCTCAAGAGATGTCCAACGAAGAAGCTAAACGAAATAGTTTCTATTCAGAAGTGGACTAGATAATAGCAAAGTGTTAGTCATCTGAAGGTGTTTGGTTCTGTATGTTACAAACATGCCCCAGAAGTCAGAAGACAGAATTTGGATGATAGAAGTAAAGTAACGTTATTGGTGGGGTACCATAGTACAGGTTCTTACAAAATTTATTGTCCAGAAACTAACAAAGTTGAGTTCAGCAGAGACGTCTTTGTAAAAGAATCAGAAGTCTAAAATTGGGAAAAGTCTCGTTCTGACTCTGATGAGAGAACTTTTGAAGAAAAGTCAGAAACACATGTTTCTGAAGCTGGTAAAGATTTTGACTCTGAAGACGAGTCTGATGGTGACTGTGATACGGTGGAAGAACCGACTATTAGACGCTGGTTTGCGTTTTGTGTTTTTTATTCGCAAAATGTTGCGGTAAGCAAGAGCCGCCACCGAATTTTATTTTATCCAACCGGAAAGGAAAAAAATACAGAAAAAAATCCTTTTCCGAGATATTCTGAGTACGGTGGGTAGATTATAGAAAGGGAAGGTGTTAGCACTCTTTCTATCCATGGTTTTCCATGGGATCTTAGGTACTTGCTCATCTTTTTAAATTGCTTGTGTATGTGCTTTGTTTTTGAAAAGTTTGACTTCGTGATAACCCTTGTATCGGTCCTCAAAGGTGTGACGAAGTTTGTTTTGAAAGTTTGTTTGAAAAGTGTAAGTGTGAAAAGTTTTAATTTGAGCAAGTACCTACTAGCATCTACCTACTCGAAAAAAGATCGTTTATATTCTTGTTTCCTTTAGACAGCGCTATCCCACTATTGAAATAGGTAGCACCGTCGTTGGAGTTGTAAGGGTCAATTCGAAAGGGACGTATGATCATTAAAGAAATATTAGGACACCTTAGTAAAAAACCTAGAGTCTTAAGATCATATTCAAGGCAACATTTCCGAGGAAACATTTCTGAGACAACATTTCTGAGGCAACATCTCTGAGGCAACATTCGAATGGGACATTTGATCTTTGTTAGACAGGAGGGCTACCACTAAGACACCATATGCTTAATGATCGTTTATCGAAGACAACCGAAGTGAGACTATACCCTAAGAGTGATATGTGCGAGTGATTTGTTTCAGTTATTTATCTTTGCACATTAGGGTTTTCTAACCGTATTACTTTGTCATGCATTCTTGTCATACAATCCTATTAGCATACATCTAAACAGTCAAATATTTGCGGGAATTAAAATGCGAGAAAGTAAATCTACGCTATTACAAGGCTTCAGAGGGGGGATTATTTACATAGCTAAAAACCCAGGGAAAAGTGACAAGTAAAAAGTCCTAGATTAAACTATTACAAACCATGAACAGTTACAGAAATATTGGCAAAAATAATTAACACGCGCACGATGAATTAAATACAAAACAGTCTAGGGTTTTGACCCTTGCTTAAACCTAATTGTGATTGATTAAAAAAATGTTTTTGTTTTGTTTTGTTATTTTAAGAAAATAATTAAACTAAAGAGAAAATCCTAATTCTAATTAATTTTAAATTAAGAAAAATAAACTAATTTATTCTAAAATCTATTTTTTGTATTTTTATTTGTTTGATAAAAAAGAGAAAATTAAATTAAATCAAGTGATAACCTAATTTTCTATTTGATTTTATTTATGAAAACAAATTACAATTTCCTAAGTTAAACTAAATTAAATTAGTTTTGATAATAATAAAAAAAACTAATTCTAATTTTTGTGAATTATTGATTTTATGACTTTATAAAAAAGATTAATTTGTGAATTAAAAAAATAAAAAAACAAATGTTGAAAGATTTAAATAAACTAAAAGAAAAAAGAAAGGAATAATGGGCCTGTGCTTTAGCAATTAGGGGGGTGCCAACTGAATTTCTGGGCCCAAGGTTGATGGTCTGCTGTTTTGACTTTGCTGGATTCAGTGCATATGTTGACTGGAGGCGCATGATGGACCTTCAAGGGAGAAGCCTTGGATCTGGGCTAGAGACATGATTGATGGTTGGATCTTGATGGCACATGGTGGACTTCTTGATATGCAGCGTGCTGGATTACCTATTGAAAAATATTATGAACAAAGATTAGGACCCGGGGATCAAACCCAGGTCCTTATGCATATTTTCAATGTACGCTTGCCAACTGAGCTGCAATTGTTATTTGTTCATATAATAAAAACAAAATATGATATAATGAAAACAAAAACGCTGAAACCCAAACACGCGAAAATTTGAATGGACGAGTGGTGGGCTGACACACATCTTCTTCTCCAAGAAACTGTTGTTTTAGGTAAACAAACTTTTACCTACGGACGTTTCGTTGTAGGTATAGACCTGTGTATCTCAAAAATTATCCATAGGCAAGATAAATGATCATGACTGGTACCATTCAACTCGTCTCATCCTCACGAGTATCATGGAACCTGAATCAACATTCAATTTAACCTATACTGCAAAACCCTAAAACTAACCAAGAAACCCTAGCCATGGTAGTTTTACGTACAGTCAACAAAAATGCAATTGAATATAGTGATTAGCTTGCAAACTCAATAAGGAACAAGAATATATAATCAAAATGCGCAAATGATGTATAAATAAATGAAAACGAAAACGGGTTTTTTTAAGCTAATCGTGTGACTGCTACAACGTGTTTCAGGACGTGGGGAGGCTTGCTAGTGATTGGAACACGTTCCTGGGGCGTCCAGCAATCGATTGGTAAGGTTAGGATGGCTTGAGATGGCCTGTAACTTGGAATTCGATCTGCACTTTTTCTTGAAATTTTTTAGTTTTGTTCTTGCTCTGCACGACTGTTCAACCCTCTTCCATGCCTTGGATACCTTCTGTATTTGTAGTACAACATATTAGGTCAACAAAAACGACTTGAATCTTGCCCGTTATGAAGATTTGATTTGGTCTTTCATGGCATATGATATCTTTCCAAATTTTCTTCAATCCAATCTTTTTCAAACCAAATCAGCCTTGCACTAATTGGTTCTCATTTGACAGCACATAATATCTTCCTTCAATGCAAAAATCATCCCTAAAACACATTATATGATTTATTTAGATTTATTTGATTTTATTTGAATTTTAAGTGAATAAAAATCAAAATAAATTAAATAAATAAATAAATAAAGCATGGAGGAGCCTATAGGTCGTGGACTATGCTAGGAATGAGATGCAATCTTGAAAAGATGGGCCCATGTGGAAAAAATGCAATTTTAACCAATATTGACTTTTGCCAATTTTGCAAAAAAGGTCAACTTGGCCAATACATAACTCTCTCAATTTTGACCCTAGAGAGGTGTTCTTGGACTTTTTAGAAAGCTTAGGATGTCCTCTAATCAACCCTTTTAGTCTCATCTCAATTGAGTATTCCATTTTCATGTATGAAGCTTTGACCCAAAAGGTGTTTTTGTTGACTTTTCAAAATGACTTATAATGTCAAAATTTATATCTTTGTGAGTGCATATTCTGAACTTGGGAGCTGAAGATGAATTGTAGGGAATTGCATCCTCTTAAAAATGAGCTTTGGATGAGTCATTTATGATAAAGTATGAGAAAGTTATGTTTGGTCAAATTTGAGTTGACTTTTCCTACAAAACCCTAATTTAGCAACTTTTGGATTTTGATGAATTGTGAGCAATCCTTGATGAATCATGATCAACCCTTGATCAAATGATGAATGATACTTTAAAATGAGTATGTTGACCAAAAATCTTGAGGTTTGACTGTATGTGGGCCACAGTTGACTTTTGACCTAGTACAGTTGATTTTCAGGCCTTTGAGCAATTGACTGAGCAAACTTCCTCTGCAAGGCTTGGAACTTGACATGGATGATCTTGAGAACATATTAGTACAATGGTGAGCATTTGGGATCCTTTGGACTCAAGCATCTTGATGCAAAATGAAACTCTAATTTGAAGTAGACTGCCTTAAGAGAGGGTTTGTCTGGTCAACTTTTGAACTTCCTTGAGTAGTTTGGGGACTTCACGTGATATTTGTTGAGAAATATGGGAGGGAAAATTTTGGGGTACAACAGTGACTCTGACTCTACAGTAGATTCAGAAGGCAAAGATGATTCTGACTCTGACTCCGGTGGTGATTCAGACTCTAGGAATTTTCAAGACTCTACTTCTGAAGATGAGTCGGATCTTGAAAGTTTTGAAGAAGAGTTAGAGTCATAAGATTCTGATTCTGGAGACTCTAAAGATGAGTCAGGTGGTGAATTTGATTCTGATCAGATTTTGAATCTGGTGGTGATCATGCTTCTAGAAGGAAAAACTCTGAAGATGTAGGTTCTGGAGGACAAGCTTTTGGATATGATCATGTTTCTGGTGGTAATCATGACTCTGAAGGTGGACCTTCTGAAGGAGGAGCTTCTAAAGATAATCTAGCCTTTCACGGTGATCATGATTCTGGAAGTGAAACTTCTGAAGGCAGAGTTTCTGAAGGCGGTCAAACTTATGAAGGTGGAATTTCTGGTGGTAGTCGAACTTCTGAAGAAAGTCCGGAAGGAGATATTGTTCTAGAATCAGGAGGAGATTCTGAATAAGTCTAGAGGCCACAACGAATCAAAAATATACCAAGAAGATTTGCAGAATTTGACAAGCTGCAAGATACTGAAGGGACTCTGAAGTATGAAGTGTTATTCCCTTCTGGTGTTAGATCATATGTTGAGCTAATATGCTATCCAGACTTTGATTTGTATGAAGACTGAATTAACAGAAGAAATACTTCTAAACATTTTTGTTTGTATCTGGAAAGTCATATTTCTTGGTGCTCCAAGAAGCAACTGGTGGTTGCGTTGTCAACCTGTGAAACTCTCAAGAAGAAAGTGTGGTTGAATTCCATGAAAGAAGAACTTGAGACTTTAGAAAGAAACAAGATTTGAGAGTTAACTGAGCTTCCAAAGGAGAAGAAAGTCATCAACGTCAGATGGGGATTTCAAGATGAAATCTATTTTTCTGAATGGAATTGCACACTCTAGAACCCAAAAGCAACGGGTGGACGTTCTAACAAAGACTATCAAGACTGATCAATTTCTTTGTTTGAGGGATGAAATTGATGTTGTCATTTTTATGTAAATATAAATTAAGGGATGGTGTTGAAAATAATTTATATTTTAGGAATGTCTTGTTGACTAAGTCTGTTAGAATGTATTTTAATATTTTATTATATCATAATATTGTGTATAAATAGCCTAATAATAGATAGATCAATATATTCATTACTTCTTATTTTATAGCCATATATATTCATTTTATCTTTCATCTCTCATTTATGCACCAACAATTCTAACACATACAAAACTACCAACATTGTCATTCTTTTTGTCAGCAATAAAAATACAAGAAAAGGTGTGAGAAGAAATAAAGCTCTTGATACTATGTCCTTATATGATTTGGAAAATCATAAATAGTGAGAAGGAAATAAAAAAGAAAAAGACAACCAACTTGTTATATGGTTTGGAAAATCATAAATAGTGAGAAGGAAATAAAAAAGAAAAAGACAACCCACTTGTGCATGACATTGCTTTTCTGTTTTTATTCAATAAATTTTGGTATGCTTTCCGTTAATGGTAATGGTTTCAAGTTGGGATGACTCATTATTATAGTGATAGATAGTGATACCTGTCAAAGAAAAAATTCAACAACTTGCAACATGTGCTGACTGCTGACATGTTTTTTATGAGTATAACTATTAACTTTTGCCAAAATTTATTGGTGGTCCATTGTAATTGTGTCAAACTCATAATCATATAGAGACCTTGAGGGACTAAAACAGAAACATAGCATACACACTAAACTCTATTAGAAACAGCTTTCATCAATTTTATGCATTTTTCATTTGATCAAAACATTCATCAATTTTATACATTATTCACCCCTAACGGTTAGCAGTGGTAAGAATCAATATTGAACACGAGGAGGAAAATAACAGAATCATCTTTAACTGTCTTTGGAATTATCAGAACATAAGCCTCAAAAATATAAATGCAAGATCACCATTATCGAAGTATTCCCTTCAAAAAATCAAATCTCAAGTATTTAATACAATGGACATGAAAACTAAAATCATAGTAGACAGACAACATTACCAATTTATACCGACATATCGTCTTTCTTCTCTTGTTGATCCATGGTATCACAGAGAGCTAATCCTCTTGTCTCCGGCAAACCAATCAACGTAAAACACGACAACATGACAACTACTCCAAACACGCCGTAAGAGTAAATGTCATTTTTCCTCCCAGCAGATATCAAAAAGGGGGTGAAAATGTTACCAAAATTCATAGCTTGTCTCACCAATGATGTTGTAGTGTTCCTCACACTTGTTGGAAATAGCTCAAGAACGTAAATGAGAAAGACATTAAAAGCTGTGCAAGCACAGAAAAACGATGTCATTGCTAATCCGACTCTAATTTCTTGTATTCCTGGTCCAACAACAACACACATTATACAGCATACGCCACTGGCTACTGAAAATACAAGAATTGATGGTTTTCTTTGGCGGTTCTCCAAGAAATAGGTAGCCACACAAGCCGGTATTTCCATCAAGGCACTGAACACAACGGCCAAGTAAATATCGAAACCTAAGTTCCCAACTGCTAATGGCATACCAAAATACACCATTCCAATTCCAATACCAAGCACCATTACCGCCACCATTCTCTTTAAAGCCCAACCTGTCTCAAACAACTCGGCTATCGAAGAGTAGAGTTGGAAAATTGAAGCCTTTTGTTTATTCACCGGAGCTTCAATTAAACCTACTGTCAAATCATTATCATTCTCTAATGAAGAAACTCCTGTGAGCATTGCCATAGCTTCTTGACGTCTTCCTTGCATTAGAAGCCACCTTGGAGACTCGGTAACAAAGATATAAGCAAGAACCGAGTAACAAATAGTAGGAACCGACGTCCAGATGTAAAGCGATCTCCATGAATTAAATCTATTGACATAAGCTATACCAGGCAGTGTCATATACCCAAACAAGAAGGAGGAGTATTCGAAAATACCAACGGTGAACCTCCATTTGGTACTAACTTTCTCCATGAGCAAAACTAACACACAGGTTCCGATCGACGAACGCAAAAAGCCAATGAAGAATTTAAAAGCTGAGTAAATCCAAATATTGGTAGAGAAGACTATGAGAGTTGAAACTATAGACATCGATAAACAAGACATAACAAGTGTGTTCTTTCGTCCAAGTGAACTATCAGCTAAAGTTGCGAGAAAAAACGAACCGAAAAGGCAACCCATGAAGAATGAAGATTGCGGTAAACCAGTAATAAAGCTACTAGCACACTCAAGACTCCATTGAGATATGACTGTTTTGTGTGATGGTCCATCCCATGACCATGAAGATTTAGGGATATTGCAGATATTAGAATCTGAGTTACATAATGTTGAATTTGTGCAATGCCATGTCGGGTAATCTTCGGTGTAAATGGTTATGAATGATTGTTGTGCATCAAAGAACGATGCAAGTGAAACAAGAATGCACTGCATAACTTCTAACCAACCAAATCTTCCTAAACCCTTTTCCATCATATCATCTATTGATTCAACCACTTCCTGCTCAACAGAATCATAATTTGTTAAAACTGGAACTAAATCTCCAACTCCCATAGCTATTAAAATTAAAACTAAAATCAATTCAATTGAATACTAGAAGCTAGGGGTGTTCAAATTCAAACCAATCCAAATAAAAAACCGAAAACCGATCCAAAAAACTAAAAATCACAAAAAACCGAAATTTATTGGAATTTTTGGATGTCATTTTGTAAAAACCGATTGGTTCGGATCAGATTCCAAATTAATTTTTTAAAACCGATTCAAACCAAATCAAACCGCTTACATATATTTTTATACTTATTTACTTTTTTATTAGAATGATATGTTACGTGAATTTATTATTAGATGATAATAATTTTTTTAATAATAGTTATTAGCTTGGTATAATTCATTTAATTTTATTATTTCAATCATAATCAACCACTCTCATTTTGTAATATTAACTTTTAATATACTATATGTTATATATTATATTAAATCTATGATTTATTAGTAATTTTATAATATTAATAAAAATATAATATGTAATTTGGATATCCAAAAACCGATCCAAATTAAACCGCATAAAATTGGATCAGATCGAATTGGATTTTTTTAATATATCATCCAAAACTGAACCAAATCCGAATCAAACCGTAAATAAATTTATCTTTGAATCAGATAATTTTTTGTCTTAAAACCGATCCAATCTGAGCCGCGAACACCTTACTAGAAGCATAGGATTATGAATATATAACTCATAATTCAGCTACTACCATGTACCAACAACTAAGGAGGTTTCTTGGGATTTCAACTATCTTAATCATAGTGAAACAAACTTCATATATATTATCAATGATCTAATGCATGTGCTCAAGATTGCAAAAGTAATAAAAAATGCAACTAGACGATAAACTTAGGTTTGTTAATAAAGATTTGAAAGTAACTAGTTAGTAAAAATAATAATAACAATGGAAAAAGAAGATGTATACCTTAGAAGAAGGTTGAGGAATGGAAGAAGGTAGCTCTTCAATAGCCTCCATGAATGAATGAGAAAGAGAGAATGACACAAGTTTATGTGGTAGGAGAAGTGAATGTGGTGATTAGTGTAAGAAATGAATGAACATGAATAAACACGTGTTATACTTATCATATTTAGTCAAACGGCTATGTAGCTTTCAATGTTTTATTCTTAGTGTATAACATTCTTAGTGTATTGTTTAACTAGATTGTGACCGGTGTGGGGTTTGAAATTAATTTATTCTTTTTATAATTGAAATATAGAATAGTTTATTCTTTTACACATGTTATTTATAACACTTGAGTCACTATTTTTAATATTAAAAAAATTTAATATATGCTGCTATACTCAACCTTGTTGTAGGTTTTGTTTTATTAGAACATAAATATTAAGTTCTTCTTTTTTTTCTTCTAGTAACATTATTATCACTCCCTTAATAATAATCCCTAAATTATAATATGTTGATTTTTATTTTTGAGTTTCTAATAATAATGTGATTAAAATGAGTTGATAAAGAGATGTTTTCAAAACTATCTGGTAATCAATTAATAGCTTTTAAAGAATATATTTGATTCAAAATAAAAATTAAGGTAAATTAGTATCAATATTATAATTTTAACAGAATATGAATATTAAGATGAGTCTCTAATTTTATCTTATTTTCTTTTTATAGTAACAACACCATCACTCCTTTAATTATAAAGATATGTTTAAAAAAAATAATAGAGAGAAATTTATAAAATTAATTACTAACCAATTAAGAGTATTTAAAGGATATATTGATTTCAACAATATATATATATATATATATATATATATATATATATATATATATATATATATATATATATATATATATATATATATATATATATATATATATATATATATATATATAAAGATGAAAGATTAACCGTGAATAAATTGATATATAGTGTAAATTTAAAAGAAAACATATAATTGTAACTCAACATTTTCATTTTCTACATACATGTTTGGTAACTAAAAAAGAAAAAAAAATGTTTAAGTGGTATATAAAATGATGAGATATAAAAAAATTGATTAAAAGATTATTTCAATAAGTTATGAAGAGAGGAATTTTATTTTAATTGTCCAACGATCTCTAATAAACAAAAAAAAAACTTAAAGAAGGATTAACACTCAAGTAACACTATCAATATTATAATGATTGAGTTAATATGTAGTGTGTAATTTCAAAATTTAATATAACCTAAATACTAAATTTTCAACTCTTACATGCATGTTTGGTATCTCAAAACAGATAAATATATATCGTACAAAAAAAACATATTTTAATCCTAATTGTTTCAAATCTTTTACATCCATGTTTTATAACTCATAAAGCATACTAAAACACTTAGATAGAATTGGATTGTAATAAAGGAAGAAAATTGTATGCGAAAGTAATTCATTTATAAAAGACTCCCAATAAATAATAACGAAAGTATAGAGAAAAAGGAAAGGAGAAAATTTCAATGTTTCATATGCTATTAAAATAATTTTATGAGTCAATAAAGATTAAAGAAAACGATTTTTTTATGGTTTAAGTGTGTTGATTATTAACACCCGTGTTGTTTTAGTGTCATAACTCATAACACAGTTATAATACATAAAATTAATAATAATGATTAAAGTATTTACCACTATTTATTTATTTTATTATTATTCATTAAAATTCAAAAAAATATATATATCATTTGATAAACTAATTTTTAGACAATTTTAAAGTTAAAAATTAAATTTTAATTTGAACATTTTAAATTATTTTATTAACTTATATAAATGAAAAATATTTTTATTATGTTAATATGTTTTTATTATGAAGATTTTATGTTAATATGTTAAGTTTAAATCTAAATTGTAGAAGAGTGAGATTCTTTAACTTATATTTTAGAAATAATAAATATATACTAAAATTATATTCAAATATTGTATTTCTTCTCTATTGAAAATTGTTTATATAAAAGTTATTTATATATTTATAATAAATATTTACTAAAACTGTGTTTAGATTTTTTATATTTCCAATTATTGCATAATTCATAAAAAATTATGATATTTATAAAAATTATTTATATTTTTATATTAAATATTTACTAAAGCTGTATTGAGATTTTTTTTATTTATATTTTTGACTATTGCATAATATATAAAAATTATAATATTTATAAAAAATATTATTTTTAATAATGTTAGTTGGATAGTATATTATTATTATTATTATTATTATTATTATCATTATTATTATTATTTATTATTGTTAGATGAAGCTTATATTGTAGTTTATTATTATATTGTTATTATTATTGATCGTACCTGATCAGAGTTGGACCATCACAGTTGGTTTTGAATTGAATTTGAAAGAGATGGGGGAGGAGGGAGAGTATCTGCAAGACACTCTGATGACAAAGTGAGAGACAGAATGAGTAGTATATAGGTGTGAATGAATGAATACCTGGCCCTCTTGAAATAAAGGGTATTTATAGCCCCCAGCGCTGGGCCAAGGTCCCTTTATTGGGCTGACCAAACAGGCCCAACAAAGGGACTGCCAGGTTCCACGTGAATGGTGGGGACCTGCACGTGGTCCTCTACCTGGATGATGCTCTCCGCAGAATAGGGAGGGTAAAGACGCGATCTTCCCGGGATCCTGAGGACTCCGAGACATTCGGAGAGGTTGAAAGTCTGCCCTACGAGGAAGATATTCGAGCATGGCTTGGATTGGGATGTTCCTCGTCTGGGGCGTCCCTCGTTGGGGACGCTCTTCGCGGGTACTGGCAGGCGCTGTCGTGTTCAACCAGTCATCCATGATCGGGTGTGCTCGGAGGATCTAACGCTCAGCATGATACGTTGTAAAGCTTGGATTGGGCCTCACTGGTGATTGGGCCACGGGCAGGCCCAGTCCAGAACAGGAGCCCCCCAAGTCGTTGCTCCTGTTACAAGAGTTATGACGATTCCAGTTTTCTCTTTCGCGAGACTTGCTTGCGCGATGCCGGGATATTCAGTCGGGGAGAAGAGACATTACCCGGTTGTGATTTTCCCCGTGCAGCGATCGAGGAGTGTTTGAGGAGTGCTTGTGGGGACGCGTCATTTAGACACGTGGTGCGGCTCTTGGAAACCACAATGTCGCCCTAGAGAATAGGGCCATCATTGTCTATGCGAGTAGATGTCAAGGACGAGGGCGGTTTGTGGTTCCCCGGCACGATGTTTCATATTCCACGCCATCTCTATAAATAGGGCTCCAGGGCCCATAGTTCGTTTTCACTTCTCAACGCTTCTCATATTTTCTATGCTTTCAATCTCGTGAGTCATCATAGCGTCGCTGAGACCGCCGCTCCGTTAGCCATATGATTACTTCCACCACCGTCGCTCTTCAAATCTTCTTCCAAGTAAGTGTTTTCTCCCTTTGATTTCTCGTGTTGTAGATAGATTTGATGGCTTTTTAGTGGTAGAATCTTGTGTCTGGGGATTGTGCCCGATAAATTTAAGTGCGTTAGGCGCCTGATTCATGGTTGTGCCCGAGATATTCATGAGTTTAGGCATACGGTTTACGATTGTGCCCACGATACTCATGCGTTTGGCTTAGTAGATTTATGAACTTGGTCGGGAGATTCATCCTTTCGTTGGTATGTAGGCTAAGTTTCCCCGTAATATTCTTGTACCGGGCCAGCAACATTATGAACTTGGTCACGGGATTCGCCCTTCGCTCGAGATATTCATGCTATGCTCGCGTCGTTCATGATTGATACATGTCCGCCGGTGGGGTCGGTGTTCGGTCGAGGTCCACTTATTCCCCGTTTTTCATGCAAATGGTTGTAGACTCAGTCTGAGTGTTGCTTACTTCTCCCCGTCTTTGTGGCAGGCAAGCAGATTTGCTGTCGAATTCACCAGTTTCCTGTACTTTGTAGGTAAATGGCCGACATTCTCGAGTCCTCGGGGCATAATGACATCGAGGAAACAAGCACAGCGGAGGAAACTATTACCCTGGTCGACACCGTCGATGACCCCACTCTGGATTGGGTCGGTGCTGAACTCCGGGGAATAGCTTCGGTCTATAGCCTTCGCAGTAGACAAGCTTAATTATACCGTCGTCGAGTATGGCGGAGGTCAAGAGGGATTTCAAAGGAACTTCAAGATTATGAGGCCGACGAGGGATGCACGTATCTGTTCGGAGTTTACACAGGATGCATTTCCTATGTACGAGATCGTATTTAGAGATCTCGGGCTCCGGTTTCCCTTCAATGACTTCCAGGTCGAAGTATTCAACCATCTGAACCTGGCCCCCTCCCAACTCCATCCTAATGCGATTGCCTTTCTCCGGGCATTCGAGCTCACTTGTCGTTTCCTGAGGATTGGGGCGACGATTCCCCTGTTCTTCAGGGTTTTTCACTTACAACGGCAGTCCCGAGGAGAAGCACAATTGGGTGTCCCTTAAGCACTCGAAGAGACTGTTTAGGATGTATATGGATTCCATGCGATATTTTAAGGACAAGTGGTATATCCTACAACCGTCTACACAGACGGCCGTGGATTCACTGTTCAAACCGGCCACTGTGGTGGATGAGGATGGGGAACCGTGTTTGGACGCTGGGGTAATCCCGAGATCGGGAGAGTCTCTAGGTTTCCCTTTTACTGGTGTTCGGGCCATTACGACCATGGTCCTAGATACTATCACACTCTTGATGGGGATATGAGTGTTGAGGACGAGGAAGCTAATGGCGTCCTGAACAAGTTTGTCGATGGCTTCTTTCCTGCTCGATGGGTTACGAGGGAAGGGGACGACATTCTTGATGAGGATGGCTATCCGATGTTCGAGGCGCGCCCGATCAATATCAAGGCACTCGTCGAGTGCCAATCTTACGGGCAAGTCGTAGACCTCTTAGGTTTCTTTCTTTGCTCTATTGATATTCCTCTTTAATTGCTTTCATTAATGTACGTAGCTAACCCCAGTACGCTTCCTTTGCAGGCCAGATGAAGTTATTTTAACGGTTGTAATTTCGTAGACGCTTTATCGTGTTTTTTTTCTTGTTCGCGCAATGTTTATTGTAACAAATACTTTTAAGGAAAAACCCTAATGTTTACAATATAATAAAGAAAAGATTTTTTGTAATACAATTTTTATGTGGTTGAGGCAGTAGCTCGATTCAGACAATTTTTGCGATTGTGTCCAACCTGACGACATAAACCACACTTTCTTTCCAGCTTGTCAAGGGAGTCCATTTCGGTTATGATGCGCTTACTTTTGGGATGACCCTTTTTATTCCTTCGCATTTGGTCATTGTGCTATACTATTTTGCCGTCGTATGCAGGCCAATAATCTGGTTTTGCTACCAAAGGGAAGCTGTTGTTGTAAACGTTAAGCAACGTTTCAGATTTGTAAATGTGTGACAGAAGTTGTAGCGCGTCTTGATGAGTATAGGCACACGCGACAATGACATGAGAACAAGGCATACGAAAGGCTTGAAACTTGCCACAATCACACCAACGAGAAGGTAGTACAACCCTATATTCTTGTCTTGGTAGGCCCTTGTTATGGTCGATTGTCTCTTCGACAATGAAGTTGTGGCTGTGTCGGTCAAACCGTATAACCATATGGGTGTTGGCTTTGGCACTTTCTGCCTTAATGTACTTCATGCAGCTTTCACTCCATAGTTGTCCAGATTGCAACACCGCATTCCATATTTCACCTCTTTTGGAAAACAACGAAGCCATCCTAAAATATATTGATTTAACCAAAGTAGTGACCGAGAGGTTTCGTATGCCTTTGAATACCCCATTCATTGATTCAATTAGATTTGTTCTCACGTGGCCCCATCTTTGTCCATTTTCGTATGACCTAGTCCATTTTTCTACCGGAATATTGTAGATCCACCTACCGGCTTCTGGATTTGACAAACGGATCTCGTTGCGATAATATTTGAACGTAGGTTGTGTCAATGCATATCCCGCATTCATAACCGCTTTCCTAAGTGTTTTGTCTTTGATCTCCCTCGTGATATTTTAGACGATATGTCTAACGCAATAGACATGCGTAGAAGGAGGGTCATGCCAACCGTTTGCAGGATTATTATATGCACTTTCAATGGATGCATGTCTATCCGAGATCAAACAGAGATCTGGTTGAGGAGCCACGTGTGTTCGCAGATTTTTGAGAAAAAACCTCCAAGCACCACCAGCCTCCCCCTCGACTAGGGCAAAGGAAATTGGGAAAATATTGTTGTTGTCATCTTGTGAAACTGCCATCAGTAGCGTGCCTTTGTATTTCTCATAGAACTAAGTCCCATCAATTTTTATAATTGGTTTGCATGACGCAAACCCTGTGATGCAAGGTTGAAAAGCCCAAAACACTCGACTGAATATTCCATTTCCGTTGAGTTGACTACCATCCGGGGCGTATGCTGGCACTGTTTCCAGAATGTAAATAGTACCCGGAGAATAAGTCTGGAGTGCATTCAGGTAGCGAGGAAGTTCTTGGTATGACTCCTCCCAGTTTCCATATACCTTTTCAATCGCCTTGGTCTTTGCTAACCACGCCTTTCCATATACCTTTTTAATCACCTCTTAATTTATATGATGCAGTGAGCTTGAACATACAATCAGGGTGGACACACTTAATCTTGTACCTTTCTGGATTTACACGGTCCACCTTAAAATCGGCCGAGTTGAGCATGTGGAATTTTTTGATGGCTCTGATACATTCTTCTCTGTTACGGAATTTGTCTTTCTCTTTTAAGTTTTCATCTGACTGCATATACGGATTGAAAAACAAATCAGAAGACGGTTCATCTCCGCCCATGTTGAAGTTTGTCATGTGCGGAGGTGGTGTGTAGATCTCGTTTGCAGGAATACCAGGTATCCCATTGTCTTCGGAATCATCATTGACCATTTCGTCAAACTCCAACTCGTCATCTTCTTCTTCTTCATCAACTGCATCTACTTCTATTTGTTCGGTCTCCAAAGGATCAACCACTTGTGACAGCTGAGGCTCTCGCAACATAATGTACAACTCAACAGAGTCGTACCCAGAATACTCATGACTGGAAAACATATTCTGAAGATCCTCGTCATCTTGAACCTCAACCTTATAAAATATTATTTGGTTGTTACCAAAAAAACCGGATTCTGATAAAATATTTGTGTCACGGGGCCTCGTCCAAGTTTGGCCTCCAATCGTTTTTTGAAGTACAAGAAATTGGCTTTCCTGTTTAAACAAAATCGGATGTTCTCTGTGTCTCTAAACAAAAACCCAGAGGTGGGACAAATGTATGTCTCATCGTTGAAATATGCACTGATCACATATTGGGGTGCAGAGGCCATTGTGTATGACTGTTTTAAGGTTTGAAGTTTATGAGTTATTTGCTGGAATTTTTGAATGTTCTAGTGTTTGAGAGATTAAGTGTATCAGTCTTTTGATTAATGTAAGACTAAATAGGTCATACTGAATTTGAATTAACCAAGGTTGTCCAATAGTGTTACATGCATTCAGAGATGTCTTCTCCAAGGCTGCCACCTAGCCTGCGCCTACACTGCACCTATATTGTAACCTCTAAGGCGCCTCCCATCACGTCCAATAGTGTTATATGCATTCAGAGATGCCTTCTCCAAGGCTGTCACCTAGCCCGCGCCTACTCTGCAACCCATGCCACCTATTATTCGCCAACGGGGATGGCGACACCTTTCATTTTTGTACTCTTTCCCCAAGTCCAATGGCGCCTCCCTTCATGTCCAATCGTGTTACATGCATGCCAGAGATGCCTTCTCCAAGGCTACCACCTAGCATGCACCTACACTACACCTACATTGTAACCTCTAAGGCGCCTCCCATCACGTCCAATAGTGTTACATGCATTCAGAGATGCCTTCTCCAAAGCTGTCACCTAGCCTGCGCCTACTCTGCAACCTATGCCACCTCTTATTCGCCAACGGGGATAGCGACACCTTTCATTTTTGTACTCTTTCGCCAAGTTCAATGGCGCCTCCCTTCATGTCCAATCGTGTTACATGCATGCCATAGATACCTTCTCAGGCTTCCACCTAGCCTGCACCTTCACTGCAAGAGTGACACTTATCATATATGCATGCATCCACCTACCACCTCACTTACTCTATGAAAAACTTTTGCCTATAAATACAGAGCATTACATACTTCTCTCGCATCCACAATCGTCTCACTCTTTGCTACAAACTCTTTCATAATCTCTTACAATTTCAAACTCTTTCATAATCTCAGGCAATTTCAACAATGGCTCTTCTCACAATGAGCGATTCTCACAGAGGCACAAGGGACAACATTGCAGCATTTGTAAGTTTCTTTTATAGTTATACATTTTCCATACTTCTAGTAATGTTTTGTTCATCTTACTTACTCTTACACCTTTTACATTATTAACTTAGGATACCAAAAGATTCAGAATCCGGTCACACAACTACCTTGTTGCCGACCCATTGATCGTACCATATCTGGAATACGCAGGTTTCAGAAACGTTATAAAGATCTCCAACTGCACAATTGATTCAAAGTTCATACTTGCAATGTTGGAAAGGTGGAGACCAGAGACCCATATATTTCACCTACCAATAGGTGAATGTACCGTCACACTAGAGGACGTGTACATGTTATTGGGTCTCCCTGTCAATGGTAAGGCAGTTAACGGGTCGATTCAACAACCTAATTCTCTGTGTGAAGAATTGTTGGGCAGGGATATGGTTAAAGGTGGTGGTGCGAGAGGTCAGGGTATACTACTAACTGAGCTAAAAAATCATTATGCGACTCTGGAATTGAGCGAAAATTCCTCCGAGCTAGCCAAGGTAATAAAAGCTAGAACTTATATAATGATACTATTTGGAACCTTTTTATTTCCCGAAAGTACGGGAAATAGTGTAAATTTTATGTATTTAAATTTACTTAGAGACTTAGAAAAAACTAGAAAGTATAATTGGGGTTCTGCTGTTTTAGCCCACCTATACAGTTCCTTGTGTAAAAATGCAATCAAGGAAAAATGTACATTTTATGGCTGCACTTTTTTACTTCAAGCCTGGGGTTGGTGGAGGATGGAGTCCCTAAACCCCATCAACAACAACACATTCATTTTCCCATACGCAACAAAGTAAGTCATCAAGTTATATCATTTATTACTATTCATCTCTTCACCAAATATATGATAAAAATAAAATATTTTTCATTTCCTTTAGGTATTGCGTGAGGGGTATGAATTACGGCAAGAATTCAAGATTCAATGTCGCACTATACCGCAATCTATTGGATCACCTTGGCCCGGATGATGTACGTCATACCTTTCAACTTTTCTACTTTTAAATTATTTATATATTACGTTTTCATTAACCTGATTTAATTTTATCTGCAGTTTGTCTGGAGACCATATTTGGGTTTGGGCCATGAACCAAACCCCGAGGATGCAGCAATTTGGAGCGCAAAGGCTGCAATCATATGGTTCAATGTTGTGGAGATGCACCACAACAACCGTGTGAAGATGCAGTTTGGAATGCATCAAGAGATACCCAGCGATCCGACTTGTTTGTCCCTGTGGCATCTCAAAAGGGTCGATGCCCAATGGGGTCTTACCAACTGGAAAGACTTTGCTCCAGAATGGTGTAAGATGTGGTAGAGGCGTCACCGATATGTCTTGTAATTCCCAGTTTTCCTCAACTATGGTGATATGCGACACACGTATCAGTATTTATCTTGGTACAAATCGGTTAGTATCCCTGAAATACACGTGTCTCATCCAAGGTATTTGGTTGACCCACGAATACAATGGGTACAACCCTCATTTTCCCAACAACAAATCCAACACACATCAACCTTCCACTAACCCCCCAGACGAAACAAAACCACAAACACTCAACCACAGTCACCACCACAATACAATTACACCCACATGCCCCATAACCAACCACAATCACCACCTCAATACCAATACCCCCAAATGCCTCACATCCAACTGCAATTTCAATCACAATACCAACAACACACCCGCATACCCCACACATAATTTCAGTCTTCTGCATATCCCAATATGGGCCCCTTAACATCCAACCTTAGCCCTGATCTGAGAATGTCGGAAGATTATGAACCAACCGACCCAACTTACCATCAACCACAATATCACCAAACCACCCAACATCCTCAATACCAAACACCCCAAGATCCATTTCCTTTCTATTCCCCGTACTCAGACGACTAGTGCTACAGACCAACCATGGAACCCCACCCACCGCCAACACGACCAAACTTTGAGGGTATGGGTAACCGACTGTACCAAAGCGGATCTTCTAGATATGGAGATCTGACTGATTTCATGGATCCGGAACGCATTGACTTCGCTGGACCATCGACCCTGCCACAGCAGGAAAAGCAACGAAACCCTGCACGGGAAATGCGAGGACGGGGATGCGGAACCGGGGTTCATTACCGGGTTCCAGGGGACCACTGATTAATCTGTTTTTTATATGTAATAGTTATGTGTGTAATCATATTTTGTAAATAAAAAGTCAATTTTGTTGATCCTATATCGAATACGTAACGCACCGCATTGAAAAAAAATGCGAAAATTTCCCTAGCAAATACACTAAGGCGCCATCTCACTTGGCTTAGGGAAAGCCCTAAGCACCTAGGCGCCAAGTGAGATGGCGCATCCCCTTAAAAAGTAGGTGTAGGCGCCAAGTGAGATGGCTCCTCCCTTAGGGAGTCTTCTGAAACATGGTTATTTGCGTAATTTTTTCTGAAACATGGTTATTTGTGATTTTTTTTAATACTTGGTTATTCAAAAAAAATAAATCGAAAAAGGATATAAAAATAGCAAAGAAAAATGTTATTCTTACATCAAATGTATACACTTACACCGTATTTCAATATTCACCAATACGGTGAACAATAAAATATTATAATAATAATTCTTTTTAAAATTTTTTTTTAGATTGAGGGAGTACGAAAATATAATTATGTGATTAACCAACTTTATAAATTCATTAATCCACTTTTTAAATTTTATTAACCAACTTCATAACTATTAAAAATCTGGGCAGTATATTAACCAACTTAATAACTTCATTAATCAATTTTTTTACATTTCATTAATCAACTTTATTTTACTATTAAAAATTATTTTTAATATCTAGATGTTTATTAACCAACTCTATCACTTTATTAACCATTTTTTTACATTTTATTAACCAACTTTATTTACCGTTAAAAGTCATTGTTCATATACTATTCACGAACATAGTTTACTGGTACTTTTCACTTGCAATATTCACGAATATTGTTCATCATTTAATATTATTTTATTAAAAAACATTATTCATCGTATAAATATGGTGAATAATGTATATAGTGTAGGTATTGGTGTAGGAAAATTGTGTAAGAATAACGAAGTTGTATATATTATAGTGTGTTTAAGCCTAGGGAATGCATTGAAAAAATATCATTTCATTCGCCACGACTATTTCAAAGATGGGAAACTCGATTGGCAACGTTTGGTCTTGGGGGGATTTTGGCATAATCTGTCCAGTTTTGTGCCTATGTCCAGCGACATTTAGAGGCTGCAGTCTGCTTCTGTTGATCGGGTTCGGTGGCTGCTTGATTCTTCGGGAGGTTTCTCGTTAAGTGATGTGTATAAATTCCAGTTCCATTATTTGGTATCGTAGACATTTGCTTTTGTTTCGGAGTTAGCTTTTAATTCCATGTGGAATGCTAAAGTTCCTTTTTGTATCAATACGTTCGACTGGAGATGTTTATTAAATATGTTAGATACAAAGGATCAATTATTTCGGAGGGGAATGTTTATTTCTCCGTCTGATCTTAATTGCATTCTATGTTCTGAAGCTAACGAGGATTTAAATCGCCTTCTGTTGTAGTGTGTTGTTTTTGAATCCGTTTGGAACGTTATCACGGATTGGTTGAGAAAGCCATCTTTGATCCTTGAAGATATTTCCTGTAGTTTTGTAGATTGGAATGTTTACTTCAATTCCAGAAAAGTTATATGTGGCAAAGATAATTTGGTTTGGTTGACGGTTATTTGGTCTTTGTGGAGAGCTAGGCATGTTGTTGTTTTCAACAATGTCAGGAGTATAATGTCGGACATTGTTTGGAGCATCAAGATTTTGATTTGAAAGTGGACTTCTATAAGAGAAATTTATTTTTCATTGTGTAATTTTTATGAATTTAGCAAAGCCTCTTTGCTTGATTTAGTTTAAGTTTCATTTGGATAGAAATTTTTCCTTCCTTCGAGTATTTTTCACTTTTGTAATCGAGTTAGAGTATCCTCAATACTCTTTTAGTATATCTTACTTACAAAAAAAAATTGCCACGATTATTGTTAAGATTTGACTTTTCTATCTTTTTTCTGTTTATTGAATCAACCACTTATTTTCATTAGTCCAATCTATAGGAGTGTGTTTGTTTGATGGATTATAATTATTATCATGAGAATATCATTTCTAGGAATATCATTGTCGTAAACTTTATTCTTATCAATATATTTGGCAAACAAATCAAAATTTTCTAAATATTTTTAAGTTTTATTTTAATTAAAATTTTAAAAATTAAAAATTAAAAATTAAAAATAAAAAAGTTAAAATAATATAAAAGTAAGAAATTATAGTTAATTATTTTATGTTTCTATGGAAATGTAAGATTCTCATCTTTTACATGAGAATAAAAATTAATAAATTTATGAACAAATTATATTCTTAAAAATAAAAAATATTCAAATATAATTTATTAAAACTTGGAACAATTATGAAATATGTGAATTTCAATGTCACATTCTCAAAAATAATATTTATATCCATAAAAACAAATATCCTAAGTGTTCTAACTAAAGCATATCCATGATATATCTCCATATTATGTGTAATATTGCATTCAAAGAATAAATTTGGTTGTTACATTTAATTTATTGACAATTGCTTTTAATATTTTATAGTTCTTTTCATTTTTTAAATTGCAATAAAAAAAGTGTTCTGGACTGGGCCGAGCTGACCCAAAAGCAATGGTGAAGGTCCAATCCAAACGGTCTTGCAAGGGGTTACGCCGATCAAGAAGCCACATCCGTGCCTGACACTCTCTGCCAGTGCGACATCCGAGCCTTCATGCTATCCTGCTCGACCCCAGCTCGAGCACTCCTCCTAGGGCAGACTCGGTACACTACACCATCACGTGGATCCCGAAAAGACCGTGTCCTCGTCCGCCCGTACTTCACGCAGAACATCCAGGAAGGAGACCAAGTGCGGGTCCCCACTACACACGTAGAACCTGGCAGTTCCTCCATTTGGGCTAAACCTGCCCGGCCCAATGAAGGGACCTTGGCCCAGCGCTGGGGGCTATAAATACCCTCTATTCTCAAAGGGTCAGGTATTCATTCTTTTACCCATACTCACACTTTTGCCTGCTCGTACTCTCACTTACTTCAGCATCGGAGTGCCTTGCAGGTACTCCCCCCCCCCCCCCCATTTCGTTCAAAACTTCAGCTCGAAGCCAGTCGTGACGGTCCAAGTCTGATCAGGTTAGATCAGTCGCGCCGTCTGTGGGAAACTAGCTTCCCCGTCTTGCAAAACTCAAAGACCAAAGCTCAACTCAACTACCACTGTCATGGCTGACCAAGCTTGCGATGAACAAAACGTCCGCGTCATCGACACCAACAACGGCCCCGCAGACAAAAACGAACACCTTGACAACACCGGCAACCCCGGTCACAACACCATCCCTGCGTCAACTGCCCCCGGACCTTCAACCTACCGCGACAGGGCTACTGTGTTGTCTTCCTCGATCCCTCCGCCACTCGAAGAGGACGATGCAGCTCTCGCGAACTACCGGGCTGCCCAGTTTCAGGAAGTCCCCGTCCCCGCCGGGGAGGATGCCACAACTCAAGCGCTGTTCGTAGTGATCAATCAAACAAATTACCTCATCTTCGCCCAAGGGAAAAGACTGAGGGCACTTGAAGACGACCGAAGACCCCCGAGGAGGCATCGGAGACCCCATACTCCACCTCCTTGTGTGACTGAAGTACAACTCCCGTCTCCCCCGCGGAGACATTACAGAGATACCTCTCGAAGCCCGTCACCCCACCCAGCGGGGAAATGGCCCCCTTTGGAGAGGCAACCCATCATCCAAGCCGGAGGACATGGTCGCGACCCGGCGAGACATGAAAGAAGACACTCCGGAGACGGGCGTGTAAGAATCAACCAACGAGCACCACGCTCGAGAGAGGCCCAGCACGACCAGGACCGTCGTGCCCGACAGTACTACAAGTCCCCATCTCTGTCTCCGGAGAGGAGCGACGAGGACGACCCCGCGGTCCCCTGTCGCAAGCTATCATGGAAGCGCCCATCCCCCCGGGCATGGAGAAACCCCCACACTTGAAGGAGTACGATGGAGTCGTGGACCCGGTCAACCACATAGACGGGTTCGAGGCTATGCTGCATTACCACAATGTCGGGGGGGCCATCAAATACCGACTATTCCCCACGACTCTCAGGAAGGCGGCAATGGACTGGTACAAAGGACTCACCCCGGGCTCAATCACCTCGTGGCGAAACCTGAAAAACCAGTTCATCAGTTCATTCACAGCTTCTCGGCGGCATCCAAAGACCGAGGCGGCTCTCGAGGCCATCATCCAAAGACAGGATGAAACCTTGAGGGAGTTCATCAATCGCTTCAACCGGGAAGCCATACAGGTCCCATGCGCGGACCATATGAAAAGATATCTGCTGGAGAGGGGGCTCCTCCCCGGCACGGAGTTCAGAAAAGCCGTGGGCATCGAGCCACCCAGGACATTCGACGCCCTCCTCGAAAAAGCTCGGGCATACATGGACTACGAGGAGAGGGAAGCGGCCAACAGAGCCCGAGACCCCAGGACTCGCGGGTCCAACAGTAACTCGCGCCAGGAAGCCCCTCCTCCTCGACGAACCGGGGAGAAAAGAAAGGAAGACAGACCCCGGGAAGTCCGAGAACAAAGGGGGCCCTCAGGGCGTTACACCGAGTACACTCCGCTCATAACTTCCCGCGAGCGCATTCTGGCGGAGTGTGCCAGCACTGATTTTAAGGACGGCGGTGTCAAACGTCCCCGACCTGCTCCCGCCAAGCCCGGAGCAGACAAGAACAAATATTGTCAGTACCATAGGAGCAATGGTCATCTGACTGAGGATTGCGTCCATCTCAAGGACGCCATCGAAACCCTCATCAAGGGAGGGAGGCTCGCACAATACCGGCGAAGCGACGCTCCCCGTCGTGACGCCCAGGAGACAAGGGAGCCGGAGGAAGATTCCCGACCATCTGACGAGTCGGTCCCCATCCAGACCGCCTTCTCCGTGACCAGGCCCGAGGACTTCGACATCCCCGAGCACCTGCAGGAGCCACTCACAATGCACAACAGGTGGGAATATTTCCCCTCCGCCATGGTCATCAACGGCAGAGGATTCAATGACTTGACCATTAATTCGGCTAAGAGGAAGCTGGACGAGCTGGTCGACGCGGTGCCCCCGCAAACAGTGACGTTCGAAAGGGTGAAGGGCAGGTCAGATCCCATCACCTTCTACCTAGAAGAGCTCCCCGGCGGATCCCCAAACGTGGTCATCCCTTTACTGATAAGGGCAAGAATGGCCAATTTTGACGTGCATCGCATCCTCGTCGACGAAGGGAGTTCCGTCGACGTGATGTACAGCCAACTGTTCCGAACTCTACAGTTGGACGACTCACATGTCTCGCCATATGTAGGGTCGGACTTACAAGGTTTCAACGGCTCGACCTCCAAGCCTTGGGGGTATGTCGAGCTCCTGGTTACATTCGGCGAAGGAACAGCGACAAGACAGGTCAAAGTACGCTTCCTCGTCATTGACTGCCCGTCTCTGTACAACTGCATCCTGGGGAGACCAACACTGGCAGAACTGACAGCGGTGCCCTCGATCGTCCACCTAAAGATGAAATTCTACACCAAAAGGGCACGGGTAGCTACTATCCAAGGAGACCTGGCCGCTGCTTAGAGGTGTTTCAACGCCGCATCTAAGGGACGCGACACTGTCGACGTAGGGATAAGGCCTGCCAAAAAAACACGGCAGGAGCCCGACAAGCAAGAGTCCATCAAGGAAGAAGCCCAGAAAGCTCCACCAAAGATCGACTCTATAGCTCTGGACACTCGTTTCGACCAGGACGAACCTCTCAACAGCGAGCAAATTCCACTCCGACCAATACCGGACGGGGATTTTGAGCTCGTCCCCCTCGGCACAGACCCGGCCAAAGGAGTGAAGATTGGCAAAGATCTCCCTGACCTGGCAAGGAAGAAAATCAAGGCCTGCTTGCGCGAGAATGCTGACCTGTTCGCTTGGAGTGCCGCGGAGATGCCCAGACTCGACCCTGAAGTCCCCTGTCACCACCTCGCCATAGATCCTGCCGCTAGGTCCGTAGTATAACGTAGCGTAGGCAGTCTCTAGAAAAAACGGAGGCTACTGAAAAAGCTGTAAAAGACCTCCTAGAGGAAAATTTTATTTCTGAAGCCCGGTATTCCACCTGGCTGTCAAACGTTGTACTTGTTAAAAAGAATAATGGAAAATGGAGGATGTGTGATGACTATACCGATCTCAATCGGGCTTGCCCGAAAGATGCTTTCCCTTTGCCGAACATAGACATGCTGGTGAAACAACCGGCTGAAAATCATCAAAACAATGAAGTCGCCATCGAACGTCTTTTATCCCGCATGTAGGGAAAGGTAAACATCGAGAAAACCTGAGAAGGGAGAAGTCACGGTCTTGCGACTGAGAGATCGGGTAAGGGAGTCTGTTACGCGAGGGGAAGGTATTAGCACCCCACACGCCTGTAGTACTCTACGGTATCCACTCTTGTCGTCTATCTTATGGGTGTGTTTAATCTATGCTTACTGTTTACTATACTACTGGAGGAATGCATGCAAAATAAAGGAGAAAAGAATGTAGGGAAAATAAAATTGTGCTCGCCTGGGCCCTACCCCAATGCCCACGTCTCCTTTTTGAGGAATCAGAGCTACCGTAGTTCGGCTCACATTTTTTGTTTGTTTTGTGTTTTGTGTTTTTTGTGGACGAAGTTAATTCCGCCTTCTGCCGCAGCTCGACCTTCGTAGACTTATGCGTTGGCACAGAAGTAAATTAATCGTGTCCTTATCTGAAAAGGGTTTTTCTTTTAATGAAAGGTGCTCGAGCATACAAAAGATTTGAATTTGTTTTGTATTTTGTTGTAGATGATGACTGATTGACCTCAAGGGAGAGATATTAGCCATTTTTCTACTTAGTCATGAAAGGAGTTTTTGAGAATTGAACCACACCTATGCTTGAGATGAAGAACAATAAGATCGAGAAGAGACTCGCTTATCATTTCCCGTACTAAGCAGAAGCATGATTCTCGTCAATAGTTTTAAAGTATTTTTTGAATTTTTTGAAAGAAAAGAAGTTTTAGTTTTAGGTGCGTATGCAAAAGGGAAAGAAAAGTTAAAGGGGGATTAATCCTATTTCTAAACCTAATGCTATTATGTATTGTTAGACCTAAAGTTAGAATTTTGAGGGAATTCTACATAATGTTAGCACACATGTTATTTGAATTTGAAAACCTAATGCTAATTTAGTTCAATTAGATCAAATATTAAATTTGAACCAAAGTCACCTAAGGGATCATGAAAGACCGTACAAACAAGTGAAATCGGTAACAAATATTAAAGTATTGCATACGATCCAAACTAAAGCATTGCAAATGAAATACATGATAAAAATGAACAAAAACTAATGAATAAAATTGACTAAAAATTGGTGAAAAGAAGAAATATATTTTTAATTAATTCCTAGAGTGCCTTCTAATATTTTTTTAAACATTTTTGTTATGTATTAGCAAAAATCATGACCAAGAGAAATTAAAATGAAAGCCAATCAAAAAGAATCTTCACAAGTCTAAACATGGGAGTATATAAGTTATGTTAGATGTGTAATGCTAAAATCGGCACAAGGCCCAAGTATAAACAACCCAGCAACCCCTTTTTTTGTTCACCAACAAACAAGATCACCAAAAAATGATAATACTGGGCCTTAGGGAGTGTGAACAATGATGGGCCCAAAGAATCAAACAATATCCATGATTTCTTCATCAAATATTTTCAGAATATTATAGTAGTATAATTAATAATTATTTACTTATTTATTATTATTATTAATTTGAAATAAAAATAATAGAATAATAAGACAATTAAAAAAAGGAAAAACGTATGAATATTGGAAAAGGAATAGGGTTAAAGAAAAGATTGGAAAAGGAATAAGGTTAAGGAAAAGAATGTCTCTTCCTCTCAAGCGGAATAGCGGCGGCGCCGCCGGCCCTTCGTCCGTCGCATTGCTCCGTCTCAGTTTCCATCCCTTACGGCGGCGGAAGTTTCTTCATCTCCATCGCCGATGTCCCCTTTTCCGATGATCTCCCTCTGATGTCGTCACTTCCGTTCACCGTCATTCGTGATTGCTTCAGTGAGTGTCGTCTTCGCTTCTTCTCTGATCTACCTTTCGTCTTCTTCTTCCTCAATTCTTTGACTCCGTCTTACCGTAGCTTGCTAACACGTTGCGATTTTGTTACCGGGATACAATCAATAGATTAGACGACCAAACTAAGAACAGATGGACGTAGAATCTTACCGGCTAGAGATGCTCCAATGACTCTTGAACAGCGACACTGAAGATGGTCAAACTAGATGAATTCAGGTACATATCTCTTTCAATTATGTTCTTATCCGTCTTTTGGGATTTCTTCCGCGATTCTGTGAATTGTTGTGGTTGTCGTCGAAGATTGCGAGTGTGTGTTATTTTTGAAGAAAATGATGGTGATGTAGAGGTTTCTATAGAAATCTTGAAGATTAAGGTCGCAGATTATTGAAGATTCTTGTGGAGATAAAGATTGTTGAGAGGTATTGACGGCGAGAAGAGGATGTTATGCGAAGAAGGTCGATGGTGCATAACGGTTTATGGTGATTCGGAGATACAGTAAAGAGAAGAGAGTATAGAGATTTGGAGAAAATAAATTCTTTTTGAGATTGAGGGTGGTGGAGGGTTGAAGAAGATTGAAGAAGGTTAGAAGAGACGAGGTTTAGAGAGGGAGAGAAGAGTGAGAGGATGAGGATGATGTTCGAGCGTGGGAGTGGTGAATGAAGATTGGTCCCTGAGATTGAAGAGTGACATTTTGTTTTATGGTTGGATGGAAATTCCAAAGTTAGTTACAGACCACTGATTCCTGAAGTTTATTACAAGATCCAATGGTGGAGATGAGTTCAGTTGAGAATTTCTGTTATTTCTAACTGATTTTCTATTATGAAGCTTATTCTGAGCTGGTAAGGAATTAGTTATAGTTAGTTATGCTGTTAGAAGGTTTGAGAGTTTGGTTAAGAGAAATTCTGTTTTGGAAGTTAAGATGCAGTTTTTTTTGTTATATCAGTTTTGGTTGTTGTTATTTATGTTGTTTATGGTTTGTTAAGTTAGTTATGTTATGGTCAAAAATTAGTTAGACTATTTTCAGTTATAGTTGGTGATTCTGTTAGTTTTTTCTATTAGGACAGTTAGAGATTAGAAAGTTTGTTAGATTATAGTTTCTAATTTCTGTATTTCAAATTAAATTAACTTGATTACATATTGGTATTGAACTGGCTTGAGAAAAATAGTTGTTTATGCAGGTTTTCTTTTGGTATGAAACATGGACTGAGGCTTGGACATAACCAGGTTGGAACGGGGCAATCTTGGAAGATAGTGGCTTGAAGATAAATAAGTTTAGAACTGATGGAGACCTTGATTTAGAATTCTTTAGCTTTAGACCACTTGAATATTTAATCTAATTTCTTGTTTTTTGATTTAGTAATTTTGGATGTAAACGCCTTTTTGAAATCTTCTCTTGTAATGTTCTAATGATACCGCTTGTAAATTGCATGGTTATGACCTCGAATGAATCGAGAATGAATTTGGATAACCCTTTGACAAATCACGAGTAATGCTTTAGAACTTGTAAAGATTATATCATTGAATGAATGTGAACCCTTGAATTTTAATGATGAAGCCCAAATATTCCAAGTAGTCTTCTCTT
Organism: Vicia faba; assembly: GCA_948472305.1. NCBI lineage: Eukaryota > Viridiplantae > Streptophyta > Magnoliopsida > Fabales > Fabaceae > Vicia > Vicia faba. The sequence goes on from OX451737.1 coordinate 1,460,586,632, forward strand.
CCAAATTTCCTTTTGTATCTCCAAGATCTTTTAATTTTATATTGCATATAACTCCATGGTTGTGATATGAATTTAATAAGAGTCTTTTCCAAGGACAAACTTGTAACGTCGAGTTTCTTTGCTTTTGAATGAAAATATGCCTAAACACCTTCAAATGAACGAGCCTTGCATCTTTCTTATTCCTCACTTCAAAACCATAATTGAAGAAGCTTAAGATTTTGATTTTAATGTATTTTGAAATGAAGTCCCCCAAAGCATACAAGTAAGCGAATAGACCCGACGAAGAGCTTTGCATCATAAAGTGTACAAACTTCCAATTTGCAAATAGTATCCTATTGAATCTTCTTCTCTTGCCTAGAGCTCGTAAACATACAAGGAATAGCTAAACCTCATTTGATGAAGAAAGGACCATTTGAAATATTAACTCGTAAAAGATACGATTTTCTTATATGATAACCTTTTTGTATGACATATTGAAGCATCCTTGAACAAGATCTTAATGGCCATGGATATATCAAAATCTTCAACCATTTGCACTTTAAGTAATTATAGAACCCCTTTGAAATTTATATGATCATGGAAATAAATCATCATTTATGTGGAGGTGATAAGTATAAGACGATGTTCCTCACTGCTTAAGCTTGCAGCCTTTCGAGATAGCCTTGGGATGACTCACAATTGAAGCGGCAAGTATTTGATGAGACCCAAAAATTGTATCACTAAAAGAAGTCCACAGTGTTAGAGAAAAAGCCATACACCAACCCTTATTCCTCGAAATCCATGATCTTATGCCAATTTATTGATTAATGATGCATGATGTGTTAGATGACCAAATGTGAGAAAAAATGCAAAAGTGCGTAAGCCAGACAGGAATTAAAAGGGTAGGACAAATTTGGGGTATTATAGCTGCCCCTATTTAATCGTCTTAAACCTGAAAGTACGATTGGCGCGTGCCTTTCGGAAGTTCAAGGTTGAAGATGATTAAATACCAATGCCAAAAATTTGTTCTGGGAGATAGTGTAAGTGTTTTCTTTATTTATTTATTTTGTGATCTGCTGGGAAAAAGAAATTTGTTTTTTCAGTGAAGAGACAAAGATTGGACTTGTAACGTGGCTTGATGCTAATATAAGACAAATGGTTGGTATGAAAAGACAGCGGACGAGGTCTACGGGCGACCTGTGATCCTAAGGTGACACATGAGAGTGATTTGATAGAGAACCTAGCCAAAGGGCGATCTCAGGTTCGACGATGATTTGAAGGAAGAACCTAGCCAAGAGGCGATCTCAGGTTCGACGAAGGTTTGAGGGAAGAACCTAGCCAAGAGGCGATCTCAGGTTCGACAAAGATTTGAAGGAAGAACACAGCCAAGAGGCGATCTCAGGTTCGACAAAGATTTGAAGGAAGAACCCAGCCAAGAGGCGATCTCAGGTTCGACAAAGGTTTGAGGGAAGAACCTAGCCAAGAGGCGATCTCAGGTTCGACGATGATTTGAGGGAAGAACCTAACCAAGAGGCGATCTCAGGTTCGAGAAAGGTTTGAGGGAAGAACCTAGCCAAGAGGCGATCTCAGGTTCGACGATGATTTAAAGGAAGAACCTAGCCAAGAGGCGATCTCAGGTTCGACGATGATTTGAGGGAAGAACCTAGCCAAGAGGCGATCTCAGGTTCGACGGTGATTTGAAGGAAGAACCTAGCCAAGAGGCGATCTCAGGTTCGACGGTGATTTGAAGGAAGAACCTAGCCAAGAGGCGATCTCAGGTTCGACAAAGGTTTGAAGGAAGAACCTAGCCAAGAGGAAATCTCAGGTTCGACGGTGATTTGAAGGAAGAACCTAGCCAAGAGGCGATCTCAGGTTCGACAAAGGTTTGAAGGAAGAACCTAGCCAAGAGGCAATCTCAGGTTCGAAGAAGGGAACATGGGTTATGACATGATGGTTGTTTAGATAAGCGACACGGATGAGCATCAAGAAAGTTAAACACGGACGAGTGCTTGATTCAATACGGACTAGTATTGAAAAGAGATACGGACGAGCATCAAAAGTTAAACACGGACGAGTGTTTGATTCAATACGGACGAGTATTGAAAGAAGATACGGACGAGTATCAAAAGGTTACACACGGACGAGTGTTTGATTCAATACGGAAGAGTATTGAAAGAAGATACGGACGAGTATCAAAAAGTATAAACACGGACGAGTGTTTGAATCAATACGGACGAGTATTAAAAAAGGATACAGGTGAGCATCAAAAAGTTTAAACACGGACGAGTGTTTGAATCAATACGGACGGGTATTGAAAGAAGATACAAACGAGTATCAAAAAGTTTAAACACGAACAAGTGTTTGAATCAATACAGACGAGTATTGAAAGAAGATACGGACGAGTATCAAAAAGTATGAACACGGACGAGTGTTTGATTCAATATGGACGAGTATTGAAAGAAGATACAGGCGGGTATCAAAAGGTTAAACACGGACGAGTGTTTGAATCAACTGACCCGGGTGGGTGTTTAGGAAACTTGACACATACGAGTGCTTAGGAATGGAAACGGACGAGTGTTTGGGAATGGATACGGACGAGAACTAGGTTTAGAACGGCAAAGATTATTGATTTTGTTTGGCATTGAAAAGGTGAAGGTCACCGACTGGGGACTTCAGGCATGATATCCTTTTGTAGGGATGTATTGTTGTCCTTGAATAATTCAGGTCTTTTTTGTAAGGTACCTGGTCTGGCTTATGCTTTGTATGCATGTTTGAATTTCTTTTGACGCAAAGATCCACTCTGATGGATCAGCTACGCGCTTTTGAGGATGCAATGTTATGTAATGATAACTATATGCAATGCGAAGAAATAAACTTCATGGGGATAAGAGAAGGCTTGCTGGGAGCCATTGTTCATCACTGGGGATGTCAATATATACCGGCGTTGGAAGCCTGCAGTACCAAAGATTGCTGGGGATACTGGTAAGAGTACACACTGGGGAGCTCTTGAAGACCAAAGGTCGTTGTTGACTCTGCTGAGGATCGAATTCCTGACGAAGCGAGTCTTCAGGTACGCTGCTGAATTCTGAATCGTACCGTTTAAGGAAGAGATAATCTGACCAAACCTCCATACATCCTGAACCGTTGAGGGGGTGATATAAGTGAATATGCCGAGTGTTGCACCCCAAAATTTGCCCTCCCATATTCTTCAAGAAATTGCCAAGTCAAGTCACAAAATTCCCCAAGGGTTGTGCAGTGCAACTGTCTCCTATATAGTCAAAACTAGGGTTTGTGTTCTGATCAAAGAAAGGAAGTTTTCAAATGCCCAATCAAGTCTCACATGCCTACAAATGTGGTCAAGCATCCTCATATCAAGTTTCAAGGCATTCAGCTCAAAATTGCACAGTCAAAACCCTAAATTGCACTACAGTTAACTGTAAGGGCAAAATGGTCATTTGGCAGTCAAAAGTTCAAATTTTTGGTCAACATATCATTTTGAAGCCACAAACATCATTTGATCAATGCTTGATCATGATTCTCAAAATTTGGCTCAGAAATCATCAAAGATGCAAAAGTTACTATATTTGGACAGCTGAAAAAGTCAACTGAAATTGACCAGGGCATAACTTTCACATGGATTATCAGAAAAATTCCATCCAAAGCTCATTTTGAAGAGAAAGACATTTCCTACAACTCATCTTCATACTTCAAGTCCAAGAAATGCTCTCACAAAAAGTTATCAATTTCAACATTATAGGTCATTTTCAAAAGTCAACAAAAAGGGACTTTAAGTCAAAGGCCATAACTTGAGATTGGTAAATCAAAATGGCATGGGACCAAAGGCATTGGTTAAAGGACTCAAATACCTTTCCAAAATGTCCAAGAACATGTGAAAAGCTTAACAATTGAGCAAGTTATGCCTTGTGGAAGTTGGGAAATTTTTGGGAATTTTGAAAAGTCAACAATGCTTCAAATGACCTAAAATTGCTAATGGGCCCATTTTTCTTCCATGATTCATCATTCCAAGCATATGCACGACCACTTGGCCCAAAGGGAAGTATTTTCTCATTTTTTATTTATTTACTTGAATTTCTATTAATATTGATTCATTTAAATTATATAAATATGTGGAAAATATAAAACTTGACCTAAAAAAATCTTTTTGTACACATTCTAGACTCAATATTTCGTGCACATGCTAATTAGGCAAGTTTTGGTTTGATTTGAGCTAATTGACACCAAATACACATGGAAAAGATATGGAAGATCCTTAAGGAAATCAAATATTCAAAACAATAAATTCCAAGAGATTTGATCCATGTTTTTGACCTAATTGCCTCACTACAAAGGCCTGATCACAACCCTAATCCAAAAACACTGAATACTGCGCAGGAAGAGCCCTTACAATCTTGGAGTTTTTTGTCAAAAAAGCAAATTCTGAAAAGCACTCTAGAGGACGATTCAAGCCTTAATCTTGATCCCAATAGCTTCATTGTGGTTCTCTGAACGTGTGCCAATCAAGAACAACAACCAAAGCTCCAAGAATTGGTAGATTAAACTCAGACTGTGTCACTAAATTTTCAAAATCGTATATCATAATCCACGTATCTTTTTGCATTTTTATTTATGGATTCTTGTTCAGTGTGATGTTTCGAAGCTAACCATCATGTTTAATTGCATTATTACGCTGTGTATAAGATTCTACCATGTTTGAGATTCTAGGGTTTGCAGGTTTTGAATGAGGGGTTTTCAGACCAAGCAAAATTAGGATTCCAGACCCATGCCATTTAAATCAGTACATCAAGACGAAGAGATCTTGACCCTCGCGATTAATTTATTGACATCATAGCGCTAGTCGCTATTTTCTTGAAGCTAGCCTAAGACCATGCGTTCAAAACCGTTTCCATAGGCTTATGTTTCAGAAAAAATAAAAACAATGAAGAAGACGATGTGTTGTCCATCAGCGATAGGCCGGTTTTAAATTTCGCGCGTTTAACCACTAATGCGTTTGTTTTTTCTTTTTGTTATTTGTTTGTTATTAATATATCAAAGGTGTTCAACAGCTCAGCTGGCAGGCGTTGGTAGCGTTCACATCCAAGACCTGGGTTCGAGTCCCAGGTCTGAACAATTTCCATATTATTTTGCTATAATAATTCCCATGCAGTTTCAGTGCTATGGTTCACCATACGCCACCATCATCCAGACGTCCACGTGCCCCCTGAGGATTAAACCAATGGCATGGATCTGAAGAACACGTACACTCCAGTCAACGTACCAACATGTTGCACAAAAAAGTCAAAAGGACCTGAAGCTTTTGGGCCTGGATTCTTGGACCAACACCTCACTTTGGGGCCTGAACCCCCCCCTGGTTTGCTTTTCTTTTCATATTTTATTTTCTTAATTATTGTGTTATTTACTTTTATTGTTTTAATTAATTAATTATTTTTCTACAAAATATAAAAACATCATAAAAAAATCCAGAAAAAGATAAAAAATGTAATAATATTATTTTTAATTATTTTCATGAATGAATTGTATAATTGAATTTAGTAGTAATTTAGGTTGCAACTTTAATTCATTTTCATAATAAAATAATAAAAAATACAGAATTTAGGTTTAATTAAGATTTTCATTCCTTTTAATTTCCCTTTTTACAATAATAATATTTATTTTATTTATTTTCATAAATTAAAAAATGCATATAAATTAACTTAGGTTTAAATTAGTTAAGATTTTAATATTTTCATAATAAATCTAAAAAACACTAGAATTAGGGTTTACATTTCAAATTTCATTCTAATAAATTCTTTTTTCTTTTAAATCTTAAAAAACATAAAATACTAAAAAACATTTTCTTTTCAATTTTAATTTCAACCCTTCATTAACTTTAAATTTTTGCAAAAGGGTCCAACGCCCATGTTCGTAATTTATTTAATTTCGCGCATTTACTTTATGTCGTTTATTATAATTATGTAACTCTCCCAAAGCCATGTAACTAAATTTCTCGCATTTTTATTTCTTTTGCTTTATTTATTTTCCGTCAAATCGGGTCCGGTTTAATTTAGGCGATGTGGACCCGCGCCATTTGTAATAGTTGTAGATTTATTTTCCCGCAAACTTTTAACTGTTAACAAAAAGCATGCAAGAATGAATGGCCCTAATTAAAATCAAGCGTAGATCACAATGAACATGACAAGACAAATATCAATGAAACTGACACACAAATTCGCACACACCACCCCTAGGGTACGCCTCACTGTTGCCTTTCGAAAGGTGATCGTCGAGTAGAGGACGTCTTAGTAAGTCCTCATGATCCGGGAACCTGGCATGAGGGTAGCTTCTAAGGTGTCTTCCTATTGCTCTGGTGATCACCGTGTCCCAAACTCGAATTGACCCGAACACCTCCAACGGTGGTGCTACCTACCTCTCAATGGTGGGATGGCACTACTTTTAAGGACATTTACACAGACGAATTCCTTAGGGTAGGTAGGTTCTCAAGGATACTTGCTCTCTTCAAAACAAACTGAAATCTTTTCACACCAACACATTTTCAAAAGCTTTCAAAACAAACTTTTCAAACACTCTGACGTACGAGTCGAACTGAAATTTTTCAAAGAAACTTTTTAAACCCACATTGAAAAGCAAACAATTTTGAAAACACATTGAGCAAGTATCTAAGAGCCCATGGATAACCATGGATAGAAAGGGTGCTAACACCTTCCCTTTCTATAATCTACCTCCCGAACCGAGAGCAATCTCTTTAAGGAATTTTTCTGTGCTTTTGTCCTTTCCATTTGGAGAAAATAAAAGACGGTGGCGACTCTTGCTTCCGCGACATTTCGCGAACCAGCGTTAAACAGTCAGTTCCAGATCCACCGATCACAGAACTGGCGACTCTGCTGGGGAATTTTTAAAGTGAGGTGTACCTTAGGGCTAGGTCATAACTATGTTTTCAATTGTCTTCTTTGCTTGCTTTATTATTGTGGGTTGCTTGGGAGTTCTATAGATCCTAAACCAGGATCTGGGGGATACCTTTCTTAGAAAGTAGCAACAAGGCTGTGAGGGAACTGTGCGGGGTATACCGACATGGTTGAAACAGTCTGCTACGTTGATGTGGCACTTTGGTGTGTACCGGTAACCCTTGAGTTCAGTCAAGGAGAGTACGGGGCCTCCGCGTGGTGTCGTGAAGCATCAACAGACCTTAGGAACCTTAATTGAACTATCTTGGCCTCTTTAGGGTAGTGAGATAACTGACTTTGGTGCAGTCCGAGGTTGGTTGATACTCGATACTACGCTCAATTGAGGGTTGCTTTCCTGGAATATTTCGGTCGCCAGTTCAGTGGCTAAATCGAAACGATGAACAATGAAAGCAATCCCGTGATATTGGGAACCTTAGAACCCGGTTACTTTGATTAGGACAGGTTGAACCCACCAACTTCAAGAGGGTACTACCCAGACCCCATGCTGGCCTTAAACCTTAAGGGCTTGTCTTGTGTGCCTTGTGTGCCTTACATGTTTGTCTTTGTGGTGTGTTTAATCATAGCATCATGACATCATCCAGCATCATATGCATTGACTAACCATTTCAGGGGTTCGAATTTTCATCTTTGTTCTTGTTTTGTAGGACATGGAAACTGGTCGTAGAAAGACAATTCAGGTCAATCTTGTAAGGGTCCCTCCTCAGCTTAAGGAGCTTATATCCAGGATTCCCGAGAACTCTTCATTCAGTGAAAGGCATGGAAGCCTCATCAGCTTGGTCAACACCAACATTGAGGAAGATATGATAAAGGTCCTGTTCCAATTCTTTGACCCTCTGCATCACTGCTTTACCTTCTTGGACTATCAGTTGGTACCTACATTGGAGGAGTTCTCCCGGCTCCTGAAGATCCCTATCCTTGATCAGCTACCCTTCAACGGTACAGAAAAGGAACCTAAGCTTGAAGAGATTGCTAAAGCCTTGCACCTACAGTCATCTTACCTCAAGGGACATTGGGAAGTTAGAAGTGGTATCAAAGGGTTCTTAGCCAGGTTTCTGTTTGAAAAGGCCCTTGAATGTTGGAACTCCCTTGACTTGCAAGCTTTTGAAGAGGTTGTGGCCCTCCTTGTTTATGGTTTGGTGTTGTTCCCTAACCCAGATCAGCTCATTGATATCAGTGCCATTCAGGTCTTTATGTCCAGGAATCCTATACCTACGTTGCTGGGGGACATCCTTCACTCATGTCACACTCGAACCATGAGAAAAAGAGGTGTCCTTATGTGTTGCACTCCTCTCCTGGGAAGGTGGTTTATTTCGCACCTTCCGCAATCAGTCTTGAAGAATGAGCGGGGTTTGAGATGGTCACAACGGTTGATGACTCTTACGCATGCAGATATACATTGGTGTCCTAGGTCTAGAGAAGATGTCACCATCATTGATCGTTGCGGGGAGTACCCTAATGTTCCTTTACTTGGAATCAGAGGAGGTATTACTTATAGTCCATGCCTGGCTTGGAGACAATTTGGTTACGCCCGGAGGGATGGTCCTCATGACATGTTAATTCATGACATAGTTTTTCACTTCGACAATGATACTCAAGGACTTCGCCAGAGATTTATCAGAGCTTGGAGGATGCCCAGTAGGATAGACAGCAAGACACTGGGGCACAAGAATTCCATCCCGTTGGAACCTTATCTCAAGTGGGTACGAGCCCGCTCCCAGAAGTTAGTGATGCCTTATCCTCACATGCTCCCAGTAATCAAAGAACCAGTCTTGGAAGGGGAAGTGTCCTACACTATTCAGCACCCTGATATGCCCACATCCTGGGAAAAGATGCAGAAGAGCTGGATCCAGCTTAAGGAGGAAAGGAATTCTCTTGAGACTAGTCTGCATGCCAGCGAAAAGAAGGTCTTGGAGCTCACTCGCCTGTTGCATGAGGAGAGGAATCTCAACACTTACATAGCTCCGAAGAGGATGCGCAGTGTATTTTGGGATTGATTTGATTTTTGTACTTTTGCCCATGAGGCTTGATGTATTAAACAATGATTTCTTTAATGATAACGTGTGTTCCTTTTTGTCTACAACGAATTTGAACTTTCGAACCCTTGAATGCATTGCATACACATTTCATACATCATGTGCATAGCAGGTTTTTCCACTTTTCAGGTTGCTTACAGTTCTTCGTTGTTTATTTCAGCATCATGAATCCCGAATTTGCATCAACTGAGACATCAATCAAGGCTCTCCAGGCGCAGAATGCGCAGTTCCAAGAACTAATCAAGGGTCTGGCTAAAGGCCAAGAAGAACTGAAGGCTATGCTCCTGAAGAAGGAGAAGAAGAAGAAGAGAAGAACTGTTCTGTTCAACTCGGGCCGAAGGTTTAGTAACACTCTGCAGCATGAAGAGGCTGGTTCTTCTGTTGGCAAGAGTCCTTCTCAGGCAGAAGTAAAGGTTCCTAGTCCGGTCGTCTCCGACAACGAGACAGATTTTGATGAAGAGCAGTACCCTCCGGCAGATGACAAATATAAACAACTGGAGGACAGATTGAAGGCTATGGAGGTTCAACAGGCACCCGGGCTGGATTTCGGAGATCTGGGTTTGTCAACTGGTGTGATCATCCCGCATAAGTTCAAAGCACCATCCTTCTCCAAATATGACGGGGCGTCTTGTCCCAAGCTGCATTTGAGGTCCTATGTTCGGAAAATTCAGCCGTACTCTGCAGATAAGAATTTATGGATCCACTTCTTCCAGGAGAGTCTTTCAGGGACTCATCTCGAATGGTTCTATCAGCTGGATGGGACCAAAGTTCGTAACTGGGAGGAGTTGGCTACTGCTTTCTATAAGCAGTATCAATATAATGCCGACCTTGCCCCCACACGTACCCAACTCCAGGGTATGGCGTTAGGTGCAAGCGAAGGTTTTAAGGAGTACGCTCAGAAGTGGAGAGACCTGGCTGGCAGGGTGCAGCCACCATTGACTGATCGGGAGCTGGTAGACATGTTCTTGGGGACCCTATCCGGGCCGTTTTTCAACCATATCATTGGGAATTCTTCGGCTGGGTTCACTGATCTAATCTTGACTGGAGAAAGGATTGAAGCTGGGTTGAAGTCTGGGAAGATTGCGAAGGGTGCATCCTCTAGTTCGGAAAAGAAACCTTTCAAGAAGGAGTCTAGTGCCGTGTATGGTTCTAGGAAATCAGAGAGACCTGAACACCGCCAATCTGTCAGCGCGGTGATGATTGCTAAGCCTGCTGCCGCTCCTCGGCCAAACAATTCTCAAAGGGCTGAAAGACCCCGGAGGGAATTTACCCGGTTAAACATGACCCTATCGCAGATCCTGCCACAGTTGCTCGCAACCAATTTGGTGACTGTCAGGGAGGCTCCAAAGTTCCCTAACACAACATCTCCCAAGTACAATCCGAATGCTCGTTGTGCTTACCATTCAGAAAGCCCGGGGCACTCTACCGATGACTGTTGGGCGTTGAAGAATAAGGTGCAAGACCTTATCGACGCAAAGGAGATACAATTCGAAGCGCCTGCAAAGCCGAATGTAGTTACTGCCCCTATGCCTCAACACGGGGTAAATGCTGTTGATGAAGACATTTATGCTGTTTCTGTGGATGATCTAGCCACTCCTCTAAAGATCGTCAAGAAGAACCTACTGCAGGCCGGTTTATTTCCGGGTTGTAGTGAGGGTTGCCTATTCTGTGCTGTATCCCCATCTGGTTGTCCCTTGCTAAAGTTAGGCATCCAAAGCTTAATGGATAGCAAGGAGATTCTATTCAAGAAGTCTGCTGTTCGTTTGGTTCCAATGGAAGAAGTTTCTGTAGTGACTATTTTCAATAACCCAATCCCGGCTCTCCCGAAGAAGCCCACTCAAATCATGACCGTTGCACCCGTTATTATCACTGTTCCAGGGCCCCTGCCCTACGTATCTGATAAAGCTGTCCCTTGGCACTATGGGGCAGATGTATATATAAACGGGATTAAACAAGAGCTCAACGCTGGCGCCAGCATCTGTGACATCACTGGCCCAGCCAAAGTTACCCGCAGTGGCAGGCTCTTCTCGCCTGACATTGCACCGCCTGCTACCCGAAGACCGCTCCTGATAGTTCCTACAAGTACACCTATTCCTGTTGCTGATCAAGTTGTTGTTCCTGCTGCTAATCCGATTGTTTCTCCTGCTGCCGAGTCATCCAATGCTCGGGGCAAAGGAATTGAAGTTGAGCCTGCCCAGATGGAGGCACCCATACCCATAGCTGCTGAGGCCTCCCCACAAGAGATGGAGGAGATTCTGAAGATTATAAAGAAGAGCGATTTTAATGTTGTGGAACAGCTGGGGCATACGCCCTCCAAGATCTCCATGCTCTCTTTATTGCTGTGCTCCGAGGCCCATGCAAAGGCCCTAATCTCATTCCTCAAGACGGCCCATGTGCCACATGAAACCTCTGCAGTTCAGTTCACTGATTGCGTGGCAAGTCTAACGGCAGATAATGGCTTGGGTTTCTCAGACGCTGACTTGACCGCAAAGGGGAGAGATCATAATGATGCTCTGCATGTCTCAATTGAATGCAGGGGCACCACCCTGGCACATGTGTTGGTTGATACTGGGTCATCTTTGAACGTGCTACCCAAGAAGGCTCTGGATCGTCTAGATTGTGAAGGCCTGGAATTGAAACCCAGCAACATCGTCGTCAGGGCCTTTGATGGTTCAAAGAGGATGGTCCATGGAGAGGTTGACATTCCGATTCGTGTGGGCTCTCAGGTGTTCGACTCCACTTTTTATGTGATGGATATCCGTCCATCTTACTCTTGTCTGCTGGGTCGACCCTGGATACATAAGGCTGGGGCAGTGACCTCTACCTTGCATCAAAAGCTGAAGTACCCCGTCAGAGGGAAGATTGTCACTGTGCAAGGAGAGGAAGAATATATGGTGAGTCACCTAAACTCTTTCAGATACATTGAGATGGATGGGGAGTTCATTGAAACCCCCTTTCAGCATCTCGAGGAGGTGTTTCCAATTGCAGCAGAAACAACAGAAGCAAGTGGTCCTTTGAAGATGGCTTCCCTGAAGGATGCCAGGGCTGTGGTGCAGAAGGGTGAATGTGCCGACTGGGGCAGACTTCCAGACTTCACTCAGAAGACTGATAAACTTGGGCTGGGTTTTACCACAGAAGGTCAGAGAGTTATGAGGAAAGCAAAGATCGGAAGACCTCCAGTATTTATTAAAAGCTCAGGAGTGAATGCTGTTGGGGAGGATCATGAAGTGGACGAAGCAGAATTCAACAGCTGGATTTATCCGACGACCGAAGGCGGATTGAACAACTGGATTGCTAAGGATCATACCCCTGTTACCTTTGTGACGCAGTAATAAATTTCTTTGTTTTGTTATTTTGTAATCAACAATGATAAACTCTATGGCCCGGTGTCTTACCCGAGGCACCGTGGTTCTATTTGTGAGGGCATACAAACTGTCATTTTATACATCATGAATGAAAATCTTGGACGTTTTTCGCATTGCAAATATTGCGTTCCTTTTCTGTCTTTCTTTTCCTTTACATAATTTTCAAAACAGCTGTATTTACACACACACTCACTCATATAGGTTCCAATCCACTCTGGATCTCACTGATAACAGCTCTGCTACTGCCAGTTTTGACTTCGAAAATCCGATCAACTTAGCCGAAGACGAAGGTGAAGATGGTTGCGAAGTGCCTGGCGAGCTTGCTAGACTGTTGCTTCAAGAAGAGAGGGCAATTCAACCCCATGAAGAGCCAGTGGAAACAATAAACTTGGGTACTGAGGCAGACAGGAAAGAGGTAAAGATTGGTGCCAACCTAGAGCTCAGCGTGAAGCAACGGTTAACCAAGATGTTACACGATTACATGGAGATCTTTGCCTGGTCCTACGAAGACATTCCCGGGTTGGATACCGATATTGTGGTCCATCACTTGCCGACTAAGGAAGACTGCCCTCCAGTTAAACAAAAGGTCCGTCGGATGCGTCCAGAGATGTCTGAAAAGATTAAAGCCGAGGTCATGAAACAGTTTGATGCCGGGTTCCTTGCAGTGACTTCTTACCCTCAGTGGGTTGCTAATGTGGTGCCGGTACCTAAGAAGGACGGTAAGGTCAGAATGTGTGTCGATTACAGGGATCTAAACAGGGCCAGCCCCAAGGATGACTTCCCCTTACCTCACATTGATGTCCTTGTTGATAATACAGCTCAGCACAAGGTATTCTCTTTCATGGATGGCTTTTCAGGTTACAATCAGATCAAGATGGCACCTGAAGACATGGAAAAGACTACATTTGTTACTCAGTGGGGCACCTTCTGTTACAAGGTCATGCCGTTTGGATTAAAGAATGCTGGGGCAACCTACCAACGTGCCATGGTTGCCTTATTTCATGATATGATCCATCATGAGATAGAAGTGTATGTGGACGACATGATCGCAAGGTCCCAGACTGAGGAAGAGCACCTAGATCATCTGCAGAAGTTGTTTGACCGGTTGAAACTATACAAGCTAAGATTGAACCCGAACAAGTGCACCTTCGGGGTAAGATCTGGGAAGTTGCTAGGCTTCGTGGTCAGTGATAAAGGTATTCAAGTGGACCCTGCTAAGGTCAAAGCTATTCAAGAGATGCCAGTTCCTAAGACAGAGAAGGAAGTCAGAGGCTTTTTAGGACGCCTGAATTACATTGCTCGCTTCATCTCACATCTGACTGCTACCTGTGAGCCAATCTTCAAGCTACTGAAGAAAGATCAGGTAGTACGTTGGAACGATGAATGTCAGGCTGCTTTTGACAGAATCAAAGAGTATCTCTAAGAACCACCTATCCTTATGCCACCGGTTGAAGGGAGACCTCTGATACTATACCTGACAGTGTTAGACAACTCAATGGGGTGTGTGCTGGGGCAGCATGACGAGTCTGGCCGAAAAGAGCACGCCATTTATTACCTTAGCAAAAAGTTTACCGACTGTGAGACCCGATACTCACTGCTCGAGAAAACTTGCTGCGCTTTGGTATGGGCTGCTCGCCGGCTGAGACAGTATATGCTGACTCACACTACCTTGTTGATCTCAAAAATGGATCCTATAAAGTACATATTCGAAAAGCCTGCTCTGTCTGGGAGAATTGCAAGATGGCAAATGATCTTGACGGAATACGACATTCAGTATACAACCCAGAAGGCCATCAAGGGGAGTGTATTGGCAGACCACTTAGCTCATCAAGCTGTAGATGACTACCAATCAATGAACTTCGAGTTTCCGGATGAAAGCATTATGATAGTAACTGATTGTGAAGTACCTGGACCGGATGAAGGACCTGAGCCAGGATCCCGATGGTCTATGCACTTTGATGGAGCCTCCAATGCTTTGGGAAATGGTGTCGGTGCCATAATCATATCTCCACAAGGTACTCATACTCCACTCACTGCCCGGCTATGTTTCAACTGTACCAACAACATGGCGGAGTATGAGGCGTGTATCATGGGTCTTCAAGCTGCGATCGACCTAAGGATCAAATTTCTAAGTGTCTTCGGAGATTCCGCTCTGGTGATCAATCAGATCAACGGAGAGTGGGATACGAAACATCCAAACTTGATTCCTTACAGAGAATGTGTGTTGACCCTGATTCCCCACTTCACGGAGATAACCTTTGAGCACTTTCCAAGAGAAGAGAATCAGTTAGCAGACGCGTTAGCTACAATGTCTTCAATGTTCAAGGTCAAATGGGATAATGAAGCTCCCCGGATCATCATCTGGAAACTGGACGAACCGGCATACTGTTGTGATCTCGAAACTGAATTGGTAACTGAGAAGCCTTGGTACCACGAAGTAAAGAGATATCTGGAAGCTCAGGAATACCCTGAAGGTGCCTCTGTCAATGATAAGAAATTCCTGAGAAGGTTCGCAGCAAAGTTCTTCCTAAGCAACGGCATCTTGTACAAGCGAAACCATGATTCAACCTTACTGCGTTGTGTGGATAAGACTGAAGCGGAAAGAATCATGGAAGAGCTACATGAAGGGACCTTTAGTACGCATTCCAGTGGGCACACTATGGCTAAGAAAATCCTACGGGCAGGATATTACTGGTCCACAATGGAAGCTGACTGTTACCAACATTCTAGGACATGCCACAAGTGTCAGATTTATGCAGATAAGGTGCATGTCCCTCCGGTTCCCCTGAATGTTCTGACCGCGCCTTGGCCGTTTGCAATGTGGGGCATAGACATGATCGGCGAGATTAAACCTACGGCATCCAATGGACATCGCTTCATCCTAGTGGCGATTGATTATTTCACAAAGTGGGTCGAGGCAGCTTCCTATGCTACGGTAACCAAGACTGTTGTGGCACGGTTCATCCGGCACAACCTGATATGTCGGTACGGCGTCCCTGAGCGGATTATTACAGACAACGGTACCAATCTGAATAATAAGATGATCGCTGAGCTCTGCGAGCAGTTCAAGATACAGCACCACAATTCTTCTCCTTACAGACCGAAGATGAATGGGGCTGTAGAAGCAGCAAATAAGAACATCAAGAAAATCGTGCAGAAGATGACAGTGACGTATAAAGACTGGCATGAGATGTTACTGTTCGCTCTGCATGGGTACCGTACCTCAGCCAGGACGTCAACCGGGGCAACTCCTTTCTCCCTGGTTTATGGCATGGAGGCAGTCTTGCCGATTGAAGTACAGATTCCTTCTCTCCGGATAATGAAGGATGCAAATCTGAACGAAGATGATTGGATCCAGACACGACTTGATCAGCTCAACCTCATTGATGAAAAGAGACTTGCTGCTATCTGTCATGGTCAGACGTATCAGAAACGGATGATCAGGGCATTTAACAAAAAGGTCAGACCACAGGAATATCAAGTCGGGGATCTGGTAATCAAGCGAATCATCCTTCCTCAGAGTGATCCAAGGGGCAAATGGACCCCTACATACGAAGGGCCATTTGTGGTTAAGCATGTGTTCTCAGGAGGAGCAATGATATTAACCAACATGGATGGTGACGACCTTCCTCACCCCGCCAATGCAGACATAGTTAAAAAATACTACGCATGAAAAAAGACCCGCTAGGCTGACATGCCTAGGCAAAAATTAGGGCTTCCCGTCGAACCAAAAGGGTTCGGGCAAAATGAAGGGATGAAAATGAAAAAATCTGTACACCCGGCAAGTCGAAAACCTGAAAAGGCAGCTTGGGCAAAAATGGGTATCCCGGTGGACTGAAAACCCGAAAGGGCGGTCCAGGCAAAAATTAGGGATAAAAGCGTAATACTATGTCTCATTGGATCACTTTGCATCCAGAATCCGGTATCTACATCAAGTTCAGACGACATCAATCAGTTAGCTTCACCTTCAACCAAGGTCATCAAGTGATGAGACGCTCGGAGTTATAAAGACAATAGCAGAGCTGAAACCCAGTGGATCATTCATATTTCACACAGCTGTTTTATTTTCTTTTGTACAAAATTTGTATAAACTCTCTTGTTCGGCGGCGTACCTCTTACTAGGACGTCAGCTTCTTGTACACAAAACGCCTATTCACAGGCCATTCAAAATCAATACAAATATATTTTCAGTTAAACGTGCCAAGTGTTTTCCTTTTTTCTGTTTTGTTTTGCGAAGAACGTCCAAGGTTCAATTTGTGATATATGCATTGACAATAATTTGCTAACTCATAAATACTTGCATACGAAACAAAGGAATTAATTGCAGGTGACACTAGAAACAGGGGCAATAAAGAGTTGTCTGAGCAGTCTAATTGTTCTATCTTCCAAGGTACCAAGGTAGGTTCAGCTAAAGAACACGGCCAGTATATATTAATTCCCCAGAAAGTGGTTCAACAAAACAGTACATTCTTCTCCAAGCAGAATTATCAAATATCAAGGAAATTGAGTGTCCTCCCGTAGATCTCAATACTTCCCCAGCAGCAATACATATATCCTCAACAAGCATCCCCGGCAGTCTTGATCTAAAGATTGTTCCCCGGCGGCATAACATTCAAAAGGAATCACTTCCCCAGCATATCAAAACTTCCCCAGGAAAGTCCAATCCAGTTTCCCCAGGAAAGATGGAATTCATACCCCCAAGCAGTAAGCTTATCCCCTCGCAGAGCACGAACGCGTCGTCCGGCTTAATTTAAAGAGTTATTTCCTCAATAGGATATAACTGGGTTATCCTCAGCCAAAAGCCACGGAAAGATCGTCGTCGACAGAATCTTCTTATCCCCAGCGAAGTCTGTCAGCACTTCCAACAACAAGGGTATCCTCAGCAAGTTACTCTCAACACTCAGCAAAGCATCTCTCTCCCCACAGAGTATTGCTTCCCAGCATGGTCTTCAGAGTATTTTTCTCCCCGCAGAATCTTCCATTTGCCAAGTTTATTCCGCAACGGAGTCATCTTCTCCTACCGGTATTCTTGCAACTATCATTCCCAGCGGAAGCAAAAGCTTATTCTCCAACATCAGCCCAGGATATGACTTCCCGGCACCCGTCAAGGATTTACTTTCCTAGACAAAAACATTCATAAAACATCACATACATCATTATAGCATGCATAGACGCATCATATCATACAAATCTCATTTATGTTGAGAACATCATTGCTTGATCCATATCATGCATTGCATATGACTGACCTTTACCTTTCAGGAAAGATGCAGTTGAAATTCTCAATCATACTTCAAAGCCTTCTCTAGGTCAGCTAAATCGACTCCCAACAGATTTTCTGATAAAGACTCAGCAGAAGTGATGGTCCCCTCTCCGGCAAGTGCGTGAGGTGGTAATTCCTTTTTCAGATGTTTCCCTCTCCGACGATGAGTGTGAGGTGATAGTCTCTTATGGTCCCCTCTCCGGCAAGTGCGTGAAGTGGTAATTCCTTTTTCAGATGTTTCCCTCTCCGACGATGAGTGTGAGGTAATAATCTCCTATGGTCCCCTCTCCGACAAGTGCGTGAGGTGGTAATTCCTTCTTCAGATGTTTTCCTCTCCGACGATGAGTGTGAGGTGATAGTCTCCTATGGTCCCCTCTCCGACAAGTGTGTGAGGTGGTAATTCCTTTTTCAGATGTTTCCCTCTCCGACGGTGAGTGTGAGGTGATAATCTCTTATGGTCCCCTCTCCGGCAAGTGCGTGAGGTGGTAATTCCTTTTCCTATGGTTCCCTCTCCGACGGTGTGTGAGGTGACAATTCCTTTTCCTATGGTTCCCTCTCCGACGGTGTGTGAGGTGGTAAGTCCTTTTCAGATGTTTCCCTCTCCAACGTTGAGTGAGGTGATCATCCCTTTCAGATTATAATTGCTTATGGTTCTCGTTCCGATCCTGCGAAGATGGTATTTCCCACCAAGATTTTCTCAACGAGCGTTGTTGAAGTTGAAGTTGCCCAAGGTTATCTTACCATTCATGCTAAGGCAGTAACCATCCCTGGTTCTTTCATCGTTGTTTGAAACTCCAGACTCAGCTCCTGTAACCAGTCAGGACACATCTATACCAAGCATCTAAAATCAGCTCCTGCAACGTGTCAGGTACTCATTTTTCTTTTACAGGTATGCAGGTTCTAGCTAAGGAATCTCCTACGCGATCAACATCCAGATGGCATCTATAAGCCCATCATCCTATCCAGCAATCTCCAAATGGCATCTATAAGCACATTCCCCCATTCATTGCTAGCATGCGAGCGCAAATTTCTGGGCACTCTAGTGTCCAATCATCTTCTACCCTCGGATTACGAGAGGCACGCCAGCCAATCTGCATCCTCAGGTCTAAGAAGATTGAACAGGGGCAACTGTTGCACCCCAAAAATTTCCCTCCCATATTCTTCAAGAAATTGCCAAGTCAAGTCACAAAATTCCCCAAGGGTTGTGCAGTGCAACTGTCTCCTATATAGTCAAAACTAGGGTTTGTGTTCTGATCAAAGAAAGGAAGTTTTCAAAGGCCCAATCAAGTCTCACATGCCTACAAATGTGGTCAAGCATCCTCATATCAAGTTTCAAGGCATTCAGCTCAAAATTGCACAGTCAAAACCCTAAATTGCACTACAGTCAACTGTAAGGGCAAAATGGTCATTTGGCAGTCAAAAGTTCAAATTTTTGGTCAACATATCATTTTGAAGCCACAAACATCATTTGATCAATGCTTGATCATGATTCTCAAAATTTGGCTCAGAAATCATCAAAGATGCAAAAGTTACTATATTTGGACAGCTGAAAAAGTCAACTGAAATTGACCAGGGCATAACTTTCACATGGATTATCAGAAAAATTCCATCCAAAGCTCATTTTGAAGAGAAAGACATTTCCTACAACTCATCTTCATACTTAAAGTCCAAGAAATGCTCTCACAAAAAGTTATCAATTTCAACATTATAGGTCATTTTCAAAAGTCAACAAAAAGGGACTTTAAGTCAAAGGCCATAACTTGAGATTGGTAAATCAAAATGGCATGGGACCAAAGGCATTGGTTAAAGGACTCAAAGACCTTTCCAAAATGTCCAAGAACATGTGAAAAGCTTAAAAATTGAGCAAGTTATGCCTTGTGGAAGTTGGGAAATTTTTGGGAATTTTGAAAAGTCAACAATGCTTCAAATGACCTAAAATTGCTAATGGGCCCATTTTTCTTCCATGATTCATCATTCCAAGCATATGCACGACCACTTGGCCCAAAGGGAAGTATTTTCTCATTTTTTATTTATTTACTTGAATTTCTATTAATATTAATTCATTTAAATTATATAAATATGTGGAAAATATAAAACTTGACCTAAAAAAATCTTTTTGTACACATTCTAGACTCAATATTTCGTGCACATGCTAATTAGGCAAGTTTTGGTTTGATTTGAGCTAATTGACACCAAATACACATGGAAAAGATATGGAAGATCCTTAAGGAAATCAAATATTCAAAACAATAAATTCCAAGAGATTTGATCCATGTTTTTGACCTAATTGCCTCACTACAAAGGCCTGATCACAACCCTAATCCAAAAACACTGAATACTGCGCAGGAAGAGCCCTTACAATCTTGGAGTTTTTTGTCAAAAAAGCAAATTCTGAAAAGCACTCTAGAGGACGATTCAAGCCTTAATCTTGATCCCAATAGCTTCATTGTGGTTCTCTGAACGTGTGCCAATCAAGAACAACAACCAAAGCTCCAAGAATTGGTAGATTAAACTCAGACTGTGTCACTAAATTTTCAAAATCGTATATCATAATCCACGCATCTTTTTGCATTTTTATTTATGGATTCTTGTTCAGTGTGATGTTTCGAAGCTAACCATCATGTTTAATTGCATTATTACGCTGTGTATAAGATTCTACCATGTTTGAGATTCTAGGGTTTGCAGGTTTTGAATGAGGGGTTTTCAGACCAAGCAAAATTAGGATTCCAGACCCATGCCATTTAAATCAGTACATCAAGACGAAGAGATCTTGACCCTCGCGATTAATTTATTGACATCATAGCGCTAGTCGCTATTTTCTTGAAGCTAGCCTAAGACCATGCGTTCAAAACCGTTTCCATAGGCTTATGTTTCAGAAAAAATAAAAACAATGAAGAAGACGATGTGTTGTCCATCAGCGATAGGCCGGTTTTAAATTTCGCGCGTTTAACCACTAATGCGTTTGTTTTTTCTTTTTGTTATTTGTTTGTTATTAATATATCAAAGGTGTTCAACAGCTCAGCTGGCAGGCGTTGGTAGCGTTCACATCCAAGACCTGGGTTCGAGTCCCAGGTCTGAACAATTTCCATATTATTTTGCTATAATAATTCCCATGCAGTTTCAGTGCTATGGTTCACCATACGCCACCATCATCCAGACGTCCACGTGCCCCCTGAGGATTAAACCAATGGCATAGATCTGAAGAACACGTACACTCCAGTCAACGTACCAACATGTTGCACAAAAAAGTCAAAAGGACCTGAAGCTTTTGGGCCTGGATTCTTGGACCAACACCTCACTTTGGGGCCTGAACCCCCCCTGGTTTGCTTTTCTTTTCATATTTTATTTTCTTAATTATTGTGTTATTTACTTTTATTGTTTTAATTAATTAATTATTTTTCTACAAAATATAAAAACATCATAAAAAAATCCAGAAAAAGATAAAAAATGTAATAATATTATTTTTAATTATTTTCATGAATGAATTGTATAATTGAATTTAGTAGTAATTTAGGTTGCAACTTTAATTCATTTTCATAATAAAATAATAAAAAATACAGAATTTAGGTTTAATTAAGATTTTCATTCCTTTTAATTTCCCTTTTTACAATAATAATATTTATTTTATTTATTTTCATAAATTAAAAAATGCATATAAATTAACTTAGGTTTAAATTAGTTAAGATTTTAATATTTTCATAATAAATCTAAAAAACACTAGAATTAGGGTTTACATTTCAAATTTCATTCTAATAAATTCTTTTTTCTTTTAAATCTTAAAAAACATAAAATACTAAAAAACATTTTCTTTTCAATTTTAATTTCAACCCTTCATTAACTTTAAATTTTTGCAAAAGGGTCCAACGCCCATGTTCGTAATTTATTTAATTTCGCGCATTTACTTTATGTCGTTTATTATAATTATGTAACTCTCCCAAAGCCATGTAACTAAATTTCTCGCATTTTTATTTCTTTTGCTTTATTTATTTTCCGTCAAATCGGGTCCGGTTTAATTTAGGCGATGTGGACCCGCGCCATTTGTAATAGTTGTAGATTTATTTTCCCGCAAACTTTTAACTGTTAACAAAAAGCATGCAAGAATGAATGGCCCTAATTAAAATCAAGCGTAGATCACAATGAACATGACAAGACAAATATCAATGAAACTGACACACAAATTCGCACACACCACCCCTAGGGTACGCCTCACTGTTGCCTTTCGAAAGGTGATCGTCGAGTAGAGGACGTCTTAGTAAGTCCTCATGATCCGGGAACCTGGCATGAGGGTAGCTTCTAAGGTGTCTTCCTATTGCTCTGGTGATCACCATGTCCCAAACTCGAATTGACCCGAACACCTCCAACGGTGGTGCTACCTACCTCTCAATGGTGGGATGGCACTACTTTTAAGGACATTTACACAGACGAATTCCTTAGGGTAGGTAGGTTCTCAAGGATACTTGCTCTCTTCAAAACAAACTGAAATCTTTTCACACCAACACATTTTCAAAAGCTTTCAAAACAAACTTTTCAAACACTCTGACGTACGAGTCGAACTGAAATTTTTCAAAGAAACTTTTTAAACCCACATTGAAAAGCAAACAATTTTGAAAACACATTGAGCAAGTATCTAAGAGCCCATGGATAACCATGGATAGAAAGGGTGCTAACACCTTCCCTTTCTATAATCTACCTCCCGAACCGAGAGCAATCTCTTTAAGGAATTTTTCTGTGCTTTTGTCCTTTCCATTTGGAGAAAATAAAAGACGGTGGCGACTCTTGCTTCCACGACATTTCGTGAACCAGCGTTAAACAGTCAGTTCCAGATCCACCGATCACACCGAGGAATGGATACTGAATACCATGTGGATCCCTTCGAATACATGCTCCAAGTTTACGCACACTGGGGAATTGTCTCTTGAATCACTTGGGGATAAGAGATGAGCGTGGACACCTACGAGTGCCCCAGCTGAAATCTGCAAATGCCCCGGTTTAGCTCTGTGAATGCCCCGGTTTAGCTCTGCGAATGCCCCGGTTTAGCTTTACTGGGGATGCTCTTGATTAGCTCCACTGAGGATGCACTTGCGCGTGCCGAGTCAAAAGACGATTCTAGACTTTCTGAATTCACTTGGGGAACCAGATTTGAAATTGTCTGTGGTAGATGAAGGCGGCTTTGTGCGCTGGTCAAGTAAGGTTGATTGTCATGATGCTTTTAGCTGATTGTAGTGGTTTCGCGCAACATAATTGGCTTGAGCAAATTTGCAAGTACAACTGAGGAATGCCCCTGTCTGGAGGGTCTCTGGGAAGATCTAGGTTGAATAGAAGACCAGAAGATTCGTGCCACAATACGATATGAGGTGGCCTGCCCCAATGTCTCGAGCCACGAAATAAACTGCTCTTGATTACAGCTTTCTTGGAGAGATTTGTCGAATCTCGACGTAACTGCCCCAGGTTGAATGAATTCTGAATAGATCTCTCGGCGTGATATCCTCTGATTGACTGAGCTTGAAGAGATTTATCGACGTGATAGCCTCTGATTGACAATTTTGAGGGAATGCCCCATATTTGGCTGATCTTGGAGAGATTTGATTCTCGACTTGATTGCCTCAGATTGGCAGTTTAAAGGGAATGCCCCAGATTGATGGAATCTGCTAGCTTTATCCCTGAAGGGTACTCAAGCTGTGAAGCACCAAGATGTTTTCTCTTGACAGAATCTCTGGTTTAACATGCCTCTGGATTAGTCATTTCTCTTGTAGCAGCTGACTCTTGCTTCAACAGGGTATTCAAGCCTCTCTTCTCTGACAAGATTGAGCTCTTTACCGGTTGTTCATTGTGTAAACTTACTTGATGTCAATCAGTTGTTTTGTATGCAGAAGAATGTTTATTATGAGAATGATAATTCTAATGCAACACATACGTAAGTCTTGAAGTTTGAAAAAACTTTGAATGAAATGACGTCGCAACTCCGTTGTGAACGAGTCACAAGCTAGAGAGAATTTTTTTTATTTTTTATGAAAGATAATGCAAGCATATGATGCCAAAACCGATATTGAGACGTACCTCTTAGGAGTCAGTTAAACGCTATCTCGTTGTAGCATGCCTTCGAATCGACCATTGCTTCAGTTAGGACTTCGAAAGGGTTGTAACGTGGCCTGGTTCACGGTTTTAGAAAAAAGGATTTAAGGCTCAAAATTATTTGGTGCCCGCCCATTCTCCATGATGTTCTCCATTCCTACGTTCAGTTGACCCGATACAAGCGTTCATCTCTCGAGAAGAGTTTGCAATAATTGAGGAACCACAGTGGTTTCTTGGACACGACAGTCACTAACTTCTTTGCCTTTGGTGTTTGATCACACGACTTTGTTCTTTGATGAGGATTTTCATTGGTAATCCTTTTCTCGCCTTTTAGGCTTTTCAATTTCTTTCTTGCTTTCCCTAATTTTTGCCTGGACAAATTCTTTTGAATTTTGATTTGGAAGTCCAGCGGGATGCCCCAATTTTTGCCTAAGCGACTTGTTTTCAAGCTTTGACTTAGCGGGGATTTTTGTTTCTTTCTTATTCGTATTTTCCATTTTGAACAAGTCGTTGATCTTTGCGTTGTTTTTGATTTGTCAGAAGTGATCGTGACTTCCTGAGTCTCTAGTAGATGATGGATAGTTATTATTGTATTGTCATCTGTCGACCTCCTGATGTGCGAGAGATATCCATTGGGATATTGCACGTTGTTGATAGATGAGGGTGAACCATTGTGGTTTTGACTTTTCTCAATCTTTTGATGGATAACCATTGTCGTATCCTTGGATGCACACTCTTGATGAGTTCTGAATGCTTGATCAGATTAGCTGAACACTACCCGCCCCAGGGTTGAAATGAGGGTTTTTTTCTGAACAGAAAGGAAACTCCTACTTCGAAGGCTCAAAGGGGTTGACGAGGGTCTATCTCCCTTATATCTCCGGTGTTTGGGGATTGAAACAAGGCCTGTACATCGTCAGCAGGGTCCTACTCAAAGGCATACCAATCAGAGATTTTTGCATTTTCAGATTATCGTCATCCTCCTTTGAATCTTTACCTAAGCATAAGACTAGGAAATCTGGCATCAATATGCAAGTAAAACATTTAAAGAGTGATAATGAATGGATGAGTAA
This sequence comes from Vicia faba, assembly GCA_948472305.1. Taxonomy (NCBI): domain Eukaryota; kingdom Viridiplantae; phylum Streptophyta; class Magnoliopsida; order Fabales; family Fabaceae; genus Vicia; species Vicia faba. The sequence goes on from OX451737.1 coordinate 1,460,611,394, forward strand.
AATGAAAGGAATACTTCAAGACAAGCATATTTATTGCATTAAGATTTTCGTTCAAAAATAGACAAGTTTCTATATACAAGCAATGTTTAAACAAACAAGCAAGAATGCAAATGAAAATGCAGTCAAAGAAACCAATGATTGCCATTGTTGAGGAGACTTGACTCCGTATGGACTTGCTGATTCTGATGAATTTCTGTAGTCTTGACGCTCGAGTGTGCGAGAGAATTCCCCTTCAGATCTGATGTGAACACAGTAGTCTCTGAATTGATCCAGTCTTGGACTTGGTCTCTGGATGACATACCATCTTCAATCGATTGGCCAAGTGCCCCAGTATAGTATGCATCACCAAACACATCATGTCTTAAAGAAATAATAGACATCATTATCAGAGCTTCCATGAACTGGCTTATCTGACTCTTTAATCCATTATCTTCCCGCCTGAAGACGTTTCTGACTATGAGCCAAAGCTTGCATGTACCACTCAGAGTTATTCCATAGCTGGTCCCTGAACACGTGCGGTGAGAAACGAAGTTGAGCCTTTGAAGAGAACCCCAAGTCTGAATAAGAATCCCCAATCTTCGGATACCTGTAATGGATGCATGAATATACATGGAGTGTATGAATGAATGCCATGTCATGTTTTGTCATTTCCAAGGAATTTGCGTGCTTTGATTTTGATTTCACGCAAGTAAGAGATGGAAGAGTTTAGCACAAGGCTTGCGAATGTGATTCCTTGGAGATAATAGAACATGTATGTTAAGCATGTAGTTAGCTATGTTATGTATGCAAAGGCATGAGATCACAGAGGATCATGGTTCCATCATTCCTGAATAAGGTTGCTGTACTGCTCTAGATCATGTGAGTATCATCAGATCAGAGGTCTGACATAACTTCTGCATATATAAGAACCAAGTACCCTGTGGATCTCCCATTGTCCGAGATCAAGGCTTCTGGAACATCGGATACTGTTGAGCATTTTCTGAATATGTTGGTGTGATACGGTGGGAGAACTGACTAGTGTTTTGCGTTCGCATTCGCACTTGTGCGGTTGAGCAAGAGTCGCCACCGACTTTTTATTTTATCCTAAAGGAAAGGTTAAAAAGCACAGCAAAAACCTTTTTGAGATATTTCGTGGGTTCGGGGGGTAGATTATGAAAAGGGAAGGTATTAGCACCCTTTTCATCCATGGTTATCCATGGGCTCTTAGGTACTTGCTTAGATCAATCTTGCCTTGGTTTTCAATTGTGTGAAATGGTGCTTTGTGGATTTGTTTTGAAAATGTTTTGAAAAGATGCCTTGCGCTAGGCTAACCTTGTAACAATTCTTTACTCGAATGTTTTACAAAAGGTGTTTTATCTTTTAAAAAGATGTTTCAAGGGTTTGAAAAGTTTGATTTTTGAAAGTGTTGTGAAGTGGGTTTTGAAATTAGGCAAGTGTTTTCTTTGCAAATTGACAAGTACTTAAGAGTTTATCTACCCTAAAGCTTTCTCAAAGATTTTCGTCGTATTTTAACCCCTTTGACAATTTTGTTCTACCATTGAAATTGGTAGGCAATCTTGTATTTAGGAAGCTTATTCGGGACAGGCGCGGGTCATCGCATAGACCATGAATGCAATGATGTCAAGTGTCTTTGGCAATTTGTTTTGAAGGGACTATGATCATTCCGTTTAGGCAACTTTCGAAAGCGTCATCGAGGGACTTATGATCATTTGATTTTGTTTTGCCAAAGACATTCGACGTGCAAGCATAGCCCATTTGGAAGGCAACATGTGGGATTACCCTAGGGGGTGCAAGTGTGATTGTGTATTGATTACATGTATTTGTCTTGTATTAGGTTATCTAGCGTTTTGATTTTAGGTACATACAAACCCTAGGTCTAACCATGGTATAATTGGAAAACTGTAAATTGCGGAATGTAAATCTACGCTATTACAAAATAATATCCAGGAGTGGGGGTATAAATGTACAAGGGGATGAGACTTATAGTATTTACAACCAAATCGAATGTCACAATCAAAAATATAAATGTCGAATGTATAAATATAAGATAAAATGTGTGTAGGGCAATATATTGTGTAAGTGCAAATGTGAGACGTATATGTATATGAATTGTGTAATTATGTACAAGTGCGATATGAAATTGAGTCGTATTAGGGTTTGACTTAGATATACGTTTTTAAATGTATTTTTGATTTTGTATGTTTATGTACAAAAGAAAAATGAAGGTGTTTTGATTAAATGTTTGGAAATTAATTGGAAAGTATTTTAGTCTAATGTTTGTGAGTTTAATATTAGAGAAAAAATGTATTTCTATTTTTATATACAAAAATGTATATTAACTAAAAAAAGAGTTTAATTTTAATTATGTATGAAAAATGTATAATATGTACAAATGTATTTCAAAAAATGTTTTTTAAGTTAATTGTGTATAAAAAGTATTTTATTTATTTTATATACAAATGTGTATTAATTAAAAGAAAATATTTTCAAATTTAACTTATATGATATGTACAAAATTAATTTTTAATATAATATGTATGTACAAAATGTATTATCTAAAAAAGGTCTTAACCTTATGATAATAATAAAAAAAAAGCATTTTAATTAAGTTAGTATTTTTTAAGGAATAGAAATATTGCTTTTATAAAATAACAAGAATGGCTAGTGTTATATATGAAAGAGTAGTAAGTATTGTTTAGGTTAGTGATTAATGGGCTTAGCATAACTGAGAACGGGTCAGGCCCACGTCAAGCAAAAACGAAATTAGGGTTAGGCAATTGTTTGTTCAATTGGAAACGCGGTAGGGTTTGAACGGCGCCGCTCACTGAGTTCCGTCTCCTTCCTCGTTCATTCTTGAGTGCTTCTCTTTGCTTCGAGGCCACCAGCGCTACCCCTACATTTCCTCCTCCTTCCAGCTCGAGTTCAAAGGCCTCAATACCAAAAGGTTCGCTTTAGATGTTTTCTGATTCTTTTCTCTTTTATGAATTGCATGCATTATTTGATTCGAATTTGATTCTTAAGTTTGTATTGCTATGGAGGTGATGGAGAAGAAAGAGGGAGAAACAACTGACTACCTGACTTGGAGAAAGAGGAGGAAAAAGGATGTGGCGCTCAGGAGGCTCGATGGCGGAGATTCGGTGATGAAGACGCTGGCTTGCTTCTTGATGACCCTGGTAACTTCGTTCTTTGCTTATGTTAGGGCTTTGATGATGATGCGTTCTGAGAAGTTCTTTTTTGATTCACCTCTTTATCTTCTTCTTCTTACTGTGATGCCTTTGCGTTCTGTATGTTATTGGAACTGTTGCTTGAGTGTTTGCTTGAGACGCTGTATGCCTGTTGCTTTGAATGGTTGAATGCTTTTTTGAACAACTTTGAACAGTTATTGCCTTGAAACGGTGGATGCTATGTATTTTTGAGATTTAATGCCCAATGATGCTTGTACTGAGGGCTTAGGGATTGGTTTCGTGTTTTTTGAGGCTGATATTGGTACAGTGGCTTTGCTTATGTTAGATTGTTTTACTTGACAAGGTTGGGGGTTGGTGTTGACAGTAACTTAGCATGGTTCAGTTTGACAGCATCGTGGTTTGTTCACACGTTTAGTTTATGTGTTGGTGAGGTCAGGACAGGCTTGTTATGTGAGTTTTGTTGTTTATGTGGTTTAGGCAAGCATGAGATATGACAGGGTGTTGGTTGGAGTTTGGTTCTGATGAGGTTCTGGTATATGCAGGTTCTGAATTTGAAGCTTAGAGGCTTCAGTTCAGCAGGTTCAGTCTTTTTGAGTTTGTATGTTTAATGCAGGGTATGCTCCAGGTTTTTACTGATGCAGGTTTAATGGTTTAGGGGTTAGACAGGTTTGAGGTGTTTGTGAGGAGGATGCAGGTTTATGAGTTTTGGGATTGAACTTGGTAGCAGGTTTTGGTATGTTATGCTGTGTGGTTTGGATATGGTTGCCTATGCTGATGCAGGTTATGGTGATTTTGGACAAGGTTCAGGTTTTTGATATTGGTTAGCCGGAGTTTTGTGCAACTACTGAGTTGTATATCTCTCTTCCTTCTTTTTTCCTTACCCCCTGAACTGCTATGCTGAGTTTGTATTATATATTTTCTATCTTTTCTTTTGGCGCCCAATCTTTATTCAAAACTTTGGTCTTCTCTTTGACCCAAGTCTGCTGGATAGTTTCACAAGGTTTCTTGGCATTTTTCCCATTTTGGTAACTGGCTATGCTGTGTAATTTTTGAACAATGCCGAATTATCCTCTTTTTTGTATATCTTTTCTGCCTTGCTTCTACTGTCTATGCCTGCTGAACCTGAACTATGCCTAAACCCTGTTTGCTTTATCTCTCCTTACTTCTCTCTTTACAGTACAATTTAAGAATTTTATATGATTATTATTTGTACTTTTCTGAAGGGGCTATGATGGGAAGTGATGATTAGCTTGCATAATATGTTTTCTGCATTTCTTCTTCAGCTTTTGCGCCTTGCTCTTTTCCTTGATATCTTGGCAAAGGTCCCTTTTTGACAGCTTGTAGGCTTTGATAGCAACTTGTACTATTTTGATTTCTTTGGTACCTTTGGCATTTCTGACAGTAGCCTTTGCTTTTGGATAGAAAGTTTGGATTGGATTTTTCAGTTTGGATTTGAACTATATGGTTTTGAATGGGAAATTGAGATTCTTATGTAGCTTGAATTTTATAACTTATGCATTTGCATTTCATGAAATAAAAATCTTCCCTCTCTGTGAACCGGGAGAAATCCCGTGATTTGCAGAGAGGGCAACTGATCCCAGTCAGTGGCCCCTAATGATGAGCACTTTTTATCTGTCCTTTCCAATTTAATGCTTTCTGACTTTTCTTGTTCTTTTTGCAGATGAAAAAAAATGGAATACCGGAGCGGAATGAAGCACGAAGAATATTTAGAAAATAGGATAGTTTTTTCATTCTATGTAATATTTAAATTAAATGTAGATTATTGTCTGTAACAACAATTTGTACAAATAATTCGAATATCAATAAAAAATCAAATTATCCAATTGGTTCTAACTTTCTTTATTGCTTATTTATTTATTTAAAATTCTTAGAATTAAAACAATTGAAAAATAAATTCAATCATTTAATTTTAGAATAATAAATAACTAAAATAAAACAACATTGATCCAATAAACCTGTCTTATCCAACATCCAAAGCAAAGCAGCAATTAACCCAGATAGACTGATCAAACACATGAACACTGTGAATCCAATACTGCATCTTGTATCTGACTGGCCCAATCAAAACGTACTGAATCTAAACCACTGTCTCTTTTACTGATTAAACCAAGATAACGCGAATTTTAATCCGAATCTTGAAATAAACCGCAAAGTGCTGTGGAATTCAAATTCTTCTGAGAATATGCCCATGAAACCCTAATTCCCGATTAAATGCCAAATCACGCTCACTTGATCAAAATTGAACCAAAAATCAACCAAACCCTAAGCCCACTGTATGAAACAATTCAAAGCTCTGAAAATCAGTAAAAACCCTAATTCTGCTTGACTGTCAAGAAAAGTCCGTTTGTCCGATTCTTGAGCCAGTTTGAAAAGTCAGGAAATGTTTGAAGCTGAGATTTCTTGGGGAAAAATGCGAGGGCAAATTTTGGGGTACAACAGTTGGGGATACCAAGATTGAAGGCTTGAATGAACCTCCAGGTAAACAAGTCAGGAACTCAGAAAATAAATCTGAGAACCGTACGGTCACCAACAGGAGTATCTGCATAAAGTCTTAATAGAAATCCAGAATATAGCCATTAGAATCAGTAGTCATTGTCTGAGCATAGTCACCATCTGAACACGAGTAACCATCTGCACAAATTCACCATCTGTACCTGTGACAAAAATTCCCTTCCCACTCACGGGTGAAAACTAGGTCAGGGTAAGATAATGGTAAATCGAAAATCATGGGTTCGCCTGAAAGTGCTATGGGCTTGCCCACAGACGTGGGTGCCGATAGTAATTCATTTGAACCTCATCCGAGCGTGGTATATGACATGACTGCACTAATCGGACCATGTCCTATAGCCGTCATGCCCCCACTCTATTCCTAGGTGTCCTAGTGCGCTCTGGCCTGGGTACTGGGCCTTTTACCTCAAAAGTGACATTCCCACCCAACATGGAAAACAGAGTCCAGCATAATAGATAACAGATATGGAAAGCCATAAAATGCAATGCAAACATGTACAAATGAGTAAACTGAAAGCATAAAAATAAACACCCTAAGGAAAGAAAACAAGAGCTAGGAGCGACTCTGGGATGGACCAGCATTTGGTCGACATATTCCCCAGTGAAGTCGCCAGCTGAAACAACCGGCTGAAAATCATCAAAACAATGAAGTCGCCATCGAACGTCTTTTATCCCGCATGTAGGGAAAGGTAAACATCAAGAAAACCTGAGAAGGGAGAAGTCACGGTCTTGCGATCGAGAGATCGGGTAAGGGAGTCTGTTACGCGAGGGGAAGGTATTAGCACCCCACACGCCCGTAGTACTCTACGGTATCCACTCTTGTCGTCTATCTTATGGGTGTGTTTAATCTATGCTTACTGTTTACTATACTACTGGAGGAATGCATGCAAAATAAAGGAGAAAAGAATGTAGGGAAAATAAAATTGTGCTCGCCTGGACCCTACCCCAATGCCTACGTATCATTTTTGAGGAATCAGAGCTACCGTAGTTCGGCTCACATTTTTTGTTTGTTTTGTGTTTTGTGTTTTTTGTGGACGAAGTTAATTCCGCCTTCTGCCGCAGCTCGACCTTCGGAGACTTATGCGTTGGCACAGAAGTAAATTAATCGTGTCCTTATCTGAAAAGGGTTTTTCTTTTAATGAAAGGTGCTCGAGCGCACAAAAGATTTGAATTTGTTTTGTATTTTGTTGTAGATGATGACTGATTGACCTCAAGGGAGAGATATTAGCCATTTTTCTACTTAGTCATGAAAGGAGTTTTTGATAATTGAACCACACCTATGCTTGAGATGAAGAACAATAAGATCGAGAAGAGACTCGCTTATCATTTCCCGTACTAAGCAGAAGCATGATTCTCGTCAATAGTTTTAAAGTATTTTTTGAATTTTTTGAAAGAAAAGAAGTTTTAGTTTTAGGTGCGTATGCAAAAGGGAAAGAAAAGTTAAAGGGGGATTAATCCTATTTCTAAACCTAATGCTATTATGTATTGTTAGACCTAAAGTTAGAATTTTGAGGGAATTCTACATAATGTTAGCACGCATGTTATTTGAATTTGAAAACCTAATGCTAATTTAGTTCAATTAGATCAAAGATTAAATTTGAACCAAAGTCACCTAAGGGATCATGAAAGACCGTACAAATAAGTGAAATCGGTAACAAATATTAAAGTATTGCATATGATCCAAACTAAAGCATTGCAAATGAAATACATGATAAAAATGAACAAAAACTAATGAATAAAATTGACTAAAAATTGGTGAAAAGAAGAAATATATTTTTAATTAATTCCTAGAGTGCCTTCTAATATATTTTTTAACATTTTTGTTATGTATTAGCAAAAATCATGACCAAGAGAAATTAAAATGAAAGCCAATCAAAAAGAATCTTCACAAGTCTAAACAGGGGAGTATATAAGTTATGTTAGATGTGTAATGCTAAAATCGGCACAAGGCCCAAGTATAAATAACCCAGCAACCCCTTTTTTTTGTTCACCAACAAACAAGATCACCAAAAAATGATAATACTGGGCCTTAGGGAGTGTGAACAATGATGGGCCCAAAGAATCAAACAATATCCATGATTTCTTCATCAAATATTTTCAGAATATTATAGTAGTATTATTAATAATTATTTACTTATTTATTATTATTATTAATTTGAAATAAAAATAATAGAATAATAAGACAATTAAAAAAAGGAAAAACGTATGAATATTGGAAAAGGAATAGGGTTAAAGAAAAGATTGGAAAAGGAATAAGGTTAAGGAAAAGAACGTCTCTTCCTCTCAAGCGGAACAACGGCGGCGCCGCCGGCCCTTCGTCCGTCGCATTGCTCCGTCTCAGTTTCCATCCCTTACGGCGGCGGACGTTTCTTCATCTCCATCGCCGATGTCCCCTTTTCCGATGATCTCCCTCTGATGTCGTCACTTCCGTTCGCCGTCATTCGTGATTGCTTCAGTGAGTGTCGTCTTCGCTTCTTCTCCGATCTACCTTTCGTCTTCTTCTTCCTCAATTCTTTGACTCCGTCTTACCGTAGCTTGCTAACGCGTTGCGATTTTGTTATCGGGATACAATCAATAGATTAGACGACCAAACTAAGAATAGATGGACGTAGAATCTTACCGGCTAGAGATGCTCCAATGACTCTTGAACAGCGACACTGAAGATGGTCAAACTAGATGAATTCAGGTACATATCTCTTTCAATTATGTTCTTATCCGTATTTTGGGATTTCTTCCTCGATTCTGTGAATTGTTGTGGTTGTCGTCGAAGATTGCGCGTGTGTGTTGTTTTTGAAGAAAATGATGGTGATGTAGAGGTTTCTATAGAAATCTTGAAGATTAAGGTCGCAGATTGTTGAAGATTCTTGCGAAGATAAAGATTGTTGAGAGGTATTGACGGCGAGAAGAGGATGTTATGCGAAGAAGGTCGATGGTGCAGAACGGTTTATGGTGATTCGGAGATACAATAAAGAGAAGAGAGTATAGAGATTTGGAGAAAATGAATGCTTTTTGAGATTGAGGGTGGTGGAGGGTTGAAGAAGATTGAAGAAGGTTATAAGAGACGGGGTTTAGAGAGGGAGAGAAGAGTGAGAGGATGAGGATGATGTTCGAGCGTGGGAGTGGTGAATGAAGATTGGTCCCTGAGATTGAAGAGTGACATTTTGTTTTATGGTTGGATGGAAATTCCAAAGTTAGTTACAGACCACTGATTCCTGAAGTTTATTACAAGATCCAATGGTGGAGATGAGTTCAGTTGAGAATTTCTGTTATTTCTAACTGATTTTCTGTTATGAAGCTTATTCTGAGCTGGTAAGGAATTAGTTATAGTTAGTTATGCTGTTAGAAGGTTTGAGAGTTTGGTTAAGAGAAATTCTGTTTTGGAAGTTAAGATGCAGTTTTTTTTGTTATATCAGTTTTGGTTGTTGTTATTTATGTTGTTTATGGTTTGTTAAGTTAGTTATGTTATGGTCAAAAATTAGTTAGACTATTTTCAGTTATAGTTGGTGATTCTGTTAGTTTTTTCTATTAGGACAGTTAGAGATTAGAAAGTTTGTTAGATTATAGTTTCTAATTTATGTATTTCAAATTAAATTAACTTGATTACATATTGGTATTGAACTGGCTTGAGAAAAATAGTTGTTTATGCAGGTTTTCTTTTGGTATGAAACATGGACTGACGCTTGGACATAACCAGGTTAGAACGGGGCAATCTTGGAAGATAGTGGCTTGAAGATAAATAAGTTTAGAACTGATGGAGACCTTGATTTAGAATTCTTTAGCTTTAGACCACTTGAATATTTAATGTAATTTCTTGTTTTTTGATTTAGTAATTTTGGATGTAAACGCCTTTTTGAAATCTTCTCTTGTAATGTTCTAATGATACCGCTTGTAAATTGCATGGTTATGACCTCGAATGAATCGAGAATGAATTTGGATAACCCTTTGACAAATCACGAGTAATGCTTTAGAACTTGTAAAGATTATATCATTGAATGAATGTGAACCCTTGAATTTTAATGATGAAGCCCAAATATTCCAAGTAGTCTTCTCTTCCAAATTGCCTTTTGTATCTCCAAGATCTTTTAATTTTATATTGCATATAACTCCATGGTTGTGATATGAATTTAATAAGAGTCTTTTCCAAGGACAAACTTGTAACGTCGAGTTTCTTTGCTTTTGAATGAAAATATGCCTAAACACCTTCAAATGAACGAGCCTTGCATCTTTCTTATTCCTCACTTCAAAACCATAATTGAAGAAGCTTAAGATTTTTATTTTAATGTATTTTGAAATGAAGTCCCCCAAAGCATACAAGTAAGCGAATAGACCCGACGAAGAGCTTTGCATCATAAAGTGTACAAACTTCCAATTTGCAAATAGTATCCTATTGAATCTTCTTCTCTTGCCTAGAGCTCGTGAACATACAAGGAATAGCTAAACCTCATTTGATGAAGAAAGGACCATTTGAAATATTAACTCGTAAAAGATACGATTTTCTTATATGATAACCTTTTTGTATGACATATTGAAGCATCCTTGAACAAGATCTTAATGGCCATGGATATATCAAAATCTTCAACCATTTGCACTTTAAGTAATTATAGAACCCCTTTGAAATTTATATGATCATGGAAATAAATCATCATTTATGTGGAGGTGATAAGTATAAGACGATGTTCCTCACTGCTTAAGCTTGCAGCCTTTCGAGATAGCCTTGGGATGACTCACAATTGAAGCGGCAAGTATTTGATGAGACCCAAAAATTGTATCACTAAAAGAAGTCCACAGTGTTAGAGAAAAAGCCATACACCAACCCTTATTCCTCGAAATCCATGATCTTATGCCAATTTATTGATTAATGATGCATGATGTGTTAGATGACCAAATGTGAGAAAAAATGCAAAAGTGCGTAAGCCAGACAGGAAGTAAAAGGGTAGGACAAATTTGGGGTATTACAGCTGCCCCTATTTAATCGTCTTAAACCTGAAAGTACGATTGGCGCGTGCCTTTCATAAGTTCAAGGTTGAAGATGATTAAATACCAATGCCAAAAATTTGTTCTGGGAGATAGTGTAAGTGTTTTCTTTATTTATTTATTTTGTGATCTGCTGGGAAAAAGAAATTTGTTTTTTCAGTGAAGAGACAAAGATTGGACTTGTAACGTGGCTTGATGCTAATATAAGACAAATGGTTGGTATGAAAAGACAGCGGACGAGGTCTACGGGCGACCTGTGATCCTAAGGTGACACATGAGAGTGATTTGATAGAGAACCTTGCCAAAGGGCGATCTCAGGTTCGACGATGATTTGAAGGAAGAACCTAGCCAAGAGGCGATCTCAGGTTCGACGAAGGTTTGATGGAAGAACCTAGCCAAGAGGCGATCTCAGGTTCGACAAAGATTTGAAGGAAGAACCCAGCCAAGAGGCGATCTCAGGTTCGACAAAGATTTGAAGGAAGAACCCAGCTAAGAGGCGATCTCAGGTTCGACAAAGGTTTGAGGGAAGAACCTAGCCAAGAGGCGATCTCAGGTTCGACGATGATTTGAGGGAAGAACCTAACCAAGAGGCGATCTCAGGTTCGACAAAGGTTTGAGGGAAGAACCTAGCCAAGAGGCGATCTCAGGTTCGACGATGATTTGAAGGAAGAACCTAGCCAAGAGGCGATCTCAGGTTCGACGATGATTTGAGGGAAGAACCTAGCCAAGAGGCGATCTCAGGTTCGACGGTGATTTGAAGGAAGAACCTATCCAAGAGGCGATCTCAGGTTCGACGATGATTTGAAGGAAGAACCTAGCCAAGAGGCGATCTCAGGTTCGACAAAGGTTTGAAGGAAGAACCTAGCCAAGAGGCAATCTCAGGTTCGACGGTGATTTGAAGGAAGAACCTAGCCAAGAGGCGATCTCAGGTTCGACAAAGGTTTGAAGGAAGAACCTAGCCAAGAGGAAATATCAGGTTCGAAGAAGGGAACATGGGTTATGACATGATGGTTGTTTAGATAAGCGACACGGATGAGCATCAAGAAAGTTAAACACGGACGAGTGCTTGATTCAATACGGACGAGTATTGAAAGGAGATACGGACGAGCATCAAAAGTTAAACACGGACGAGTGTTTGATTCAATACGGACGAGTATTGAAAGAAGATACGGACGAGTATTGAAAGGTTACACACGGACGAGTGTTTGATTCAATACGGACGAGTATTGAAAGAAGATACGGACGAGTATCAAAAAGTATAAACACGGACGAGTGTTTGAATCAATACGGACGAGTATTAAAAAAGGATACAGGTGAGCATCAAAAAGTTTAAACACGGACGAGTGTTTGAATCAATACGGACGGGTATTGAAAGAAGATACAGACGAGTATCAAAAAGTTTAAACACGAACAAGTGTTTGAATCAATACAGACGAGTATTGAAAGAAGATACGGACGAGTATCAAAAAGTATGAACACGGACGAGTGTTTGATTCAATACGGACGAGTATTGAAAGAAGATACAGGCGGGTATCAAAAGGTTAAACACGGACGAGTGTTTGAATCAACTGACCCGGGTGGGTGTTTAGGAAACTTGACACATACGAGTGCTTAGGAATGGACACGGACGAGTGTTTGGGAATGGATACGGACGAGAACTAGGTTTAGAACGACAAAGAGTATTGATTTTGTTTGGCATTGAAAAGGTGAAGGTCACCGACTGGGGACTTCGGGCATGATATCCTTTTGTAGGGATGTATTGTTGTCCTTGAATAATTCAGGTCTTTTTTGTAAGGTACCTGGTCTGGCTTATGCTTTGTATGCATGTTTGAATTTCTTTTGACGCAAAGATCCACTCTGATGGATTAGCTACGCGCTTTTGAGGATGCAATGTTATGTAATGATAACTATATGCAATGCGAAGAAATAAACTTCATGGGGATAAGAGAAGGCTTGCTGGGAGCCATTGTTCATCACTGGGGATGTCAATATATACCGGCGTTGGAAGCCTGCAGTACCAAAAATTGCTGGGGATACTGGTAAGAGTACACACTGGGGAGCTCTTGAAGACCAAAGGTCGTTGTTGACTCTGCTGAGGATCGAATTCCTGACGAAGCGAGTCTTCGGGAATGATATCCTTTCGTTCATGGATGCCTACTCGGGCTATAACCAAATCCCGATGGCCGTGGGCGACAAACACTGCACGGATTTCATGACTAGCTCGGGCAACTATTACTACAACGTAATGCCCTTTGGACTGAAAAACGTCGGGGCAACTTACCAGCGCATGATGAATAAGGTTTTCCACAAACAAATTGGAGACATGCTCGAGGTGTATATGGACGACATGATTGTCAAATCCCGAGCAGACACCGACCATGCAGCACACCTCAAGTCAGTCTTTGCCCAAGCAAGACAATGTAAAATGAGATTCAACCCCGAGAAATGTACGTTCAGAGTCAAGGCAGGAAAGTTCCTCGGATTCTACCTGACAGAACGAGGAATTGAAGCCAACCCCGACAAATGCCGGGAGTTCTCCGACCTCCCGAAACCAACGTCGAAGAAGTCAATACAAATCATGAACGACATGCTCACATCATTGTACCGCTTCGTCGCGAGGTCCGTTCAGCACGCCCTCCCCTTCTTCAAACTCCTTCGAAAAGAAGCAGCCTTCGAATGGAACGAGGAGTGAGAACGTGCGCTACGCCACCTATGCAAAGTCTATCTCAACCACCCGTACTATCTCGGCCAGCCGACGGGGAGCCACTGTTCTTATACTTGGTCGTCTCAAACGAAGCCATCAGCGCGGCTCTTATCCGCGAGACCACCGACGGACAAAAACCTGTCTACTTCACGAGCAAAGCCCTACAAGGACCCGAAAGCAGGTACCAACAGATAGAAAGGGTAGCTCTAGCCCTCGTCAACGCGGCGAGGAGACTCAGGCACTATTTTCTGGCCCATACAATCATCGTGCGAACCGACCAGCCAGTGAGGCAACTCCTGGGTCGGCCCGACATGGCGGGTAGAATGTTAAAATGGTCCTTGGAACTCTCCGAATTCGAAATTCAATACGAGAGTAGAAAAGCCCTGAAATCACAGGCCCTGGCCGACTTTGTTGCGGAAATGACCGCTCATGACCCACCCGCGGGGAAGGAACACAAGTGGACCATCTTCATCGACGGGGCATCCAGCTCGTCCAGAAGTGGTGTGGGAATCCTTTTGGAGAACGAGGAAGGCGTAGTGATCGAACACTCCTTAGCTCTCTCCTTCCCGACGTCGAACAACCAAGCAGAGTACGAAGCCCTGCTCGCAGGACTGAGTCTAGCCGAGGACCTGGGAGCCCGCGAGATACAGATCTACACGGACTCCTAACTCGTCGCCTCCCAAGTCTAGGGGAGTTACCAAGCCAAGAACGACAACCTCGTCGAATACTTAAACTTAGTCAAAAAATACATGACAAAGTTTGAACGAGCGGAAATCTTACATGTTCCCCGCGAGCAAAACACAAGGGCAGACATATTGTCCAAACTCACGAGCACGAGAAAGAAGGGCGAAAACAAATCCGTCATCCAAGAATCCCTAGCACACCCGAGTATCGAAAGGTCCTCGACGCTAGTCGAGGTCCATGCCATAGGGGATGCCTCGTCCTGGATGACCCCGGTTTACAATTTCTTGACGAAGGGCGAACTCCCCTCGAACCCGACCGATGCGACCATCACAAAGCGACGAGCATGCTCCTACGTGGTGCTCGAGCACAAACTGTATCGCAGGGGATTCTCCATCCCCCTCCTAAAATGCATCGACGAATCCACAGTCCCCGAGGTACTGCGGGAGATACACGAAGGGATTAACGCCCAGCACATGGGCGGTAAGTCCTTGGCGAGGAAAGCTCTTCGAGCGGGATATTACTGGCCGACGATGCAGCAGGACGCCAAAGAACACGTTAAGAAGTGCGACAAGTGCCAGAAGCACGGTGACATGCACCTCGCCCCCCCTCACGAACTGAGCATACTGTCGTCCCCATGGCCGTTCGCATGGTGGGGTATGGACATCCTCGGACCCTTCGTACAGGGGACTTACCAAAATAAATTCCTCATCGTGGTCGTGGATTACTTCACGAAATGGATAGAAGCCGAGGCCGTCGCAAAGATCACCTCACACAACATCCTCCGTTTCTACAAGAGAAACATCCTCGCCAGGTTCAGAATCCCGAGGGCACTGGTGACCGACAACGGCACCCAATTCACTGACCACGGGTTCCAAGACTTCGTCACCAGACTAGGAACGAAACAACACTTCACTTCGGTCGAGCACCCTCAAACCAACGGGAAAGCCGAAGCTGCGAACAGAGTCATCCTCCGGGGACTCAAACGCCGACTCGGTGAAGCGAAGAGGGGATGGGTCGAGGAGCTTCACAACGTCTTGTGGGCATACCACACCACTCCCTACTCAACGACCGACGAGACTCCATTCCGACTAACATACGGCACCGAGGCCGTTATCCCAGTAGAAATCATGGAACCATCCAGACGGATAGAGAACCCCCTCGACGAAGAAATGAACGACGAAGCACTCAGGGACGAGCTCGACTTAGTCGAGGATATCCGGTCTGGGGCGGCCCTCCGTGAAGCCACCCTAAAACAACGAGTGGCTCTGCGCCACAACGACAAGGTCATTAAGCGCGAGTTCGAAATCGGCAGCCTGGTATTACGAAGGAACCAGAAAGACTCCCGCGAAGGGAAGTTGGCCGTGAACTGGGAAGGGCCTTATCGCGTCCACGGCACCACTGGTACCAGGGCATACTACCTCGAGCAACTAGACGGAGAACCACTACCACGACCTTGGAACGCTGCTAAACTAAAGCAGTACTATAGTTAAAAACCATCAACACCGAGGACCCTCGACCGTCGACACCCGCGCCCGGTCAACGAGGAAAAATGTCCGACACCGTAGAAAGGCCAAGGTACAGGCCCAACCTACGCCCAAACGGCATAACATCGTTCAACAGACGAGAGTGAACGATCGTGCCCGACGTGGACACCTCAATCGAGCTCCACTGTCGAAGTACCTGCAGGGCAGAACACCCAGCTCGCGATGGGCAGTTCACGCCGCGGGTGAATAACCCCGATCCGGGTCATGTACCCGAACAAGCGGCTTCGCTCCGCACGCCCGACGAATCTCGAAGAAAGTCGGGCCATCCAAAAGGGTCGAAAAAGAAATCTCTCCTCGAGGTCAGCACTTGGGCGAATTCGACCACCGAATAGAAAGCCGAGCACATGCACGAACAAAAGACTTAGGCAAAATTGCCAACAAAGTCACAACCACATACGGGCAAGACTCGGGCCCGTAACTTAGGCCAATTTTTGCGCAAAAACGTAAAACACAAGCACGGGCAAACAATCAAAAATTGAAATAAACATTCATTCAAAATGCCCGTAGGCAACAAAACAAATAGAGATAAACCGACCAAGACGGTCGGCGATGTTCAAGAAATACAAAGAACGGGCATGCAGGCCCACAAAGTAAAAATGATCGGGCACGCGGGCACCGAAACGAACATCAATGAAGGCGTGCAGGCCCTATCAAAACTTCACAAATCAGCTTCCCTGGAGCTATCACCACCGACAGCAGGAGACTTGGGCGGAGGCACAACCTGACCATCAATGATCTGGGACATGTAGCCCACTCCTTCAGTGTTCAAACTGGGATTCAACAGAGAGAGCTGGCTGACCGCGGCTTTAAAGCCATCTGCCATAGCACCGACACAGTCCACCTCGAGGAGTTGAATACGAGCGACCAGTTCCGACCGACCCGCAAAGGAGCCGTCTCCTCCGACTCATCCTCGGCAGGGAGCATGACGGCCTTTAATTCCTCAACCTCTCTGACGAGGCGCCCGTTGTCAATTTCCAGATGTTCCCGGTCCTCACGGAAATGGTTCCTCTCCTCGGCCAGCTTCCCCGAGTTCTCTTTCTCCAGAGCCAGCAACTCTGTCTCCGCCGCCAGCAGTTCGGCTTGCTCGCGAAACATCTCCTCGGAGCGCTCCAGAGCAGCCTTCAACTTTCGAGAACTTGAAGTAAGGGCAGCTTTCTCCTGTTCCAGCTCTTTGATACGATCAGAGTCTGCCCCCTCCTCGGCCAGCATGACAACCATCTCGGCCATCTTGACCAGCCCAGCCATATTGGCGGCCAGATGCCTTCTCCAACCCTCCTTGCTCATTCGTCTGATGGTTTCAGCTTCATCGACACTCACGGACAAAGGATATCCCTCGAAAAAACCCTCCTCTTTAAAGCAAGGGGGAAACCCGAAGGACCTCACAGTGATGGAGTCCTCGCTGACCTCCGGTTGGCTTTCCACCCGATTCCTCTTCCTCGGTATCAGATCGGTGTGTGGCTCGACATCCTGGGCGTCCGGGATCCCTCCCGAAGCAGCTCCCGAGCAAGGTGGCGAGTCCACCCTCGTCGCCTGAGAAGCTCCCGGGCTAGATGGCGGGCCCATCCTCGTCGCCTGAGGAGCTCGCACCAACCTCTTGTTAACCTTCTTATCCTGGGTCAGCTTCAGGAGCCTCTCCTTTCGACCAGCCATGAGACCTGCATAAAATAACCCCGGGTTAGTGGCGAACAAGTAACAAGTGAAGAAATTCAAACAAGACAAAACAATAACGACCTAGCAGGTTCGCAGCCTGCCCGAAGGACTGGCACTCCACAAGTGCCTTCGTATCGACCGACCGGGCCTCGAAGGTCGAATAACCTTCTTCGTTAAGAATATCCTTCCCCTCCTTCGTGGCCCACCTGGCGGGGAAGAAACTGTCGACATACCGACAGAGAGTACCATAAGCCTTCTCATCTTCGGGGCTCATCTCGCCCGCGGACGTGTGGTAGTACCCGGTGCCATGCTCGTAGTGCCTCGAGGTCCAATGCAAGGGAAATTTGGCCACGCGCCCTAACACTGAGTATCCCTCGTCGTCTAGAAGGGCCTCCCCGTGATCGTCGGTCACGACCGTCTCTTCCTTATATACGGACTCTAAACCTGCTGTGGTAACCGGCCTCACAATGTACCACTTATCTTTGAAGCCCCGCACGGAATCCATGTACATCCTGAACAGTCTCTTCGACTGCTTCAGGGAAACTCAGCTATGCCTACCTCCCCAGGACTGGCGCTGTAAGTGGAAGACTCTGAAGAAAAGGGGTATGGTCGCCCCAATCCTTAGAAAACGACACGTCAGCTCAAACGCCCGGATGAAAGCCAGCGAGTTTGGGTGAAGTTGCGACGGGGCCAGCTCCAGATGGCTGAAAACCCCGACCTGAAAGTCGCTGAAGGGGAGCTTTAACCCCAGGTCCTTGAAAGAAATCTCGTACATCGGGAACCCATACTCGGGGAACTCCGAGCAAATTCGGGCAGCAAGAGTCGGCCTACTGACGACAAAATTCTTTTGAAAATCGGGCTGACTACCGCCCTGTTTGATGATGGTGAACGCACTTCGACTACGTCGGCTATATGCCGAAGCAATCCCTCTGGGCTCGGCGCTCACCCATTCCAGCAAAGGGTCGTCGATGGTATCGACCAAATTTACATTCTCCTCGGCACTTTGGTCTTCCACCTCAGTGCGCCCCGAGGAACACGATTCGTCGGCCATGGTTACCTACAAAGCACAAGAAACCGGTCAATTGGGGAGCAAATCCACGCGCTCGCCATAACAGACGGGATGAAGAGCGCGACAAGCCATATCACTCCATGCGCGACTAAAAAAAGTTGGTATCTCGAAACAAAAAGAGAAGTCACCTCCCCGACTCCCAGATACCACGACAAGTCTCCCTACAGATCGCCTAGATGGGCCAACATCTCGACCACTCACGAATATGTCGACCTAGGCTACGAACGTGGCGAGCGATATCATGAGTCTCAAAACTAGAGCCATGAGTTTACCAGGCACTACCAAGAATTAGGCGCCCTGAATCATGAAGATCCCGGGCAGCACTGCGAGTCAAATACCTAAACTATGCGTTTACCGGGTGCATACATGCATTCGCCGGGCATAAACATGGATTTGTCGAGCTAAATATACATCTACCGGGCTAATCCCAGGCGTACAGTCTCTAAGCGTCTAAAAACAATGAAAAATCACGCATCACAGAGGAAAAGCAAAGGAGACAAGACGCTTACTTGGAATCAGGAAGGAAGTGCGACGACGGAGAAAGGGAATCAGCGACGGAGATCACAGCGGTCCTATGAATATCTGGGAAGAACAACAACAGTAGAAACAGAGGAAAGAGGAGGAGCGCGAAGAGGGAAAACACGTTATGGGGCCCAAGGATCCTATTTATAGTGATGACGTGGAATACCAAACGTCACCCCGGGGAACCACAGGCTTCCCTCCTCGACGCACAACTCCCTTAGGCAATGATGACCCTACCTTCAATAGGGTTGCGGCACAACTCCCAAGAGATGCCTCGTGTGCTCAACAAACGCAGCCCGTCGAGAATCCCTCGAGCACTCCTCGGAGGGAATCATCTCGCGGACTCGGTACGGGGGGAACTCCTCGAGTTACCACGGGGAACTACATCCCTTGCCCGGATACGGGACCCTGCGACGGAGGCGACCTAAGGTCAAGTCATGGCTCCTACTCCAGGAACCACGACTTGGGGGGCTCCTGTTTTGGACTGGGCCGAGCTGGCCCAAAAGCAATGGTGAAGGCCCAATCCAAACGGCCTTGTAAGGGGTCACGCCGACCAAGAAGCCACATCCGTTCCCGACACTCTCTGCCAGTGCGATATCCGAGCCTTCATGCTATCCTGCTCGACCCCAGCTCGAGCACTCCTCCTAGGGCAGACTCGGTCCACTACACCATCACGTGGATCCCGAAAAGACCGCGTCCTTGTCCGCCCGTACTTCACGCAGAACATCCAGGAAGGAGACCACGTGCGGGTCCCCACTACACACGTAGAACCTGGCAGTTCCTCCATTTGGGTCAAACCTGCCCGACCCAATGAAGGGACCTTGGCCCAGCGCTGGAGGCTATAAATACCCTCTGTTCTCAGAGGGTCAGGTATTCATTCTTTTACCCATACTCACACTTTTGCCTGCTCGTACTCTCACTTACTTCAGCATCGGAATGCCTTGCAGGTACCCCCATTTCGTTCAAAACTTCAGCTCGGAACCAGTCGTGACAGTCCAAGTCTGATCAGGTTAGATCAGTAATTAAAAATATTGATAAAAATAATAATTTAAGCTGTAATAGACTTGAACTACTCATATAGAATATTAAGAAGAACAAAAAGCTCATGAGAGTTTTTTTTTATATTTTAAGATAAAGGTAGTAGATTAATTATAACTTCATACAGCTAAATTACACGTGATTAGTGACTATTCTTGCTCCAAATTTATAGTTTAATATTATTATTTTATAATATTTTTGATAATTATTTCAAGTATTCAAGTTTAAAGTTTATATCTTATCTTTTTATCTTTACTATTTCATTTATTATTAACAATGGTAACAGTAATTATTAAATTAAAATAAATTAAAAATATCCTATATTATTTTATATTTAATAATTAATTTAAAGTATAATTTTATTAAATACTATAAAATTAATCAAAAATTTATTTATTAGTTATCATCTAACTTATAGTGAAAATGCATTTAATTTTTGAATTATGTATTTAGACACATAAACTAACACTATTTCAATACTGTGTAATATCAAAGCACAAGAAAATTGAAGTATAAAAACATAATCCTCCTTTCCGTTAAGTGTTATTTAAAGTTTTTACATCCAAATTAAAAAATATATATAGTATTATCATAAGAAATTTTAATTTTATTAAATTAATTTTATAAATATATTGTAAGTAAAGTATACTAATAGATTAATAATTAAATAACCCTAATTAAAAAATAATAACTATTTCTATATTAAAAAGTTAAAATAATATTTAATTTAAAATAAATTTTATTTAATAAAACAATAATTATTTTAAAGAAAATACTAACCACTGCTTCAAAAGTACTCTTCAAATATTTAAAATAGTAAAAAAAATAATTAAAAATACATATAATCAATATATTAAAAATTAGAATAATTAACTTTTATAAAAAATATTTTTTTATTTGATATCTTTAAGGAGTACGTTCAAGACACTAGTGAGTATGATGAACCTTGTTTCAAAAAGGGAAGAGTATAAAATTTAAAGTAGGTTTGATGTGGGCATTTACACAAAATTTAGATTTAATTAAAGACTCTTTATTTTCTGTATTATTGCATCGCATGCGAATAAAGTGGAAAACAACCTTTTGCAAATAAGGATGGAATCACGGGAGTTAGGGACCACGTCACGGCGCGTGCTCTGCAATAATTTAATGGAACACACTTCTACGCTTATTATGTCATGTCAAAACTAATCAGAATACAGCAGTTTCAAATTCTCTTATATCTTTTAGGATCAAAGTATTTGAATAAAGATGTTTGCTCGATAGATTGTCTTTCAAGAAATTTTTACCACCTAGTGAATTGCTCTGTTCTTTTGCTAAATCTATTTGAAAATAAGTTTTTATTTGGTTTGGTTTTCGAGTGGATGTAGGTGGTCTTATAAATTGTTAACAGTAATGTATAATTATGGTGTGTTCTAAAAAGACAAGAAAAATATGTTATTAAAGTTGTTCTTTGAATTTGAAAGGGACAACACTTAATGAAATTAATCAAAATATAAATATACAACTCTTCAATATGTTGATGTAAGCTAAATATTATAATTTTTGATAAAAATGAATTGTTTCATTAAGAGTCGCTACCTTGTGAAACAATATTAATATAGCCTACAAATGTTTCATTTCGAATTTAGAAATTCATCAACCAAAACATACATCCTCTTCACTAAAATTTCAGACACTCTTCACTACATTCGAGTTTTCATCGATCTTGTGCAGACTCGATAAAATATTAAATTATCCTAGATATTCCTGCGCAAAACTCTAAGACAATTTGAGACTGCTTAAAATACTATAAGAAAAATATTTCATACACGATTCTATTCTCAATTCATTTGATTTAAATTAATTTTTCTAACCATCTTATAATACATCTATTAATAGCAATTGAGGTTTCCGTTTCAAACATAAAATTGAAATGATCATTATATATTCTTGAACTATATATATTTTTGAAGAAAATTAAAGTCGAAGGGAAGGCCAACGGATTTTGTACATCATCAAACTTCGCATTCTCATCTTATTTAAAGAACCGTTGGCGTTGATAAAGCATCTAACTTCACCACTTTGCATCTCTATAATCACATGGAGTATGAATGGCCAGGTATATAGTATTTTATTATTGAGAAATAATATATCTATCTAATATCAAAGTCATAATTATGCACAATCGTTATATCATTAAAAGAATACATGAACAGATGCCTTGTTTAATATTTCAATTATGAAGCATTGTTTTTGAATATTTTACTAATTAAAAAATAGATATTCACATTATGTAATAAATCCACGCATGTGCCGTTACATAAATGAAATGCAGTAATAAGATTGGTATCATGTTATCATAAAATTACAATTTATAGGCATGCTAATAATAATTATTAGTTGCATTTGTGTTCTTAATATTTGCATGTTTCAGTTTATTTGGTTTATGTGAACAAACAAAACAAAATATATTAATAAAGCATCATCCAATATATATATATCTTATGGTTGGTCTGCACTCTGTAACGTAATTTATATTTATCATGTATTGGTATAAAAACATTTATATATGTACACATACAATTGCAACGAATCAGAACAATTATATTGGTTCTATACTAATTCCCGGATCTTTCTCATAATATCAGTGTTTTTTTAAAGAAAATATAATCATAAATTCTAACCTATATATGTATGTATAGTATAAATTTTGTTATATTATTCTTTATTGGTATCCAAATAAATTGTATTCTTTATTGGTATTCAAATAAATTGTATTTTGAAATTATTTATTAAAGTCAAATTTGTTAATATTAAAGTGGTCAAATTAATTAAAATTTATAATTTGAAATTATACAATTGAGTTATGATCTATATGTTATGTGAATCATTTGTGTTCGATAAAATTTATTATTATAAGACATATAAAGATCATCTGAAAATGGATCATGACTTTGGATTCTAATATAACAATGAATCCTGAGATGTGGAATTTTGAGAACTTCATCGTGGAAGATAAGGAATTTAAGTTTTTGACAAATGAAGAATCTCGTGAGAAGGTTCTCCACAGATTGTTAAAACACAAACCGAAGGTTCTCCTCGAATTATTGAAACACAAGTTAAAAGTTTGTCACAAATTGTTGAAAATAACTCGAACTTGGGATAACCAAGAGAGTTTAAAAGGCTAAGGAACTAGAACCGGAAAAAATTGATTATCGACATATTTCTTTTATCCAGTAGAAGAAAATAGTGATAATTTTGTTCGTAAGATTACTATTATTCTTCAAGTGGAAGATGATCATAATATTTACAACGAAGAAGTAACTTCAAAGGACTTCTCTTGAAATGATGTTATCCAATACGAAATGGGTTCAATAATGTTAAACCATACTTGATAACTTGTCGATCTACCTAAAGGATAAAAGTCCAATGTAAATGAATGTTTAGAAGGAAGTATCATTGTGATGGTACATTAAACAACTAAAAGGATAGATTAGTAACCAAGGGTTTTAGAAGAAAAAAAGAAGGAAGATGTTGATTAATTTGACATATATGCACTAGTAGCAAGGACAGTGACAATTAATAGAAGTATTGTCTGCATTAGTTTATTTGCATAACCTTATAGTTCATCAAATGAAAGTCAAAACGATATTCCTAAATGGAGATCTCGATGAGGAAATTTATATGGAGCAACCAGAAAGTTATGTGCTTCATGGTAATTAACAAAAGGTGTGCAAGTTTGTTAAATTCTTGTATGGATTAAAACAAGCATCAAAACAATAACATCAAGAAGATTGACTTTGTCATTGCAAGATTCACAAATTAAAGGGGAGACACATAAATTAAGGGGAGACATTCAATCTTATCAAAACACGAATTGAAAGAGTTTGTCATCATCAAAAAAGGGAGATATTGTGAAGAATACTTCTTATATCCAGTTTTGATGAAGACAAAGTATAACACCCCATTTCTACCCGGCGGATAATAAGAAAACCAGAGTTCAACATAAATAGGATGCCACATTTTCAACTAAAAATCAATCTTCATTTAATCGCATACACACAGATACATAACACTTAACTCGGATGAACCGATAACAATCTGATTTATTCTTCAAAATCAAACAACTTTTTATTGATAAACAACGAAATATACATACTCAACTTCAATTCACTTAACATCTTTTATTCAACTAAAACAACCTCAAGACAATAATTATTTCATGTAATCAAATTAAAAATTCAGCAACTGAAATGATAATCAACAAATAAATATCAAGCGTTCATCCCCATGAGTGCTACGTATCAGAGCGACAACACCGACTCGAACTAACGAGGTAATAATTATCCTTCTTGATTACTTGCACGTTACCATGTAATAAAAATGTACGTAATGGTTCAGAATTGAAACTTGAATACTAAAAGAGTCATAATTCTTTTCAACATACCTCATCATCTATGAAAATAAGGTCCGACGACCATGCAACAAATGATCTTATTGCATCTCGTAGCAATGTTGTCTCTGAAATAATGTCAGGTACTGGTAGCAACGCATCCAGATCTAATACAACATCAACCAATACTTTCAGATGTCCATCAGGGAGCGGTCTATGATGAAGTAAATCTCCCAAAGTGTTATGCACTTTTCCCTTGCCAACTAAGCGATAAGTCGGTGACGATAAGTATAGCTGACAAGATGAAATGCTCTAAACCAATAATAAATATGTTACTGTTAATGTGTATATATGTAAATTAAAATAAATGTGCTAGTTTAATTTCATAATAACATATATAATTACCTCAGGAAATTTATTTTGACAATTGATACTAGCTTTGTCACTAGTTTCTTTCGCCTCTGAACTGCACTTTTGCGCCATATATCTCTCTATATCCTGTTGCGATTCACGGACTTACGCCTTTAATTCCTCCAACGTTTGCATCACTTCTTGATTGCTAGGATTTATTTTCCTTGGATGCTTATACAAGTAAGATCGAGTCACACCATGTCCTTTACCCCTCACCCGACCGGGATACTCAGCAACATTTAGTGCACGACTAAGTACGCTCCTGTTATCTTGGTCCTCATTTGTGGTTACCGATTGAGATAGAGTCTCCTGAAATTCATTTATATATATATATATATATATATATATATATATATATATATCGAAAATTATTAGTGGAGATAAAAAATTAAGTATATACTAATAAAATTTTGATTTACTTAAAGACACAATGTTATACTTACACATTCATCATAAATATGTTGAACATCTTCCCTAACAACTCCGTCTTTGCCCACACGAGCTTCCTTTCACAAAACATGCGTCAGAAGTGATGTTTCGTCACTTTTCGTCTCCTCTAACTACGCATTGGCACAAATCATAAAATCGTCAATTATAACACATTGAGACAATTAATAAGATCGTAGCATTTATATATACTTACAATTTTTTGCTGTAAGCGTGCATATCCCAAACGCCCTTTTCTGTATAGATACGTGGGTGTTAATGCTCTCTCGCGATTCGTGTCACCTACTTTCTTGAGTTTCTCATTTTCTATTTGTTTAGATACAAATTCATCCCATTCTTTGGGTCCAATGACGTTGCTATACTTCATTGGATGACCCGCTTTAACAAGATTTCCTTGCTCATCCTTAAGAAATTTGTTTGTTAAAAAAGTTCTCCACCCTCTATGTCTTTTTCCGGCCACTTGAAGACAATACTTTTTTCGGTTATCTTCAATGTTAAAAGACCTCTACGAAAAAATATACGCATTATAGTGTGTTAGTATAAGTAATTTAAAGACATTACCATGTGATCTTGATTAAGGAAACAAATATTAAGCATACATATAAGGAATTCCCAAGACTTACTTAGTTAGGGACTAAAATAACAAAAATATTATACTTTAAAGCTAAATTATATGGTACTTGTATTTCAGTCCAAATTTTCTCTTTGTAGGAATCCAAATCTTTATTAGTCCATTTATCAAAGGTGATTGGAACGTGCATACGAGCAAGTGTACCAATGTAGCTTGTCAACTTTGCACCATTAGGATCGATTAGTTGGTTATCGTCATTCCAATGTACATCATATTTTACTCCTTTATCTCTATCAAGAATGATTTTTCTCATAATAGTGATGCCTCGTGTAATTTCTCCCTCTGATGTCTTATTTGGAGCATTTGTATCTTGTGAGTTTTCTTGATTACTAGCCATTGACCTGTAATAAAGAAAAAAAATAAAAATGAAATGACAAATATAAAAATCCACTAAGGAAATATAAAAAAATGAAATGCTCATCCATCATAGCAGTTCATTCAAATGGTTTTATACTAATTAAGCTAAAGAAAAACGTTAACTTCAACTTCTTAACAGCAAGAACAACAGCAAGAACGATGTAGAAAACAAGAACAATAACAACAACAATGTAGAAAACAGAAACAATGTACAACAAGAACAATGTTACAACAGCAAGAATGACGTACCTGAACTACGGCGGTCTACGACGGTCAATAACTTCTTCGTTTTCATCAGGCAACTTCTTCGTTTTTGTTAGCAAGAACAATGTTACAACTTTTTCGTTTTCGTCGGAGAAGAAACGGTCGGAGAAGAAACGATTAGGAACGGTCGGAGAAGAATCGGTCAGAGAAGAAATTGTCGCGAAGAAGAAGACAATGATTAGAAATGAATGAATAGGATTCTAAAAAATTTATATTTTAATTTTATAATTTGACCTAAGACAGCGCTTCTTAAAAGCGCTTTCTATCATACAAGATCTAGCAGCGCTTTCACGGGAAAGCGCTTTCTTAAGTGGGAAAATTTTATGTTTTAATTTTATAATTTGACCTAAGCCAGCGCTTTTTAAAAACGCTTTCTATCATACAAGATCTAGCAGCGCTTTCACGAGAAAGCGCTTTCTTAAGTGGTGGCGAATTTAAGGCCTTTAGCAGCGGTTTTTAAAAGCGCTTTCTAAAGGGTGTCTGTAGCAACGCTCTTTTTAGCGAATTTTTTAAAAGACCTACAGCAGCGTTTTCTCATTAAAGCGCTTTCTAAGATAGGGCATTTAGCAGCGCTTTTTAAAAGTGCTTTCTAAAGTCTATCTGTAGCAGCGCTTTTTTTAGCGAATTTTTTAAAAGACCTACAACAGTATTTTCTCATTAAAGCGCTGTCTATTTGGTGATGCCAAAAGTCAATTTTGGCATAGTGATATAATGACTCTCTCTCCTTTTACCGTGGTACAAAACAACTTTTTCAAAATTTTTAATTGAAATTGTTGGTTTTGTTAAACCGCACAAACCAATATATATCACTTGTAACCCGTTTTACTGTAACCCGTCTAATTCGTATAAAAATGGACATAAATAGGTCTCTAAATACCACACGCGGTTTCAGACTGTTTGATGTTTTCAACCCGAACCTGTTTGAATCTGTCTGTTGTCCACCCCTAATCATATATATTTGGAAAAAGAGATTTGTCATTTACTACTCCGTACTACATAATTTATATTAAAAAAATTCAACATTTCATATTTATTAAAAGATTTTAAATTTTTGTGTTTTTTTTAATATATTTTATAGATGGATATACAAATAATTTTGATCAATTGTAGTTTATAAAAAATGAAAGAAAAATCAAATTAAATGCAATTTTCATAATAAAGTAATTAAATAAAATAAAAACGATGTTTTTTTTTATAATTTATAATAAAAAAAATGAGTTTTTTTTCTTGAAAATTGGTAGGATGAAATATCGTTTTGTTAAGAAAAACAAATTTTTTAATTATGACAACAAATGTTTTATAATTAAATCTTTTCTCTTTTAAATGCGTTCAATACACATAACATCATAAAATAATTTACAATTGTGAGATCATATTATTATCCTATGTAACTTTGGAAACAACATTTGCATTATAAGAACAATCCTTTTAATGTTTGTGTATTTTTTTTTAAAGAAAGATATTATTGAAATAGAGTACAAGAGATACTCTTGCCTCATTACAAACCATCCAATAACAATAAAGAAAATAAAGAGATATTTCAAACAAAAAAAGTTGTAAGACAAGCAACTAATAGGAGACATGCTAAAATCTAAAAAACTAAAGTTGGAGTGAGAATTTTCTCTTATCAATAACCATTTTCAAGCAACCAATTTAATTGTCCATACCAGATCCTACAAGTTAAAAATAGTGTTGTTAAATAGTATATCATTTCTGAGTTTCCATAAACTCCAAAGAACCGTATCCAAATAATGTCTTCTTTGCCTATTTTAGTTTTCTTTCTAAACATCCATCCCGACTTGATAAATCTCTCGCAAGCTATACCTTCAAGCACCTCTGGTATGTCCAGCCAATGCCTCACTTCTGCCCACACTTTCATAGATTTAATACAATTAAAGAACAAATGCTGCAAATTTTCATCACTTTGGAAACATAACACATATGTTCCTTCGTGAGTTGATTGACAAAGACCTCATTTTTCAGTTGATCTTTAGTTGGTAATATGTTTAGGAAAACCCGTCAACCAAAAGCCTTTGTTTTAATCGAGATCTTCATTTTCCAAAGAGAGCTAAACAAGTCTCTTTGATCCTCTGTTGGTTCCTCCTGGTGGCTAGCCTCCATGATGCAATTATAACTAATTTTTGTGTTATAACACAGATCCAAGCCTTGTGATTAGCAGTTATAGGTTGTAAATTAGGGGTTGATCGATTCAGTCTTAGAGATTTGATTTAGAAATTAGAAGATTTGTTTGTAAATATATTTAAGGTTTCTGATTTGTAAGTGTATTTGGACGAATTCGCTTGTATATCCACCAATCATTAATAAGATTAATTTTAATCTTCTGACTCTACAAAGATTTGATTCAAAAACACTTGAATTTCGGGATTTTGGATAATCTTAGAGAGAAAGGTATCCAACTTGAGCGCAACTTCTTTGGATCAAAGGATTTGAAACCCTAATTTTAGACTAAGTCAAATATTCTAATTTTTGTCTAATAATAATAATAATCAAATAATAATAAATTAAAATAAACAATATGTAAATAATATACAACGTTTAAATGACTGAATAATATATATACATTAAACAAAATGGACACCCCTCCCTAATGTTTTAAAACAATGATCTTCTGTATAAATCAACATTATAACTCCAGACAAATGTACCACTAGAATTTTGATAAAAATGAATCAATAAATTGTATTGACTAATAACACTAATGCAAACAAATTTGGGGTATGACATTATTATACTCTTGTTTATTACTCCCTCAGTTTCAAAATGACTGTTGTTTTAGTAAAAAAAAATGTTACAAAATGACTGTCATTCTCACTTTTCAATGTAGTATTGATTACTATTTTTTCAATTGTGTCATTTAATTTTTACTCTCTACACTATATTCAATACATTAATAGGGTTAATTTTATAGAAGTCTAATGTCTTATGACAACATCATTGCATTTCTTAATTTGTGTGCAAAAATCTTAAACGACAGTTATTTTAAAACGGACAGAGTAATTTTTACTTTATTCAACTACTCTATTAACTATATTGTTGTGAATTCAATGCCAATAACAAAGTTTAGAATAAGGGAGGAATAACGAACAAGGAAGAAGAAGAACACAAGAATTGGTTATAACTGCTATTCTTTACTTTCTCTTAGAAAACAAGATTACAAGTTTACAAGGATAACAAATAACCCTCTCACCCTAATTAGGATTTGCTGTGATGCAATGATGAGAGACTAGTATGCTATTTATAATAAAACCTAACATACTAACTAATGGGCTTTTTCCACAAGGCCCATTATACAAGCTAACTTAATAATCAAGCTAACTTAACAAATTAGGGTTTAAACACTAAAACCTAATTTAACCAGCATTCTTCGACAAGTACATGCTTCGACTACAGCATGTACTTCGATCATGCTAGAGTTCGATCCAAAATCCCACAAATCTCCACCTTGGACCTAACTCTTCAGCATCAAGAGACACTAACTAGCTTTCTTCATGCAGCTTTATCAACTGCATACAGTGGAAAAACTTGCAACTTGGCAATGTTTTGGTGATCATATCAGCGGCATTGTGATCTGTCGAGACCTTCAGCACTTGGACTTCTCCACGCTCGATTACCCCTCTGACGAAATGCAGCCTCACATCTATGTGCTTGGTTCGCTCATGATAGGCTGAGTTCTTCGACAGGTGTATTGCACTTTGACTATCACATTTAACAGTGATACCTTGACCTTGAAGTTTCAGTTCCTTTGCAAAACCTTCAAGCCACAATGCTTCTTTCACAGCTTCAGTTAGGGCAATATATTCTGCTTCAGTAGTTGATAAGGCAACAACCTTTTGAAGAGTTGCTTTCCAACTAATTGTTGTACCAAACATAGTGAAAACATATCCAGAAATAGATTTTCTGGAATCCATACAGCCTGCATAATCAGAGTCAACATAGCCTTCGACAGCTGCCTTACTATCTTCACCCAAGGCTCCACCATAAATTAAGACTCTGTTCAGAGACCCATTTATGTACCTTAGAATCCACTTTAACGCTTGCCAGTGAGCCTTTCCAGGATTCGCCATGTACCTGCTTACAAGACTTACTGCATATGCTATGTCGGGTCTAGTACAGACCATAGCATACATCAAAGAACCAACTATATTAGCATATGGGATGCTGTTCATATAGGTTCTTTCGACATCAGTACTGGGACATTGATCAATGCTCAGCTTGAATTGAGGGTTTGTTGGAGTCACAACAGGCTTTGAATTCGACATACCAAACTTGTCAAGAATCTTTCGTAGGTATGCCTCTTGAGATAAGCATAATTTCGACTGCTTTCTATCTCTTCGAATGTCAATTCCAAGAATCCTAGATGCAGCTCCCAGATCCTTCATGTCGAACTCCTTATTGAGTTCAGCCTTCACCCTCATTACATCTTCGACATTGTTGCTTGCTATCAGAATATCATCAACATAGAGCAACAAAATTACAAATGAATTTTCAGGTCGAAATCTGGAGTAAACACAATGGTCGAACTGACTTCTAATGAAACCTATGTGTTCCATGAACTTGTCGAATCTCTTATTCCACTGTCGAGGAGATTGTTTAAGTCCATATAAAGATTTCTTCAGTTTGCACACATAATCTTCTTTCCCCTTTTCGACATACCCTTCAGGTTGCCTCATCAGGATTGTTTCGTCTAAGTCACCATACAAGAACGCAGTCTTCACATCCATTTGTTCCAGTTCAAGGTCGAACTGAGCCACCATGGCAAGCAACATTCGAATGGATCTGTGCTTCACAACAGGGGAAAATACATCATTGAAGTGGACACCTTCTTTCTGAGTGAAACCCCTTGCGACTAATCTTGCCTTGTACCTCTTCGACATTACTCCTTCAATTCCTTCCTTAACTTTGAAAATCCACTTACAGCTGACTAACCTTGCCCCAACAGGTTTCTTGATTAGTTCCCAAGTGTGATTATCATGAAGAGATTTCATCTCATCATGCATGGCCTTTAGCCATTCAGTCTTCATTCGACTCCTTATAGCTTCCTTATAATCTCTAGGTTCTTCGTCTAGAACTTCACTTGCAGAGATTAAGGCATAAGCTACAAGATCTGCATATCCAAGTCTCTGAGGTGGTTTTATGACTCTTCTTTGCCTATCTCTCGATAGTAGGTAGTCATCAACAGTTTCCTCAACATCATCAGAATCTTCTGTTTCTTCTTCGACTTCATCTGGGATACGCATTTCAGCATCAACATGCTCCACCTCAACAGGAATCTCTACCTGTTCCAGCTCTTCGTCAACATCATCAGTTTTCTTGAAAGCCATTTCAGTTTCATTGAAAACTACATCTCGACTGGTGATACACCTCCTGTGACCTGGCTCTAGGCACCATAGCCTATAAGCTTTTACTCCTTCAGGGTATCCCATAAACATGCATTTCAGAGCTCTAGGTTCGACCTTGTCTTGCCTAATGTGAGCATAGGCTACACAGCCAAATACTCTTAGTTTGTCGAGATCTGGTGGATGTCTCGACCAAACTTCTTCAGGTGTCTTCATATCTAACGCTGTCGAAGGACATCTGTTTATCAGATATGCTGCTGTCGAAACAGCCTCAGCCCAAAACACCTTCTTTAATCCCGCACTAGTCAACATGCATCTAACTCTCTCCAAAATAGTTCGATTAAACCTTTCAGCCAAACCATTTTGTTGTGGAGTACCTGCGGTATTTCTGTGCCTTGCAATACCAGAGGCAACACAAAAACTGTCGAACGCCTCATTGCAAAACTCAAGGCCATTGTCGGTTCTCAACCTCTTTACCTTTCTGCCAGTTTGATTTTCGACAAGAGTCTTCCAACTTTTGAAATTCTCAAAAGTTTCATCCTTAGTCTTCTGGATGAATACCCATAACTTTCTGGAATAGTCATCTACTATGGATAGAAAATACTTTGCTCCTGAATGTGATGGACACCTTGCAGGCCCCCAAAGATCAGCATGGATGTAATCAAGGGATCCATGTGTTCTTTGTTTGCCTTTGTTGAACTTCATTCTACAGGACTTTCCAAGTACACAGGGTTCACAAAACTTCAGCTTTTCGACTTTATCTCCACCAAGCAGATTTTGTTTTCCTAATTCGACCAGACCCCTTTCACTGACATGGCCCAATCTCATGTGCCAAATTTCTGTCTTCGACAAAGGTTTCGTGGATGCAACATTTGTCGAACCACTTACAACTTCAGCCTCAAGGGTATACAAGCCTTGTTTCTTCACGCCTCTCAAGACTTCCTTCGACCCTTTCATGACTCTCAGGATACTTTTCTCTCCTTGAAACACATATCCTTTCTTGTCGAATTCACCAAGAGAAATCAAATTTCTCTTCAAATCAGGTACATACCTGACTTCAGTCAACAATCTTATTGACTCATCATGGAGCTTGAATCTCACAGATCCAACGCCTGCAATCTTGCAAGCTTTGTTGTTTCCCAGCAATACAGATCCACCATCTTGATCACATAAGTCCTCGAACAAGTCTTTGTTTGGAGTCATGTGCCAAGTGCATCCAGAATCCATAATCCACTCCTTCGACGAATTGTTGCTTGAAACCACAAGAACATCAGATGATTCGAAATCATCTTGGACAATAGCTGCATTGCCATTATCCTTACCTCCATGATCTTTCAGGCGTTCAGGGCACACCTTTCTTGTGTGACCTACTTTCTTACAGTGATAGCATCTAATACCAGATGCATCACCACTATAAGACTTCGACTGATTTTTACCTTTCCTCTTGTCGAATTTTCCTTTAACAGCCAAACCTTCACCAACCGTCGAAGGTTTATGCTCCTTACGTTCGTTCAAGTCCTTAGAGTACAAAGCTGATTGAACTTCTTCAAAGGTCAGGGACTCTCTTCCATACAAGAGGGTTTCTTTGAAGTGAGCATGTGATCTGGGCAAAGCGCACAACAATAACAACGCTTGATCTTCATCATCAATCTTTACATCAATATTTTCAAGATCAAGAATCAGCTTGTTGAACATATCCAACTGCTCAGCCAACACTTTGTCTTCGATCATCTTGAATGAATACAAAGCTTGCTTCAGGTAGAGTCGATTTACCAGAGATTTGGTCATATACAAACTTTCAAGTTTCACCCATAACCCTGATGCCGTCGTCTCCTTTGATACCTGTCGAAGAACCTTATCACCAAGGCTCAACAAAATTGCGCTGTGTGCTTTCTCGATCATGGCCGTCTTCTCTCTTTCTGTTAGCGCAGCGTCCATCGCCGTCGCTCCCTTCAACGCTTCCAAACAACCCTGCTGAACCAGTAGGGCTTTCATCTTCAAGCGCCATAGACCGAAATCATTCACTCCGGTGAACTTTTCAATCTCATATTTTGTCGAAGGCATCTTCTCCACGCTCACCGCACCAATTTGTTGTGAATTCAATGCCAATAACAAAGTTTAGAATAAGGGAGGAATAACGAACAAGGAAGAAGAAGAACACAAGAATTGGTTATAACTGCTATTCTTTACTTTCTCTTAGAAAACAAGATTACAAGTTTACAAGGATAACAAATAACCCTCTCACCCTAATTAGGATTTGCTGTGATGCAATGATGAGAGACTAGTATGCTATTTATAATAAAACCTAACATACTAACTAATGGGCTTTTTCCACAAGGCCCATTATACAAGCTAACTTAATAATCAAGCTAACTTAACAAATTAGGGTTTAAACACTAAAACCTAATTTAACCAGCATTCTTCGACAAGTACATGCTTCGACTACAGCATGTACTTCGATCATGCTAGAGTTCGATCCAAAATCCCACATATATAGTAAATGATATTAACTATATAGTAAATGATACTAACTACTCTATTAACTATATAGTAAATGATATAATTAATAAGAGTATTTTAGTAAATGATATTAACTTTTTCATTAAAACCAACTCATTTAATCATTTTTTTAAAATTGCACATTGTTCAAATAAAATATTTTGTATGAGACGGAGGAAGTAGTTTCTATAAGTGAATGAAGATTCCTTTATACACCTACTATTAGATATACATAAATAGTGAAGTAATGGGATAAAAAAAACCAATTAAGGCTCTGTTTGACAAGACATTTTTTTTGAGTTTATAACTTATCTTATAAGCTCATATGACAATTTAAACTTGTTTGATAACGGTCTTTTTATCACAAATTTATAGCTTATTTATCTAACTTATAGCTTATTTTACAGACGCTATTTTAAATAATGGTTTAGCTTATAGCTTATAACTTATCATTTTTTATTTCTTTTTTATCCTTATTGTTTTAACAAAAACTCACTTTTATCCTTTATAATTTATTTTAGTTTAAAATGAAATAATTATGTAATAAATATCTTTTACGTCATTTTACATTTCTAAGTTAGTTGAACTGCTAATTTTACCAAACACTTCAATGAGTTTATCAACTATCAGTCTAAATCATCAGTTTTAAGCTATAAACTATCAGTCATCAGTCATAAGCTATAAGCTATCAGCTAGCTTATCAGTCAACCGCTATTTCTATCAATCAGGCTCTAAACCGACAATCCAAACCAAACAAAGCTAAAATAAAACGGATTGTTTCTGGTTCGGTTCTAAACAGAACCGATCCAATAAAAACAAAATGTTTTGATTTTGTTCTCGGTTTTAGTTTTTATGAACCATCAAACTGATTAATTGAACCAATGGATATAATTACGCTCTAAAAATTTTATTTCACCCATCATTAAGTCTAAAATTTGTATCGGTCAAATCATTCTCCATCTTTATTTACACTTCCTTCCTTTCAACAAAACACGCATCAATAATCAAACTCCAAAATATAGAAAGTAGAAACCATAAGTCACAAAACTTGTTTTCACTAAAATTTGTTTAACAAGTACTTTTATAGTAAAATCTAATTATTCTATCCTTTGGTTTTATCTAAAACCGAAGGGTTTGATCATTTAGTTTACAATTATAAAAAAATAAAAAACATAAACTGCAATGGCTGGGATTTGAACTATCTCCTGATTTGTTTTTCTCCTCGGTTATTTTAAAAACCGAGGGAATAGTTGGTTTTTTATTTTTATAAATAAATAAAGATGGTGCACCTTGGTATTATACTTCGATTTTTAATTCGGTCGGGTGAAAGCTTCGTCATGAAAAGTGTTATTTGTTGTAGTGTGTATGATTGTTGGTAATAATCTTGGGCATTTGATGATGATGCAACTCGTGTGAGTGGGTCGATCAAATATTTCGGGTGGGACACAAACATCTGAGGCATAGTAACCGATCTGTACAAACTCATATATTCTTCTGTGTTTCACATATTTTAGTTTACGAGCGCGACAGGGAAATCTAGGACATATCGTCATGCCTCTTCCACATCTGACACCATTCTAGAGCGTATTCTTTCCAATTGTTAAAATTTCATTAGGCTTGACTCTAAGGAGATGCCATGGTGACAAACACGTTGTGGGTTGGGATTCCTTGATGCATGTCAAATTGCATTTTTACACGGTTATTGTGGTGCATCTGCACAATGTTGAACCAGATAATCACAGTTTTTGCAGTCCAAATTGCTGCATCCTTGGGATTGGATTAATGGTCAAAACCCGTATATGGCCTCCAAATAAATTATAGAGAAAATATTACTATAACAATGATAACTTCAGAAATTAATTAATTAAAAGATGAATAATTTAGTGGTAATACATTATTTGGTCTAATATGATCCAAAAGATTGCAATACATGTAACGCCCGTAATTTAATTAATTATTTAATTAAATTATTTTTAGAATATTTGTGAAGATATGTTATTATTAAATTGGATTTATTTTATTAAATGGAGAAATAATAATATTAGAGGTATAATATTATGTAGTGAAATAATATTAGAAGTGTAATATTATTTAAGGTGGGCCTATTTTGAGATAGTAGAAGTAATAAGGGGGTGTAAGTTTGGAGCCCACTAAGGAATAATATAATAATATTAGGTTATTTTATTATTTGTAAGAAAGAATAGAAGGAAGAAGCAGTAAGAAGAGAATAAGAATTGTGAAGAACGTGAAGTTGCTGGAAAAAGTGGAAAACAGCAAGAACGAAGATTCAACCCGGAAATTGTAGAGCGACCTTCAATCCAAGGTAAGAGGGGGGGGGGGGGGGGTTCTGACTTTATAATTGGGTTCATGATGTTTGATATGTGGGGTTAGAGGATTGCTGTTTTGTTATTGAATTCAATGATGTATGATGAAGATTGATGAATTTTTGGTGAATAATGATGTTATTATGTTGTTTAATTGATGGAGTAATAGAGTATAATGTTAAGTGATGAATTATCATGGTTATAATGAGGTTTGTAGGACTGTAACATAATTCCCATAGTCAAATTATAGTAGAAAACACAGAAAATTATACAAAAAATTGCAGGATGCGTCGAACTCAAACTGGATGAGTCGATACAAGAAGGTTGTTAGACTCAGAATGAGTCGATCCATGGAGGGCTTGCGTCGATGCATGATAGGTACAAGACTCGGGATGAGTCGACACGAAGAGAGGATGTGTCGATACATGAGTGTGTGAGACTCAAAATGAATCATGGTGAAAAAGTGGGGCAAAGTTGGGAAAAAATTAGGGTTTTTCATAACTTAGAAAAATTCTAAGTTATGAAAAATTCCATTTTAAACCCTAATTTGCATTTCTTTGTTTCTTGGTGAACAAGTTTCATGATTTATCATGCTTTGATGAAAAATGAATCTTGACTCTTGATTTTGACCAAAAAGTCAAAGTTTGACTTTTCAGTACACAGTCAAAATTGATCAATTGACTGGGAAATTCAACTGTCAATCCTGTGTACTTGGGATCTTTTGAGTTTGTTGATCATGTCAAGATAATTCCATATGGTCCTTGAGTCCATGTGTGAGCTTGGTTTGCCATTGGCTAGGTCAAACAGTCAAAAATTGCCTTTGTGCAGTCAAAACCCTAAAAATGACCATTTTGCCCTTTTGGTGATCTGATCAAATTTCTTGGGGAATTGTGATCCAAACTTGATCAAATGGTCCATATGAGTTCATAATGTTGATGTGGGTCAAATTTCATGAGGTTTGACTGTCAATTGGCCACAGTTGACTTTTTCCCCAATACAGCTGATTTCTAGGTCAACTGTCCAATTGACTGGGCAAAACTTGGAATCAAGACTTGAAACTTGATGTGGGTAAACTTGGGAGTCCAATATGAAGCATGAAAGTCATCTTAGGCTTTTTAGGTCAAAATATCTTTGTGCAAACACAAACCCTAATTTGAGTCAACAGTGCAAGGAGAGGTCTTGAGCAGATGAAACCCTAACTGGATCTTGAGCTCCAATGACTTTGTGGTGAGAAATCAATGAGAAATGGAAGGGCAAATTTTGGGGTACAACAGTTTCCCCTGTTCAATCTTCTTGAATCCGAAGAGTTAGATTGGCAAGCTTGCCTTTCGTGACTCGAGGGTAAAAGGAGATTGGACACTAAAGTGCCCGGAAATTTGCACTCGTCAAAGCAATGAATGCGGGAATGGGCTTAGAGATGCCATTTGGAGATGGGCTTAACGATGCCATCTGGGAGAGTGACAGAAATCTTGTCGGGGATGGGCTTAGAGATGCCATCTGGAAGGGAATATCAGGAAGGTGTCCGGGTTTGGGACCATCTCTGAACTGGGGGGTCTGAACAAGCAATAGATTGACATCCGTTGTTGGGAGGAATCTGTAAACTGTTTTCAGTGGTTTGGAGAAGAAACTGAACAAGCGATAGGTTAACATCCATTGATTTGGAGAACCCGTGAACTGTTTTCAGAAATCTTGAAGTTGAATAAGCAATAGAGCAGTATCCGTTGTTGGGAAGCGTCCGTAAACTGTTTTCAAAAGTCGCATCTGAACAAGTTGATAGATTATCATCCGTTGTTGGGAAGAATCCATAAACTGTTTTCAGAAGTCTTGAAGAAGAATCTGAACAAGCGATAGGTTAACATCCGTTTACTTGGAGAACCCGTGAACTGTTTTCAGAAATCTTGAAGTTGAATAAGCAATAGAGCAGCATCCGTTGTTGGGAAGCGTCCGTAAACTGTCTTCAAAAGTTGCATCTGAACAAGTCGATAGATTAACATCCGTTGTTGGGAAGAATCCATAAACTGTTTTCAAAAGTCGCATCTGAACGAGTTGATAGATTAACATCCGTTGTTGGGAAGAATCCATAAACTGTTTTCAGAAGTCTTGAAGAAGAATCTGAACAAGCGATAGGTTAACATCTGTTTACTTGGAGAACCCGTGAACTGCTTTCAGAAACCTTGAAGTTGAATGATTTTAGTCTGTCGACTGATCTTTCCTGAAAAGGTAAAGAGTTAGTTGCATGCAATGTTATGATGCATGATGCGATATACGTGACATCAATGTTTATGACATGAATGTGATGAATGCGCATGTAAGCTGACGAGCTATCTTGCTGAGGATAAATGAATTCGAGGCGGCTGAAGATAAAAGCATCTTGACTGCTGCTGGGGAAAATAAATCCTTGGCTACTACTGGGGAAGAGAATTCCTGATGACCTCTATTGGGGAGTATCAATCTAGTAGACTCATGCTGAGGAGGTAAGACTGAGAATCTTCTACTTGATGGGAAGCAACTCTGGTGATCTCACTGGGGAACTCAAGATTTCTCTTTCTAAGACTCTGTGGGGAGAAGGCTCATTAGTCTGGCTCCGCTGGGGGTTGATAATTTGAAATTTTAGCTCGGCTGGGGATAACAAGGATAAGCTCCTCTGGGGATCATATTGATAAGTTAGGCTGGGGAATTTTGATGAACTCCGCCGGGGATAGGAAGAATTCTGGCGAGTGCGATCTTCTGTGGTTGTTAGCTGAGGATAACCCAGTTATAAGCCTTTGTGAGGAATAACTTTGAATAAAACTCGGGGGAGACGTTCGTGCTCTGCGGGGAATACCTTCCAGAACCTTGCTGGGGATAAGCCTCGAGAGTCTGCTGGAGATAAACCTCAAGGTTCACTAGGGATGTGGATTCCAAATCTCTTGAGGGGTTTCCTTTGAAAGGGTGTCAAGATATTCGTCCGCACCTTCATCCTATAATTAATCCTCCTTTTTAGGTTCATTTAGGAGGTGATTATGTTTCAAATGCATATGCCTATTTAACAAAACATTGGACGTTTCTCAAAATCAAACAAGTAGTGCAAGAGAAAAAGAAAAGGGAAATGACACAAATTTTTGGGAAGAGTATTTGTATTGATTTTCTTTGAGTATATTTGTACAAAGGAGACAATCATCCTAGTAAGAGGACTTTGTCGTAAATGTTGAAAGATTTTATACAAAATAAAGGATGGCTATGTGAAATAATTCCATGGGATTCCGTTCCGCTGTAGCTTTCACAACTCTGAATATCTGTCCATTCAATGCTTCGTTTGACGATGACTGGATTGATCAGAAGTCTGGAACCGGTTGATGAAGAGATGGTCTTTGAAGTGATCCGACGAGACATAGTCATACGCTTTAATTCCCTAACTTTTGCCTGAATCGCCCTTTCGGGTTTTCGATCCACCGGGAAACCCCTTTTTGCCCAAGCCGCCCTTTCGGGTTTTCGACTTGCCGGGTGTACAGATTTTTTTTTCTTTTATCCCTAATTTTTGCCTGAACCGCCCTTTCGGGTTTTCGGTTCACCGGGATGCCCATTTTTGCCCAAGCCGCCCTTTCGGGTTTTCGACTTGCTGGGTTATTTTATGCGTAGTATCTTTTGACTATGTCTGCGTTCGCAGGGTGCGGCAAATCGTCGCCGTCCATGGTGGTCAGAATCATTGCACCACCAGAAAATATGCTCTTGATCACAAATGGTCCTTCATATGTAGGAGTCCATTTGCCCCTGGGATCACTTTGCGGCAAGATAATCCGCTTGATTACGAGATCCCCGACTTGATACACTTGGCGTCTGACTTTTTTATTGAAGGCCTTGATCATCCGCTTTTGATACGTCTGACCATGGCATATAGCAGCAAGTCGCTTCTCGTCGATCAGATTGAGTTGATCAAGTCGGGTCTGCATCCACTCATCTTCATTCAAACCTGCATCCTTCATAATCCTCAGAGAAGGGATCTGGACTTCCATAGGCAAAACAACTTCCATGCCATAAACCAAAGAAAATGGGGTTGCCCCAGTTGAAGTACGTATCGTCGTACGGTATCCATGCAGAGCAAACGGTAACATCTCATGCCAGTCTTTGTAAGTGACTGTCATTTTCTGAATGATCTTCTTAATGTTTTTGTTCGCAGCTTCAACAGCACCGTTCATCTTCGGCCGATAGGGAGATGAATTGTGATGATAAATCTTGAACTGTTCGCATAATGCAGTGATCATTGTGTTATTCGGATTTGTACCGTTGTCCGTAATGATCCTGTCTGGAACACCATACCGACATATGAGATTTTTCTTGATAAAACGGGCAACCACATTTTTGGTGACAGAGGCGAAGGAAGCTGCTTCGACCCATTTAGTGAAGTAGTCAATGGCAACCAGGATGAAGCGATGTCCGTTGGAAGCCGTGGGCTTGATCTCTCCAATCATATCAATGCCCCACATTGCGAAGGGCCATGGAGCAGTCAGGATGTTGAGGGGAACCGGAGGGATATGAACTTCGTCAGCATAGACTTGACACTTGTGACAAGTACGGGAATGTTGATGGCAGTTGTTGTACCCCAAAATTTGCCCTCCCATGTTCTTCAAGAAATTGCCAAGCCAAGTCACAAAATTCCCCAAGGGTTGCACAGTGCAAAGGTCTCCTATACAGCCAAAACTAGGGTTTGTGTTCTGATCAAGAGAATGAAGGTTTCAAAGGCCCAATCAAGTCTCACATGCCTATAAATATGGTCAAACATCTTCATATCAAGTTTCAAGGCATTCAGCTCAAAATTGCACAGTCAAAACCCTAAATTGCACTACAGTCAACTGTAGGGGCAAAATGGTCATTTGACAGTCAAAAGTTCAAATTTTTGGTCAACATATCATTTTGAAGCCACAAACATCATTGGATCAATGCTTGATCATGATTCTCAAAATTTGGCTCAGAAAATCATCAAGATGCAAAAGTTACCATATTTGGACAGTTGAAAAAGTCAACTGAAATTGACTAGGGCATAACTT
This sequence comes from Vicia faba, assembly GCA_948472305.1. Taxonomy (NCBI): domain Eukaryota; kingdom Viridiplantae; phylum Streptophyta; class Magnoliopsida; order Fabales; family Fabaceae; genus Vicia; species Vicia faba. The sequence continues at coordinate 1,460,652,979 of OX451737.1, forward strand.
TCACATGGATGATCAGAAAAATTCCATCCAAAGCTCATTTTTAAGAGAAAGACATTTCCTACAACTCATCTTCATACTTCAAGTCCAAGAAATGCTCTCACAAAAAGTTATCAATTTCAACATTATAGGTCATTTTCAAAAGTCAACAAAAAGGGACTTTAAGTCAAAGGCCATAACTTGAGATTGGTAAATCAAAATGACATGGGACCAAAGGCATTGGTTAGAGGACTCAAAGACCTTTCCAAAATGTCCAAGAACATGAGAAAATCTTAAACATTGAGCAAGTTATGCCTTGTGGAAGTTGGGAAATTTTTGGATATTTTGAAAAGTCAACATTACTTCAAATGACCTAAAAATGTTAATGGGCCCATTTTTCTTCCATGATTCATCATTCTAAGCATATGCACGACCACTTGGCCCAAAGGGAAGTATTTTCTCATTTTTTATTTATTTATTTGAATTATTATTCATATTAATTCATTTAAATTATATAAATATGTGAAAAATATCTAACATGACCTAACCAATCTTTTTATGCATGTTTGATACTCAAGATTTCGTGTACAACTAAATAAGGAAAGATTTGGACTAATTGGATCATGATTTGCACAAGAACATGTGAAAAAAGATATGAACATAATGGTGAAAAATCAATTTGCAAAATCATTGATTGGAAGAGATTTGATTCAATTTTCTTAACCTAATGCCTTCACTACAAAGCCAGGAACACAAACCTAATCGTGCTACACTCTAAGCTGCGCTAAAGAACTCATTAGAAACTTGAAATTTTCTCCATAAAAAGCAAAACTGAAATCAACCTTAGAGGTCGATTCAAGCCCTAATATTCATTCCATTGGCTTCCTCAAGTCTCCTTGATCACATTCCAATCCAAAACGTCAACTCAAACTTCAAGAATTGGTAATAAGAACCTCTCCTGTACAGAGAAAAAGTCACAATCGTGTTTTTAGTTTTAGGCATTCTCATGGCATTCTAATCATAGATTCTTATTCCTTATGATGTTCTGATACTGACCAATGCGTTTGATTGTATTTTTATGCCATGTACACGATTTTACCATGTTTACTTTCTAGGGTTTTCAGAGCTCGAATTTGGGGCTTTTGCAATAAGGAAAAATTAAGCCTCAAAACCATGACCATTAGACTCAGCAAGCTTGGACGAACAGGAAGCACCATTTGCGAACAATTTATGAAACCTATAGCGCTATTCGCTATTTTCCCTAAAGCCCTCTAAACCCACGCCATAAAAACCGTTGCTTTTGTGTTTTTTGTTTCAGGGATAGTGGAGACGATGAAGCGTGGCCAACTATGATTCGTTGGTTTAAAAATTCGCGCGTTTTCCAGCACTAACGCGTTGTTTCTTTTATTATATTTGTTGTATGTTTAATTAACAGATGGCTTCATTGGCTCAGCTGGCAAACGCTTAACGCTTCAACATCCAAGACCTGGGTTCGAGCCCCAGGTCTGTATAATTGCCATATTATTTTTTCATGTAAATTCCCATGCAGGCGCATCATTGAAGCGCATCATGTTCCTTCATCATCTAGCCATCCACGTATCCCACAAATCCAAATCAAAGGCTGGGATTGGATGTACACCATAAGCTTGGTCAAAGCATGTACACGCTGGATGGAAAAGTCAAGGGACCTGAGGGATATTGGGCTCAAACTACTGGGCCACACCTCCATATTGGGGACCTCCACCCCCCTGGTTTGCAACTTTGCTTTATATTTTGTTTTATTTATTTTATTGCTTTAATTTGATTAATTATTTTTTTTTACAAATTATAAAATACACAAAAAAATCAGAAAAAGAGCAAAATATAATATTTATTTTAATTATTTTATAAGTATTTTCACATGTAAATATTTAGTTTTAATTAGGATATAATTTTAATTTCTTTTAATAACAAAAAATACAAAAAGTAGAATTAGGTTTAATTGATGATTTTTATTTCCTTTTAATTTTTCTTTCACAATAATAATGTTTATTTTATTTATTTTTATAATTAAATTGTACATAAGAAAAAAAAACTTAGTTTTAATTTAGGTTAAATTTTAATACTTTCATAATAAACTTAAAAATAATTAGAATTAGGTTTAACATTTTATTTTAGTTTTTTTTAATTAATTCTTTTTTCTATTAAACCTTAAAAAGCATAAAAATACCCAAAAACAATTTCATTTAATTTTAATTTTATTTCCTCATTAACTTTAATTTTTTGCGAAAGGGTCCAACGCCCTCGTTTCGATAATTCTTATTTAATTTCGCATATTTATTTTATACCGCTTAAATAATTATGTATCTCTCCCAAAGCGTTGTAACTTAAACTTTTCGCACTTTTATTTGCTTTATTTACTTTCCGTCAAATCGGGTCCGGTTTAATTTTGGCGATGTGGACCCGCGCCATTTGTAATAGTTTTAGATTTACTCTTCCGCAAATATCTTTTAACTGCTAACAAAATGCATGAAAGAATGAATGGCCCTAATTAAAATCAAGCGTAGATCACAACAAACATGACAAGACAAATATCAATGAAAACGACACACGAATTGCACACACCACCCCTAGGGTACGCCTCACTGTTGCCTTGCCTCGAAAGGTGATCGTCGAGTAGAGGATGTCTTAGTAAGTCCTCATGATCCGGGAACCTGGCATGAGGGTAGCTTCTAAGGTGTCTTCCTATTGCTCCGGTGATCACCACGTCCCGAACCTCGAATTGACCCGAACACCTCCAACGGTGGTGCTACTTACCTCTCAATGGTGGGATGGCATTACTTTAAAGGACATTTACACAGAAGAATTCCTTAGGGTAGGTAGACGACTCATGGATGCTTGCTCTCTTCAAAACAAACTGAAATCTTTTCACACCAACACTTTTCAAAAGCTTTCAAAGCAAATTTTTCAAACACTCTGACGTACGAGTCGAACTGAAATTTTTCAAAGAAACTTTTTAAAACCCACATTGAAAAGCAAACAAGCCATTTTGAAAACACATTGAGCAAGTATCTAAGAGCCCATGGATAACCATGGATAGAAAGGGTGCTAACACCTTCCCTTTCTATAATTTACCTCCCGAACCGAGAGCAATCTCTTTAAGGAATTTTTCTGTGCTTTTGTCCTTTCCATTTGGAGAAAATAAAAGACGGTGGCGACTCTTGCTTCCGCGACATTTCGCGAACCAGCGTTAAACAGTCAGTTCCAGATCCACCGATCACAGAACTGGCGACTCTGCTGGGGATTTAATCTTAAAGTGAGGTATACCTTAGGGCTAGCTAATAACTATGTTTTCAATTGTATTGCTTTGTGTGCTTTAAATTGTGGGTTGCTTGGGAGTTCTATAGATCCTAACCCGGATCTGGGGATACCCTGTTTAGGTAGCATAAGCTGTGAGGGACCTGTCCGGCGTAGACCGACACAGGTGAAGCAGTGGCTACGTTGGTGTGGCACCTTGGTCTGTACCGATATCCCTTGTGTCGCAACGAGGAGAATATGGGTCTTCTAAGGAGTCATTAAGCACCAACAACCTTAGAACCTTAATTGACACAACTTGGCCTTTAGAATTGTAGCAGTATGCTACGCCCATTGAGGCTAAACTCTCGTGATGGTTCTGGCCGCAAGAAAAGATTGCGATGCTGGAGTTATGACCGATTGAGGGTAGTCAATGATATTGGGATCCTCTAAGAACCCGGTTACTTTTGATTAGGACAGGTATGAACTAACAAACCGAAAGAGGGTAGTACCTAGACCTCATGCTGGCCTAAACTTTAGGGGCTTGCCTTGTGTGACTTGTGTGCCTTACATGTTTGCCTTTGTATCTGTATGTGGTGTGCTTTATCATAACATCATAGCATCATGAGCATTGCATGCATCCTGCATAAGGACTGACCATTTCAAAGACAAGAGGGTTTCATCTTTGCTCTGTTTTGTAGGACATTATGATGCCTGTGCGAAGGAATACTATCCGGTTCAACTTTGTTCGTTCACCTGATTTGCTTGATGAGTTGGTTAGCAGAATTCCAAATACCACTTCCTTCATTCAGAGGCATGGTTCTTTTCTCAGTTTAGTCACTGCAAAGCGGGATCAACAGTTGATGAGTGTTCTGACCCAGTTCTATGACCCTCAGTACCAGTGCTTCACCTTTCAAGACTTCCAGCTGGTCCCTACCCTGGAAGAGTTTTCTGATTTGCTTGGTATCCCTATCTTGGATCAGACCCCCTTTACTGGTTGGGAAAAGACCCTCAGGCTTGAGGATGTTGCTGCAGCTCTTCCTTTGACCCATCAAGAGGTAACAGACAACTGGGTAACTAGAAGCGGAGTTAAGGGTTTCTTGGCCAAGTTTCTAATTGGTAAAGCTAACAGATTCTGGAATGACCTGGACTTTAGGGCATATGAAGACATCTTGGCTCTCCTAATCTATGGGTTAGTCCTGTTTCCTAATCCTGACAACTTCGTCAATGTCACTGCCATAAGGATCTTTATGTCTCAGAATCCTGTGCCCACTCTCTTGGGTGACATCTTGCAACAACTTCATGCCCGTACTACCCGAAGACGAGGAACCCTATGGTGTTGTATCCCTTTGTTGGTGAGGTGGTTTATTTCGCACCTCCCTAAGTTCGTACTGAAGAATCAAGAAGGAAGAGGTTGGGCTCATAGGTTAATGTCTCTCACCGATAAAGACATCATTTGGACTTGCAGAGGTTTGGATGAAATAGCTATTATTGATCGATGCGGGGAGTATCCTAATGTTCCTCTGATTGGTACTCAAGGAGGGATCTCTTATAATCCATGTCTAGCACTCCGTCAGTTTGGAAGAGCAAGAAGAGCAGGCCCCCATGAGATGTTGGTGCCTCACATCAGCTTCGAGTTTCAGGTGGATAGTGACGAGCTGCGTCGTAGGTTCATCAAGGCTTGGGACAAAGTTCATAAAGCTGACCCACAAGAGTTAGGGCCAAAGACTTCTTTACCTATGGAAGCCTACTACAAATGGGTCCGCATCCGGGCTCAGAAGTTAGGTATGCCGTATGAAGCTGTCAGACCCGTCATTCTTGAGTGTCCTGATAAAGATGGTGTTCCTCCAACTGTCCTTCCTCCTCAGATACCTACTGATTATGAGACATTGAAGAGATCTTGGTCGCAACTGCAAGAAGAACGGGATTCTTACCGGGAAAAGTTCAACGAGCAGGAATCAAAGATCCAGAAGCTGACCAAGCAGTTGGAGAATGAGAGAGCTCTGAATGCATACATCCGTACTGAGAAGAGGAGACCATGGGATCAATAAGGAGCTCCAGATGTGCCTTTACAGTTTTATTTCCTTTCCAGTATTTCCTTTCATGTAACGCCTAAGGGCAACTTGTTGAATAATTTCAGTTGCAAAGTTGAATCTAATGAAGTGTGTTCTTTTTTGTTTACAAAGTTGATTTCCGATTGTCTTTGAAAACATAATTCATACGCATTTCATACATCATGTGCATAGCAGGTTTTTCCCCTTTTTAGGTTGCTTACAGTTCTTCGCTGTTTATTTCAGCATCATGAATCCCGAATCTGCATCAACCGAGACATCGATCAAGGCTCTTCAGGCGCAGAATGCGCAGTTTCAAGAATTAATCAAGGGTCTAGCTAAAGGCCAAGAAGAACTGAAGGCTATGCTCCTGAAGAAGGAGAAGAAGAAGAAGAGAAGAACTGTTCTGTTCACCTCGGGCCGAAGGTTTGGCAATACTCTGCAACATGAAGAGGCTGGTTCTTCTGTTGGCAAGAGTCCTTCTCAGGCAGAAGTAAAGGTTCCTAGTCCGGTCGTCTCCGACAACGAGACAAATTTTGATGAAGAGCAGTACCCTCCTGCAGATGACAGATACAAGCAACTGGAGGACAGGTTGAAGGCTATGGAGGTGCAACAGGTACCTGGGCTGGATTTCGGAGATCTGTGTTTGTCAACTGGTGTGATCATCCCCCACAAGTTCAAAGAACCATCCTTCTCCAAATATGACGGGGCGTCTTGTCCCAAGCTGCATCTGAGGTCCTATGTTCGGAAAATTCAGCCGTACTCTGCGGATAAGAATTTATGGATCCACTTCTTCCAGGAGAGTCTTTCAGGGACTCATCTCGAATGGTTCTATCAGCTGGATGGGACCAAAGTTCGTAACTGGGAGGAGTTGGCTACTGCTTTATATAAGCAGTATCAATATAATGCCGACCTTGCCCCCACCCGTACCCAACTCCAGGGTATGGCGTTAGGTGCAAGCGAAGGTTTTAAGGAGTACGCTCAGAAGTGGAGAGACCTGGCCGGCAGGGTGCAGCCACCATTGACTGATCGGGAGCTGATAGATATGTTCTTGGGGACCCTATCTGGGCCATTTTTCAACCATCTCATTGGGAATTCTTCTGCTGGGTTCACTGATTTGATCTTGACTGGAGAGAGAATTGAGGCTGGGCTGAAATCTGGGAAGATTACAAAGGGTGCATCATCTAGTTCGGAAAAGAAACCATTCAAGAAGGAGTCTAGTGCCGTGTATGGGTCTAGGAAATCAGAGAGACCTGAGCACCGCCAATCTGTCAGTGCGGTGATGATTGCTAAGCCTGCTGCCGCTCCTCGGTCAAATAATCCTCAAAGGGCTGAAAGACCCCGGCGAGAGTTTACCCGGTTAAACATGACCCTATCGCAGATCCTGCCACAGTTGCTCTCATCCAATTTGGTGACTGTCAGGGAAGCTCCAAAGTTCCCAAATACAACATCTCCCAAGTACAACCCGAATGCTTGTTGTGCTTACCATTCAGATAGCCTGGGGCACTCTACCGATGACTGTTGGGCACTAAAGAACAAGCTACAGGACCTCATTGACGCTAAGGAGGTACAGTTTGAGGCATCTGACAAGCCTAACGTAGTGACAGCTCCCCTGCCTGCTCATGGAGTTAATGCTATCGGGGATGAAGAGGAAGTTGATGAAGCTGAATTTGATAGCTGGATCTACCCGGCAACTGACGGTGGACTTAACAATTGGAGCGCAAAGGACAATCTCCCTGTTTCTTTTGTTACTAAGTAATGAATTTCTTTGTTTTGTTATTTTGTAATAAACAATGATAAACTCTATGGCCCAGTGTCTTACCCGAGGCACTGTGGTTCTATTTGTGAGGGCATACAAACTGTCATTTTATACATCATGAATGAAAATCTTGGACGTTTTTCGCATTGCAAATATTGTGTTCCTTTTCTGTCTTTCTTTTCCTTTACATAATTTTCAAAAACAGCTGTATTTACACACACACTCACTCATACAGGTTCCAATCCACTCTGGATCTCACTGATAACAACTCTGCTACTGCCAATTATGACTTCGAAAATCCGATCAACTTAGCCGAAGACGAAGGTGAAGATGATTGCGAAGTGCCTGGCGAGCTTGCAAGATTGTTACTTCAGGAAGAGAGGGCAATTCAACCCCATGAAGAGCCACTGGAAACCATAAACTTGGGTACTGAGGCAGACAGGAAAGAGGTAAAGATTGGTGCCAACCTAGAGCTCAGCGTGAAGCAACGGTTAACCAAGATGTTACATGACTGTATGGAGATCTTTGCCTGGTCCTAAGAAGACATGCCCGGGTTGGATACCGATATTGTGGTCCATCATTTGCCAACTAAGGAAGACTGTCCTCCAGTTAAGCAAAAGGTCCATCGGATGCGTCCAGAGATGTCCGAGAAGATTAAGGCCGAGGTTATGAAACAGTTCGATGCCGGGTTCCTTGCAGTGACTTCTTATCCTCAGTGGGTTGCTAATGTGGTGTCGGTACCAAAGAAGGACGGAAAGGTCAGAATGTGTGTCGACTACAGGGATCTGAACAGGGCCAGCCCCAAAGATGACTTCCCCTTACCTCACATTGATGTCCTTGTTGATAATACGGCTCAGCACAAAGTATTCTCTTTCATGGATGGCTTTTCAGGTTACAATCAGATCAAGATGGCACCTGAAGACATGGAAAAGACTACATTTGTTACTCAGTGGGGCACCTTCTGTTACAAGGTCATGCCATTTGGATTAAAGAACGCTGGGGCAACCTACCAACGTGCCATGGTTGCCTTATTTCACGACATGATCCATCATGAGATCGAAGTGTATGTGGACGACATGATCGCTAGGTCCCAGACTGAGGAAGAGCATCTAGATCATCTGCAGAAGTTGTTTGACCGGTTGAAACTGTACAAGCTGAGATTGAATCCGAACAAGTGCACCTTCGGGGTAAGATCTGGAAAATTGCTAGGCTTCATGGTCAGTGATAAAGGAATTCAAGTGGACCCTGCTAAGGTCAAAGCTATTCAAGAGATGCCAGTTCCCAGGACAGAGAAGGAAGTCAGAGGCTTTTTAGGACGCCTGAATTACATTGCTCGATTCATCTCACATTTGACTGCTACCTGTGAGCCAATCTTCAAGCTGCTGAAGAAAGATCAGGTAGTGCATTGGAACGATGAATGTCAGGCTTCTTTTGACAAAATCAAAGAGTATCTCCAAGAACCACCTATCCTTATACCATCGGTTGAAGGGAGACCTCTGATACTATACCTGACAGTGCTCGACAATTCAATGGGGTGTGTGCTGGGGCAGCATGACGAGTCTGGCCGAAAAGAGCATGCCATTTATTACCTTAGCAAAAAGTTTACCGACTGTGAGACCCGATACTCACTGCTCGAGAAAACTTGCTGCGCTTTGGTATGGGCTGCTCGCCGGCTGAGACAGTATATGCTGACTCACACTACTTTGTTGATCTCAAAAATGGATCCTATAAAGTACATATTCGAAAAGCCTGCTCTGTCTGGGAGAATTGCAAGATGGAAAATGATCTTGACGGAATACGACATTCAGTACACAACCCAGAAAGCCATCAAGGGGAGTGTATTGGCAGACCACTTAGCTCATCAAGCTGTAGATGACTACCAATCAATGAACTTCGAGTTTCCGGATGAAAGCATTATGATAGTAACTGACTGTGAAGTACCTGGACCGGATGAAGGACCTGAACCAGGATCCCGATGGTCTATGCACTTTGACGGAGCCTCCAATGCTTTGGGACATGGTATCGGCGCCATCATCATATCTCCACAAGGTACTCATACTCCACTCACTGCCCGACTGTGTTTCAACTGTACCAACAACATGGCGGAGTATGAGGCGTGCATCATGGGTCTTCAAGCTGCGATCGACCTAAGGATCAAATTTCTAAGTGTCTTCGGAGATTCCGCTCTTGTGATCAATCAGATCAAAGGAGAGTGGGATACGAAACACCCAAACCTGATTCCTTACAGAGAATGTGTGTTGACCCTGATCCCCCACTTCACAGAGATAACCTTTGAGCACTTTCCAAGAGAAGAGAATCAGTTAGCGGACGTGTTAGCTACAATGTCTTCAATGTTCAAGGTCAAATGGGATAATGAGGCTCCCCGGATCATCATCTGGAAACTGGACGAACCGGCATACTGTTGCGATCTCGAAACTGAATTGGTGACTGAGAAGCCTTGGTACCACGAAGTGAAGAGATATCTGGAAGCTCAGGAATACCCCGAAGGTGCATCTATCAATGATAAGAAATTCCTGAGGAGGTTCGCAGCCAAATTCTTCCTTAGCAACGGTATCCTGTACAAGAGAAACCATGATTCAACCTTACTGCGTTGTGTGGATAAGACTGAAGCGGAAAGAATCATGGAAGAGCTACATGAAGGGACCTTTGGTACGCATTCCAGTGGGCACACTATGGCTAAGAAAATCCTACGGGCAGGATATTATTGGTCCACAATGGAAGCTGACTGCTACCAACACTCCAGGACGTGCCACAAGTGCCAGATCTATGCAGACAAGGTGCATGTTCCTCCGGTTCCCCTGAATGTTCTGACTGCGCCTTGGCCGTTTGAAATGTGGGGCATAGACATGATCGGCGAGATCAAACCTACGGCATCTAATGGACATCGCTTCATCCTAGTGGCGATTGATTATTTTACAAAGTGGGTTGAGGCAGCATCCTATGCTACGGTAACCAAGACTGTGGTGGCACGGTTCATTCGACACAATCTGATCTGTCGGTACGGTGTCCCTGAGCGGATTATTACAGACAACGGTACCAATCTGAACAACAAGATGATCGCTGAGCTTTGCGAACAGTTCAAGATACAGCAGCACAATTCTTCTCCTTACAGACCGAAGATGAATGGGGCTGTAGAAGCAGCTAATAAGAACATCAAGAAGATCGTGCAGAAAATGACAGTAACGTATAAAGATTGGCACGAGATGTTACCGTTCGCTCTGCATGGGTATCGTACCTCAACTAGGACGTCAATCGGGGCAACTCCTTTCTCTCTGGTTTATGGCATGGAGGCAGTCTTGCCGATCGAAGTACAAATTCCCTCTCTCCGGATAATGAAGGATGCAAATCTGAACGAAGATGATTGGATCCAGACACGGCTTGATCAGCTCAACCTCATTGACGAAAAGAGACTTGCTGCTATCTGTCATGGTCAGACGTATCAGAAACGGATGATCAGGGCATTTAACAAAAAAGTCAGACCACAGGAATATCAAGTTGGGGATCTGGTGATCAAGAGAATCATCCTTCCTCAGAGTGATCCAAGGGGCAAATGGACCCCTACGTACGAAGGGCCATTTGTGGTTAAGCATGTGTTCTCAGGAGGAGCCATGATATTGACCAACATGGATGGTGACGACCTTCCTCACCCCGCCAATGCAGACATAGTTAAAAAATACTACGCATGAAAAAAGACCCGCTAGGCTGACATGCCTAGGCAAAAATTAGGGCTTCCCGTCGAACCAAAAGGGTTCGGGCAAAATGAAGGGGTGAAATGAAAAAATTTGTACACCCGGCAAGTCGAAAACCTGAAAAGGCGGCTTGGGCAAAAATGGGTATCCCGGTGGACTGAAAACCCGAAAGGGCGGTCCAGGCAAAAATTAGGGATAAAAGCGTAATACTATGTCTCATTGGATCACGTTGCATCCAGAATCCGGCATCTACATCAAGTTCAGACGGCATTGAGCAGTCAGCTTCTCCTTCAACCAAGGTCATCAAGTGATGAGACGCTCGGAGTTATAAAGGCAATAGCAGAGTTGAAACCCAGTGGATCATTCATTTCACACAGCTGTTTTATTTTCTTTTGTACAAAATCTTGTATAAACTCTTTTGTTCGGCGGCGTCCTCTTACTAGGACGTCAGTCTCTTGTACACAAAACGCCTATTTTCAGGCCATTCAAAAATCAATACAAATATATTTTCAGTTAAACGTACCAAGTATTTTTCTTTTTCTGTTTTGTTTTGCGAAGAACGTCCAAGGTTCAGTTTGTGATATATGCATTGACAATAATTTGCTAACTCATAAATATTTGCATACGAAACAAAGGAATTAATTGCAGGTGACACTAGAAACAGGGGCAATAAAAGAGTTGTCTAAGCAATCTAGTTGTTCTATCCTCCAAGGTACCAAGGTAGGTTCAGCTAAAGAACATGACCAGTACGTGTTAAATCCCCAAAAGAGTCCAGTCCAATCCAATTCCCCAGGAAAATTGGAATTCATATCCCCAAGCAGTAAGCTTATCCCCAGTAAGATTCTGGAAGCTTATCCCCTCGCAGAGCACGAACGCGTCGTCCGGCTTGATTTAAAGAGTTACTTCCTCAATAGGATATAACTAGGTTATCCTCAGCCAAAAGCCTCGGAAAGAGCGTCTTCGACAAAGTCTTCTTACCCCAGCGAAGTCTATCAACACTTCCTATACAACAAGGGTATCCCCAGCAAATTATTATCTACACTCAGCAAAGCATCCCTCTTCCCACAGAGTATTGCTTCCCAGCATGGTCGCTAGAGCATCTTTTTTCTCCCCGCAGAATCTTCCATTTGCCAAGTTTATTCCGCAACGGAGTCATCTTCTCCTACCGGTATTCTTGCAGTTATCATCCCCAGCGGAAGTAAAAGCTTATTCTTCAACATCAGCCCAGGAGTGACTTCCCGACACCCGTCAAGGATTTACTTTCCTAGACGAAAACACTCATAAAACATCACATACATACATCATTATAGCATGCATAACGCATCATGTCATACAAATCTCATTTATGTTGAGAACATCATTGCTTGATCCATATCATGCATTGCATATGACTGATCTTTACCTTTCAGGAAAGACGCAGTTAAAATGTTTAAACATATTTCAAAGTCTCCTCTAGTCCAGCTAAATCGACTCCCAACAGATTTTTCTGATAAAGACTCAGCAGAAGTGATGGTCCCCTCTCCGACAAGTGCGTGAGGTGGTAATCCCTTTTTCAGATGTTTCCCTCTCCGACGATGAGTGTGAGGTGATAGTCTCCTATGGTCCCCTCTCCGACAAGGGCGTGAGGTGGTAATTCCTTCTTCTTATGGTCCCCTCTCCGACAAGTGCGTGAGGTGGTAATTCCTTCTTCAGATGTTTCCCTCTCCGACGATGAGTGTGAGGTGATAGTCTCCTATGGTCCCCTCTCCGACAAGGGCGTGAGGTGGTAATTTCTTCTTCTTATGGTCCCCTCTCCGACAAGTGCGTGAGGTGGTAATTCCTTCTTCAGATGTTTCCCTCTCTGACGATGAGTGTGAGGTGATAGTCTCTTATGGTCCCCTCTCCGGCAAGTGCGTGAGGTGGTAATTCCTTTTTCAGATGTTTCCCTCTCCGACGATGAGTGTGAGGTGATATGTCTCCTATGGTTCCCTCTCCGACGGTGTGTGAGGTGGTAAGTCCTTTTCAGATGTTTCCCTCTCCGACAGTGAGTGTGAGGTGATAGTCCCCTATGGTTCCCTCTCCGACGGTGTGTGAGGTGACAATTCCTTTTCCTATGATTCCCCTCTCCGACGGCGAGTGAGGTGATTCCCTGTTAGATTATAATTTTCTATGGGTCTCTTCCCGATATTGCAAAGATGGTAATTCCCGCCAAGATTTTTCTCAACGAGCGTTGTTGAAGTTAAAATCACCCAAGGTTCTCTCACCATTCATGCTAAGGCAGTAACCATACCTGGTTCATTCATCCTCTTTTGAAGCTCCAGACTCAGCTCCTGTAACCAGTCAGGACACATCTATACCAAGCATCTGAAAACCAACTCCTGCAACGTGTCAGGTATTCATTTTTCTTTTGCAGGTATGCAGGTTCTCGCTAAGGAATCTCTTATGCGATCAACATCCAGATGGCATCTATAAGCCCATCATCCTATCCAGCAATCTCCAAATGGCATCTATAAGCCCATTTCCATCACTGCTAACATGTGAGCGCAAATTTCTGGGCACTCTAGTGTCCAATCATCTTCTGCCCTCGGATTACGAAAGGCACGCCAGCCAATCTGCATCCTCAGGTCTAAGAAGATTGAACAGGGGCAACTGTTGTACCCCAAAATTTGCCCTCCCATGTTCTTCAAGAAATTGCCAAGCCAAGTCACAAAATTCCCCAAGGGTTGCACAGTGCAAAGGTCTCCTATACAGCCAAAACTAGGGTTTGTGTTCTGATCAAGAGAATGAAGGTTTCAAAGGCCCAATCAAGTCTCACATGCCTATAAATATGGTCAAACATCTTCATATCAAGTTTCAAGGCATTCAGCTCAAAATTGCACAGTCAAAACCCTAAATTGCACTACAGTCAACTGTAGGGGCAAAATGGTCATTTGACAGTCAAAAGTTCAAATTTTTGGTCAACATATCATTTTGAAGCCACAAACATCATTGGATCAATGCTTGATCATGATTCTCAAAATTTGGCTCAGAAAATCATCAAGATGCAAAAGTTACTATATTTGGACAGCTGAAAAAGTCAACTAAAATTGACCAGGGCATAACTTTCACATGGATGATCAGAAAAATTCCATCCAAAGCTCATTTTGAAGAGAAAGACATTTCCTACAACTCATCTTCATACTTCAAGTCCAAGAAATGCTCTCACAAAAAGTTATCAATTTCAACATTATAGGTCATTTTCAAAAGTCAACAAAAAGGGACTTTAAGTCAAAGGCCATAACTTGAGATTGGTAAATCAAAATGACATGGGACCAAAGGCATTGGTTAGAGGACTCAAAGACCTTTCCAAAATGTCCAAGAACATGAGAAAAGCTTAAACATTGAGCAAGTTATGCCTTGTGGAAGTTGGGAAATTTTTGGATATTTTGAAAAGTCAACATTACTTCAAATGACCTAAAAATGTTAATGGGCCCATTTTTCTTCCATGATTCATCATTCTAAGCATATGCACGACCACTTGGCCCAAAGGGAAGTATTTTCTCATTTTTTATTTATTTATTTGAATTATTATTCATATTAATTCATTTAAATTATATAAATATGTGAAAAATATCTAACATGACCTAACCAATCTTTTTATGCATGTTTGATACTCAAGATTTCGTGTACAACTAAATAAGGAAAGATTTGGACTAATTGGATCATGATTTGCACAAGAACATGTGAAAAAAGATATGAACATAATGGTGAAAAATCAATTTGCAAAATCATTGATTGGAAGAGATTTGATTCAATTTTCTTAACCTAATGCCTTCACTACAAAGCCAGGAACACAAACCTAATCGTGCTACACTCTAAGCTGCGCTAAAGAACTCATTAGAAACTTGAAATTTTCTCCATAAAAAGCAAAACTGAAATCAACCTTAGAGGTCGATTCAAGCCCTAATATTCATTCCATTGGCTTCCTCAAGTCTCCTTGATCACATTCCAATCCAAAACGTCAACTCAAACTTCAAGAATTGGTAATAAGAACCTCTCCTGTACAGAGAAAAAGTCACAATCGTGTTTTTAGTTTTAGGCATTCTCATGGCATTCTAATCATAGATTCTTATTCCTTATGATGTTCTGATACTGACCAATGCGTTTGATTGTATTTTTATGCCATATACACGATTTTACCATGTTTACTTTCTAGGGTTTTCAGAGCTCGAATTTGGGGCTTTTGCAATAAGGCAAAATTAAGCCTCAAAACCATGACCATTAGACTCAGCAAGCTTGGACGAACAGGAAGCACCATTCGCGAACAATTTATGAAACCTATAGCGTTATTCGCTATTTTCCCTAAAGCCCTCTAAACCCACGCCATAAAAACCGTTGCTTTTGTGTTTTTTGTTTCAGGGATAGTGGAGACGATGAAGCGTGGCCAACTATGATTCGTTGGTTTAAAAATTCGTGCGTTTTCCAGCACTAACGCGTTGTTTCTTTTATTATATTTGTTGTATGTTTAATTAACAGATGGCTTCATTGGCTCAGCTGGCAAACGCTTAACGCTTCAACATCCAAGACCTGGGTTCGAGCCCCAGGTCTGTATAATTGCCATATTATTTTTTCATGTAAATTCCCATGCAGGCGCATCATTGAAGCGCATCATGTTCCTTCATCATCTAGCCATCCACGTATCCCACAAATCCAAATCAAAGGCTGGGATTGGATGTACACCATAAGCTTGGTCAAAGCATGTACACGCTGGATGGAAAAGTCAAGGGACCTGAGGGATATTGGGCTCAAACTACTGGGCCACACCTCCATATTGGGGACCTCCACCCCCCCTGGTTTGCAACTTTGCTTTATATTTTGTTTTATTTATTTTATTGCTTTAATTTGATTAATTATTTTTTTTTACAAATTATAAAATACACAAAAAAATCAGAAAAAGAGCAAAATATAATATTTATTTTAATTATTTTATAAGTATTTTCACATGTAAATATTTAGTTTTAATTAGGATATAATTTTAATTTCTTTTAATAACAAAAAATACAAAAAGTAGAATTAGGTTTAATTGATGATTTTTATTTCCTTTTAATTTTTCTTTCACAATAATAATGTTTATTTTATTTATTTTTATAATTAAATTGTACATAAGAAAAAAAAACTTAGTTTTAATTTAGGTTAAATTTTAATACTTTCATAATAAACTTAAAAATAATTAGAATTAGGTTTAACATTTTATTTTAGTTTTTTTTAATTAATTCTTTTTTCTATTAAACCTTAAAAAGCATAAAAATACCCAAAAACAATTTCATTTAATTTTAATTTTATTTCCTCATTAACTTTAATTTTTTGCGAAAGGGTCCAACGCCCTCGTTTCGATAATTCTTATTTAATTTCGCATATTTATTTTATACCGCTTAAATAATTATGTATCTCTCCCAAAGCGTTGTAACTTAAACTTTTCGCACTTTTATTTGCTTTATTTACTTTCCGTCAAATCGGGTCCGGTTTAATTTTGGCGATGTGGACCCGCGCCATTTGTAATAGTTTTAGATTTACTTTTCGGCAAATATCTTTTAACTGCTAACAAAATGCATGAAAGAATGAATGGCCCTAATTAAAATCAAGCGTAGATCACAACAAACATGACAAGACAAATATCAATGAAAACGACACACGAATCGCACACACCACCCCTAGGGTACGCCTCACTGTTGCCTTGCCTCGAAAGGTGATCGTCGAGTAGAGGATGTCTTAGTAAGTCCTCATGATCCGAGAACCTGGCATGAGGGTAGCTTCTAAGGTGTCTTCCTATTGCTCCGGTGATCACCACGTCCCGAACCTCGAATTGACCCGAACACCTCCAACGGTGGTGCTACTTACCTCTCAATGGTGGGATGGCATTACTTTAAAGGACATTTACACAGACGAATTCCTTAGGGTAGGTAGACGACTCATGGATACTTGCTCTCTTCAAAACAAACTGAAATCTTTTCACACCAACACTTTTCAAAAGCTTTCAAAGCAAATTTTTCAAACACTCTGACGTACGAGTCGAACTGAAATTTTTCAAAGAAACTTTTTAAAACCCACATTGAAAAGCAAACAAGCCATTTTGAAAACACATTGAGCAAGTATCTAAGAGCCCATGGATAACCATGGATAGAAAGGGTGCTAACACCTTCCCTTTCTATAATTTACCTCCCGAACCGAGAGCAATCTCTTTAAGGAATTTTTCTGTGCTTTTGTCCTTTCCATTTGGAGAAAATAAAAGACGATGGCGACTCTTGCTTCCGCGACATTTCACGAACCAGCATTAAACAGTCAGTTCCAGATCCACCGATCACAGCAGTCAGCCTCCATGGTAGACCAATAATAGCCTGCCCTTAGGATCTTCTTAGCCATTGTATGCCCGCTCAAGTGAGTGCCAAATGTGCCGCTGTGTATATCAGCCATGATCAACTCTGCTTCAGCTTTATTCACATATCGGAGTAATACACAATCATGACTTCGTTTGTAAAGGATGTCGTTGCTCAGGAAGAATTTGGCAGCAAATTTCCTTAAGAACTTCTTGTCATTTACGGAAGCTCCTTCAGGATAATCTCTAGTCTCGAGATACCTTTTGATTTCATGGAACCAAGGCTGTTCCACTACTTCTTCGGTATTAATCTCGTGGCAATGTGCCGGTTCATTCACTCGCTTGATGGTGGTTTGGGGAGCCTCGTTATCCCAGTTGAGTTTAAACATGGAGGACATTGTGGCCAGAGCATCAGCTAGCTGATTCTCTTCTCGCGGGAAATGCTCGAAGGTAATTTGCTTGAAATGCGGCAACAATGTCAGGACATGTTCTTTGTATGGGATAAGATTAGGATGCTTGGTATCCCAGTCTCCTTTGATTTGGCTGATGACCAAAGCCGAGTCCCCAAATACGACCAAAGATTTGATCCCCAAGTCTATAGCAGCCTCGAGACCAAAGATGCAAGCTTCATACTCAGCCATGTTGTTTGTACAGCTGAAACAAAGTCGGGCCGTGAAAGGCGTGTGACAACCTTCCGGAGAAATGAGTACTGCACCAATACCGTTTCCTAGTGCATTTGAAGCACCATCAAAGTACAGGGTCCATCGGGATCTCTTTTCGGGTCCGTCATACGGTCCGTCACTTTCAGCGTTGTCCAAATTCATGATGTCCTCGTCTGGGAAGTCAAATCTCATGGGTTGATAGTCTTCGATAGCCTGATGAGCCAGATGGTCAGCTAGTACACTCCCTTTTATAGCTTTTTGGGTGGTGTACTGGATGTCATACTCAGTTAAGATCATTTGCCACCTAGCTATCCTTCCAGATAAAGCGGGCTTCTCGAAGATATACTTGATAGGGTCCATTTTGGAGATCAACAAGGTAGTATGAGTTAACATATACTGTCTTAGTCGGCGAGCAGCCCATACCAAAGCGCAACAAGTTTTCTTGAGCAGTGAGTAGCGAGTCTCACAGTCAGTAAACTTTTTGCTAAGGTAATAAATAGCGTGCTCTTTTCGACCAGACTCGTCATGCTGGCCCAAAACACACCCCATTGAGTTATCCAAGACGGTTAAGTACATGATCAACGGTCTTCCTTCGACGGGTGGCATCAGAATAGGAGGTTCTAGCAAATATTCCTTGATTCTATCAAAAGCAGCTTGACAATCGTCGTTCCATTCCACTACCTGATCTTTTTTCAAGAGTTTGAAAATTGGCTCACAGGTAGAAGTCAGATGTGAGATGAATCTGGAAATATAGTTTATGCGCCCCAAGAATCCTCTAACCTCCTTTTCAGTACGGGGAGCAGGCATCTCTTGTATTGCTTTTACTTTTGCCGGATCGACCTCAATGCCTTTGTTGCTTACAATGAATCCCAGGAGTTTACCAGACCTAACTCCAAAAGTGCATTTACTTGGATTCAACCTGAGCTTGTATTCTTTCAACCTGGCAAACAACTTCTCCAAATGCTCAAGGTGCTCTTCCTCTGTTTTTGATCGAGCTATCATATCGTCTACGTAGACTTCAATCTCATGATGTATCATGTCATGAAATAAAGCTACCATGGCGCGTTGATAAGTTGCCCCTGCGTTCTTCATCCCGAACGGCATCACCTTATAACAGAAAGTGCCCCATTGTGTGACAAAAGTCGTTTTCTCCATATCCTCGGGGGCCATTTTGATATGATTGTAGCCCGAGAATCCATCCATGAAGGAAAACACCTTATGCTGAGCTGTATTGTCGATTAAGATGTCAATATGAGGTAGCGGGAAATCATCTTTAGGGCTGGCCCTATTCAAATCCCGGTAGTCCACACACATTCTGACTTTGCCATCTTTCTTCGGTACGGGCACAATGTTAGCGACCCATTGAGGATAGGACGTAACAGCCAGGAAGCCAGCATCGAATTGCTTCATTACTTCTGCTTTGATCTTTTCGGACATGTCGGGCCTCATTCGGCGAACTTTTTGCTTGATTGGGGGACAGTCTTCTCTTGTGGGGAGACGGTGAACCACAATGTCCGTGTCTAGACCCGGCATGTCTCCATAGGACCAAGCGAAGATTTCAACATACTCATTCAACAACTGTACCAAGCGCTCCTTGACTTTTGGTTCCAGATTGGCACCCACTTGCACCTCCTTCCGATCCTCCTCGGTTCCCAAGTTAACAGTTTCCAATGGCTCTTCATGCGGTAAGATGGCCCTTTCCTCTTGTTGCAGAAGTCTGGCTAGTTCCCCGGGTACTTCACAACCTTCGTCATCTTCATACTCGGCTAGATTGACCAGATCTTCAGAGTTATTGAAAGATACAGCAGAATAGTCGCCCATGGAATCCGGAGTGGATGGGTACCTGCATTGGTGAGTGTGGGTGTGTGTAAGGGATAGCCATCCTTAAACAAAAAATGCAAAAAGAAAGAAAATGAGCATAAGCAGTTTATCAAATGAAAAAACGTCCAATGAATCATTAAACATGGCATATGAATATGAAAGATAGTCAAAACCCTTACAAGTGGACCTACCTGCCCCGAGCAAGACAGGAGGTGAAAAGATAGTGTACGGATTTGTTTGAAAGTAAAAATATTACAGCCCAAATAGGAAATGTTTAATCAGATAAATTACTGATGAATAAAAGTGATGGGGACAAAGTCTTTAGCCTCCCAATTGCTCAACCCTCCTCCGACAGTTGGATAAATCCACTCTTCAATGTTGCTTTCCTTGTCTTCATCTTCCAGGGCGTTGATTCTGTAAGGAGAAATTTTGACTGGCGCTCTTTCAATCTTTGACTGGCGCATAGCTTTCTGGCCAGCAGCTGTGAACCCTAATCCAAACTTGTCGGTTTTATGCGGAAAGTCGGGTAACTGCCCCCATGCTGAATTCTTCCCTTCTTTGATTGCGACTCTTGCATCCTCCAGAGATGCCATCCTGGCCATCCATCTTGGTGCCTCAGCTGCCAACTTTGTTACTGCTATTTCAGGAAGAACTTCTTCGAAATGTTGAAACGGTGTCTCAATGAACTCTCCTTCAACCTCCACATACCGGAAAGAATTTAAATGGCTAATCATGTACTCTTCCTCGCCGTGGACAGTGATAATCTTTCCTTTGACAGGATACTTCAGCATCTGATGCAAGGAGGAGGTGACTGCCCCAGCATGGTGTATCCAAGGTCTACCCAGCAGGCAGGAATATGATGGACGGATGTCCATTACATAGAAAGTGGATTTAAACACCTCAGTACCTATCTTGACGGGAATTTCAACTTCTCCGTGGACCATTCTCTTCGACCCATCGAAAGCTCTGACGACAATATCACTCGGCTTCAATTCCAACCCTTCGTAATCTAGCCGGTCCAAGGCCTTTTTAGGCAAAACATTCAGCGATGAACCGGTATCAACCAAAACATGTGCAAGGGTGGTTCCGCGACACTCGATTGAAATATGCAAGGCATCATTGTAGTTTCGGCCTTTAGGGGTTAGGTCGGCATCAGAAAAACCTAATCCATTGTCCGCAGTCAGGCTAGCCACGCAATGTTGAAATTGGTCCGCGGAGGTTTCCTGGGGCACATGAGCTGCCTTCAGAAACTTAATCAAAGCTTGAGCGTGTGCTTCTGAGCAAAGCAATAATGCCAGCATGGAGATCTTGGAGGGGGTTTGCCCCAACTGTTCCACCACATCGTAATCACTTCTCTTGATTATCCTCAAAATCTCGTCCATTTCTTTCTTGGAGGCTTTCGGGATCACCAAGGGTTGAGCCCTCGTCCTGACGGGCTCATCTTGTATTCCTTTTCCTTTATCAGCAATGGTAGGAGAGACAGCACTAGGAACAATAACTTCTTTAATCAAAGGAGTTCTAGCAGAGAGCTTTACTGGTGCAGGGATGACTTCTTTAGCTGATGAGGGTCCAAAGACTGCTCTTGGAGGGGAAATCTCTGGAGAAAATATTCTCCCGCTCCTGGTGATTTTGCTGGTGCCCGCAATGTTACTAATGCTGGCTTCTTCATCATCCGATTTTTCTTCAATTATTTCAACTTGCTTGATACCATGGTAATAGATGTCACCACCATAGTTCCAAGGTATCGACTTCTCAGAAACATAGGGAACAGGCCCCGGCATTGTTATCTTCAAAGGTATAGATTTTGCAGCTGGTGTAATCTTAACTGGCTTTTTGACGGCCTTGGAAAGATTGGCGTGAATGGTTATGATTGAGACATTTTCAACATGAACTAGGACAACGGAAACTTTTTCGAATAAAATTTGTCGGCTATCCATAAGGCCTTGGATGCCTTTCTTTAATAGCGGACAATCAAACGGCAGAGAGTGGCAACAGTAGCAGTCTTCTTTACATCCCGGGAAGATCCCGGCCCTTAACAAATTCAACTTAATGGTTAGCAGTGGAGTAGTCAGATCTCTGACGTCAACAACATACAGATCTTCTTCAATGGCATTAACATTCCGACCGTGCTTTGGCATAGGTGCAGATATCACATTGGGCTTCTCTGGAGCGTCAAACTCTACCTCCTTAGCCTCTATCAGGTCATGGATCTTATGCTTGAGTGCCCAACAATCATTGGTGTCGTGTCCAACACTGTCTGAATGATAGGCGCATTTAGCATTGGCATGATAATGCGGGGAGGACGTATTCACATTCTTTGGCGCCTCCTTGATGGTGGCGAGATTCAACTTCAATAGATGGGGAAGCACTTGTGCCGGAGTCATATTAATACGGGTGAACTGCCGTTGTGGCCTTTCCACCCGTTGCTGATTTGGTCTGGACTGGTTATAGCGAGGCTGCTCACTCGGAGTGTTTTGAATCATTACGGCCCCCACAGTTGGCCGACGCTCCATCTTCCCTGCTCTTCTCTGAGAATATACCATAGCTGTCTCCTTCTTAAACGGCTTCTTCTCAACATTTGCAGCAACACCCTTCTGAATCTTTCCTGACTTGATGCCAGCTTCTATTCTTTCGCCTGTTAAGATCAAATCGGTAAACCCCGCGGAAGAGTTACCAATTAAATGATTGAAAAACGGCCCAGATAGGGTCCCAAGAAACATATCAACGAGCTCACGATCGGTTAAAGGAGGTTGCACCCTGCCAGCTAAATCCCTCCATTTTTGTGCATACTCTTTGAATCCCTCACTTGTTCCTAGTGACATACCCTGAAGTTGGGTACGAGTAGGAGCAAGATCAGAATTATACTGATATTGTTTGTAGAAAGCGGTGGCCAAATCTTCCCAATTTCTGACACTGGTTCCTTCTAACTGATAAAACCATTCCAACTGAGCTCCCGACAGGCTGTCTTGAAAGAAATGAATCCAGAGATTTTTATCTGCCGTATAGGGTTGAATTTTTCTCACGTAGGACCTGAGATGCATTTTGGGACAGGACAGCCCATCATACCTCACAAACACTGGCACTTTGAATTTTGGAGGAATCACAATTCCGGCAACCAAGCCCATGTCTTCAAAATCCAAACCCGGTACCCTTTGCAATTCCATGGCAGCCAATCTGTCTTCTAAACCCTTGTATTTGTCATCAGCTGGAGGATACTGCTGGTCAGAATAATCTTCATCCTCTTCAACCTCTTCCTCCTCTGCATCAGACTCGGAAGGCACCGCAACTCGATCTCTTTTACTAGTCCCCTCATCAGAAGTAGGAGGAAATTCAAGCACCCTCCGAGCTTCTCTGTCAAATCTTCTCCCCAAAGTAGCCACTCCGACCCTCTTTTTCTTCCTCACTGGGTCCTTATTCTCCAAATGAGCCTTGATATCCTCTTGACTCTTGACCAAAGTCATCAAGAGTTGCTGGAACTGTGCATTCTGGGCTTGTAGGTCTTTAACTGTTTGCTCGAGATCCATCCTACTGAAATAAACAGCAGATAGATAAGGAAACCTGGAGTGAGACCTGCTTGTGCACATGATGAATGGTATGCTGATGTATGCAATGCATTCAAGGATTTAGGACATTCAAAATTGTTTCAGACAAAGAAGAACGCACGTCATATTAATAAGAAGAAATTTGTTAGTACATAAATTCCCCATGGGCCAAATGTTACAAAATAAACTTCTTTAAGGCAGAAAGACATTGCGCATCCTCTTTGGTGCGATGTAGGTGTTAAGGGCCTCTTGCTCATGGAGTCGGCGGGTAAGCTCTAGAACCTTCTTTTCACTGGCGTAGTAGCTAGCTTCAAAAGTGTCCCGTTCCTCCTTGAGCTGAATCCAACTTTTCTGCATTTTCTCCCACGATGTAGGCATGTCTGGATGTAGGATAGTGTAGGGAACCTCTCCTTCATTGACGGGCTCTTTAATCACTGGGAGTACATGAGGATAAGGCATCATTAGACTTTGGGCTCGGGCTCGTACCCACTTGAGATAGGGCTCAAGAGGGATGGAGTTCTTGTGTCCCAGGGTCTTGCTATCAACCTTGTTGAGTTTTCCCCAAGCTCTGATGAATCTTTGGCGAAGTCCTTGCGCATCGTTGTCGAAGTCAAAAACTAGGCTAGGAATCAACATGTCATGAGGGCCATCCTTCCGTGCATATCCAAATTGCCTCAAAGCTAGGCAAGGGTTGTAGGTGATACCTCCCCTAATTCCAAGTAAAGGAACATTAGGGAACTCTCCGCAACGATCGACGATGATGACATTTTCTCTGGACCGAGAACACCAATGCACATCAGAATGAGTAAGAGTCATCAATCGTTGGGACCACCTTATACCTTGGTCATTCTTCAAGACAGATTGTGGAAGGTGCGAAATAAACCACCTTGCGAGGAGAGGAGTACAGCACATGAGAACACCCCTCTTTCTCATTGTTCGTGTGTAAAATGAGTGAAGGATGTCCCCAAGCAATGTTGGTATTGGATTTCTGGACAAGAAGATTTTGACGGCGTTGACATCTACCAATTGGTCAGGATTTGGGAACAAGACCAGCCCGTAGATAAGGAGTGCCACAATCTCTTCAAAGGCTTGTAGGTCCAATGAGTTCCAACATTCTTGTGCCTTCTCAAACAAGAATTTTGCTAAGAATCCTTTGACGCCACTTCTGGTTTCCCAATGCCCCTTGATGTCAGATGGTTGTAGATGTAATGCTCGAGCAACATCTTCCGGCTTTGGTTCCTTTTCCGTACCATTGAAGGGTAGTTGATTAAGGATAGGGATTCTTAGGAGTTGAGAAAAATCCTCCAAAGTGGGTACCAACTGATAATCAGGGAAAGTGAAGCAGTGATGAAGAGGGTCAAAGAACTGGAATAGCACTTTCATCATGTCTTCTTCAATGTTGGTGTTGACTAGGCTGAGCAGTCTACCATGTCTTTCACTGAAGGATGAATTTTCCGGAATTCTTGAGGTGATCTCCTTGAGTTGAGGAGAGATTCTCACAAGGTTGACTTGAATGGTATTTCTGCGAGGGATTTCCATGTCCTACAAAACAAGAACAAAGATGAAGATCCAAAACCCTTGAAATGGTTAGCGAATGCATATGATGTTTTATGATGTTTATGATGTATGCACAAAACATATGTACAAGCAAATCACACCAAACCCTAATTTCAGGCTTGCATGGGGTTTCATAGGTAAGTACCCTCTTGAGTGTAGTTGGCTTAAAAACCTGTCCTATAAATAGTAACCGGGTTCTAAGGAGCTCAATATCACTGGATTGTTTTCAATGTTCATTGTTTTGGTTTAGCCACTTAACTAGCGACCAAAATATTCCAAGAAAACAACCCTCAATGAGTGTAGTATCGAGTATCTACCAACTTCGGACTGCACCAAAGCCGGTCATCTCACTACCCCTAATAAAAGGCCAAGATGGTCAAGTAAGGGTCTAGGTCATTAGTGCTTAGTGACATCACTCAGCGGCCCCGTACTCTCCTTGATTGAACTCAAGGGTTACCGGTACTCACAAATATGTCGCACTAATATAGCTATTGCTTAGACCGTGTCGGTATACCCCGCACAGTTTCCACAACGTATTGCTATCTATGAATGTTTCCCAAAATCCGGGTGGAGGATTGTAAACCCAAACAATAGAGCCAAAGTATAAAACAAGCAAATCAAACAATTAGTCATGCAAGAGGGTGATCTAAGCCCTAAGGTTACTCCACTTTTAAAAAAATGTCCCCAGCAGAGTCGCCAGTTCTGTGATACGGTGGGAGAACTGACTAGGGTTTTGCGTTTGTTTTCGCAAATGTTTCGGTTGAGCAAGAGTCGCCACCGGCTTTTTATTTTATCCTAAGGAAAGGTTTAAAAAGCACAGCAAAAACCTTTGAGATTTTTCTTGGGTTCGGGGAGTAGATTATAGAAAGGGAAGGTATTAGCACCCTTTCTATCCATGGTTATCCATGGGCTCTTAGGTACTCGCTTAGATCAACTTGCCTTGGTTTTCAATTGTTTGAAAATGGTGCTTTGTGTGGGGTTTTGAAAAATGTTTTGAAAAGATGCCTTGTATAGGCTACCCTTGTAACAATTCTTTACTCGAATGTTTTATAAAAGGTGTTTGTCTTTTTGAAAATATGTTTCAAGGTTTTTGAAAATTGATTTTGAAAGTGTTTGTGAAGTGGGTTTTGAAATTAGGCAAGTGTTTTCTTTGCAAATTGGCAAGTACTTAAGAGTTTATCTACCCTAAAGTTTTCTCAAAGATTTTTGTCATGTTTTAAACCTTTTGACAATTTTGTTCCACCATTGCATTTGGTGGACAATCTTGTTTTAGGAGATGAAAGGGACGAGCGCGGGTCATCGTTTAGACCATAGTTGCAATAGTGTTAAATGTCTTTGGGCAATTTTCTTTTAAAAGGGACTTGATCATTCATTTAAGCAACACTTTGAGGGACTATGATCATTTGATTGTTTGTTTTACCCAAAGAAGTTCAACATGCAACATGGCCCATTTATTGAAGGCAACAAAGTGGAATACCCTAGGGGTGCAAGTGTGAAATGTGTTGTCCATTTTTCATGCTCATTTATCTTGTATTAGGTCCAACTATTTTGTTCATTTTTATTCGCATACAAAACCCTAATTCTAGCATAGTATGTTTAGAAAGCGATAAAAGTGCGAAATTTAAAATCCTACGCTATTACAACATGATAATATGGGGAGGGGGTACAATGTTTCAAATGGGGTATATTTAGACAAAAATTAAACCTAAACTATTACATCATTTTCCATGAATATTTACAAGATAAATAAAAAGGTATAATTCAAATGGTAAATAAAACAAATATGCAAGTATGCAAAAGGAATTCTTTATATGTTATGAAAAATGGTATTATTTATGTAAAATAAAAGGAAAATAAAAAAGATATTATTTTTGGAGTATTCTTGAATTTAGGGCAAAAACCCTAATTTTTATTAAACAAAATGCATTATTTATTAACATATACAATATTTATTATTTACATACAAAAATAAAATAAAATATGATATATTTGTAAAAAGGCATTTTTTAGTATTTAAATATTAAAAAATAAAATATGTACATTTTTGGTATTTTTATCCTAGGTATACTAATATACTTATTTATTTACATTATTTATAAAATATGCATTATATATATATATATATATATATATATATATATATATATATATATATATATATATATATATATATATATATATATATATATATATATATATATATATATATATATATATATATATATATATATATATATATATATATATATATATATATATATATATATATATATATATATATATATATATATATATATATATATATATATATATATATATATATATATATATATATATATATATATATATATATATATATATATTAATAATATTTAGTATTAAAATAAAAAAAGTATTTTTCTATAAAATATTTTCAGGGAGTAAAAATAAAATAAAAATGTATAAAAAGTGTATTGGTATTATTTTAATATTTAAAAAAAAAGAAAGTATATATTTATTTATTTATGTACACACTTAAGAAATAATCAAATAAATATGCAATAAATTCAAAAAATGATGGGAAAAATATTTTTATGTTTTTAATATGCTGAGAAAAAATAAATGAACCAATCACAAAAAGGCAAAAATTCAAAATATTAAAAATGAAGCAAATGGGCTTGGGGGTGCAAAACAGAAAAAATGGTGTGAATAAGAAAAATGCTCAGGCCCAGCCCAATCCACTTCTTCTTCAACCTCTGAACCAAAAAACGCGCGCCTGCAAGCTTGGTTTGAAATCCTGATTCTTTGATTTTTTGAACAAACTTCCAACACAAAATATGTTAAGCATGAAATCACGATTCTAACCATATGCATAACTTGATCTAACTCTCTAAGATGAGGGAGAATTTCTTCTCCCCCAAATCCTAACCTAGTTTTTCTGCCATTTTCAAACTCCAAATTCTCTCTACTCAAGCAAAAGAAATGAAAAGTGAAAGAATGTACATGTTCAGTGGCATGAATAGGACATTGTTTCTTCACAAACTTAAGACTAATGATGCATAATAAGAGAGATACGAGTTCAAAAAACTACCTGTTCAGCTGAAGTTCCGACTGGCAAATGGGGAGCTTACAGTGCAAGATACTAGTTGGTATAGCTTCCTTGAGGTGTGGAGATGCTGTTCCAATACCTACTTTGCCTTGAGACACCTTGAACTGAGCTATAGAACTTCAACTGCAAAATGGAAAAGTGAAAATGGTGGAACTTGTTAGAGGAGTTACAGGTCGTGTTTCAAGGCATGGTTAGCTTGCATATGTGCTAGGGAATGTGTATGAACTGATTTTGGCAAAAGAGCTTGAAGGAAATGGAAGATAGCACTCAAACTGCAGGCTTTGCCCTGTTTGTGCAGTTTGAGGGTGATTATGGCAATGGGAGTGTTTGAGAGGTGGAAGGGTCGTGTATCAGCTTGGTTATGATCTTTGGAATGTGTTTGATAACTTAGTTCTTGTGTGTCTAAGCTGAAATGGATGTTGTGTGATGTTATGTCACTTTCTTCACTCTTAAGCAACAAAATGCAACTTGATGGTTTAGGTCAGTAGGGGACCTCTAATCCTGCTGCAAAGCCTCTCTTGATCAGAGCAATTTTGTCCATAATCTTGTGCCAAAGAGATTTAGCTTGTACTTGCTTGATTTACCAATTGGACATAAAGTGAACTTTTGCAAAAATGGATAGTTCACTTTATCTAAAAATGGATTAGGCTTGTGTACAATACTTGAACTCATAGAATAACACTTTGACACAATGAACAAGCATTAAATTATTGAGTGTAACTTGGTTTATGGACCTGTAATCTAATCTAAAGCATGCTGAGTTCAAATTGCAAGGTTATGAACATGTATCTTGGTCATGAACAAAGTGGTTTTTTGCTATATTGTGAAATTCGATTCTCTCTAACCATGAGGTTGTTTGAGAAGTTCTGGGACATTTTGGAAAGCTTGGAATGTGTACTACAATCCATCTTTGAAGTGCAAATTGAAATTCCAAGTGGAAGTGTATGGAAAATGGCCTTGAAGTGGGGTAGAAAAACTTGTCAAACTAGGTCAAGAATTCACCAAGTTAAAAATGGTTTAGTGCCCTTATTCATAAATTTGTAACTTGAGATACAAGCTTCAAATGAGAAAACTTTGTGAATCAAAGTTGTATATTATGCAACAAGATACAACTTTCATGTTTTGACTTTTGTTTGAATCAAAATGAATCATGGTGAAAAAGTGGGGCAAAGTTGGGAAAAAATTAGGGTTTTTCATAACTTCGAAAAATTCTAAGTTATGAAAAATTCCATTTTAAACCCTAATTTGCATTTCTTTGTTTCTTGGTGAACAAGTTTCATGATTTAGCATGCTTTGATGAAAAATGAATCTTGACTCTTGATTTTGACCAAAAAGTCAAAGTTTGACTTTTCAGTACACAGTCAAAATTGATCAATTGACTGGGAAATTCAACTGTCAATCCTGTGTACTTGGGATCTTTTGAGTTTGTTGATCATGTCAAGATAATTCCATAGGGTTCTTGAGTCCATGTGTGAGCTTGGTTTGCCATTGGCTAGGTCAAACAGTCAAAAATTGCCTTTGTGCAGTCAAAACCCTAAAAATGACCATTTTGCCCTTTTGGTGATCTAATCAAATTTCTTGGGGAATTGTGATCCAAACTTGATCAAATGGTCCATGTGAGTTCATAATGTTGATGTGGATCAAATTTCATGAGGTTTGACTGTCAATTGGCCACAGTTGACTTTTTCCCCAATACAACTGATTTCTAGGTCAACTGTCCAATTGACTGGGCAAAACTTGGAATCAAGACTTGAAACTTGATGTGGGTAAACTTGGGAGTCCAATATGAAGCATGAAAGTCATCTTAGGCTTTTTAGGTCAAAATATCTTTGTGCAAACACAAACCCTAATTTGAGTCAACAGTGCAAGGAGAGGTCTTGAGCAGATGAAACCCTAACTGGATCTTGAGCTCCAATGACTTTGTGGTGAGAAATCAATGAGAAATGGGAGGGAAAATTTTGGGGTACAACACATGGGCTCTTAGATACTTGCTCATTTGTGTTTTCAAAAGTGTTTGCTTTTCAAAGTGTGCATGGGTTTGAAAAAGTTTCGTTTAAAGATTTCAGATCGACTCTTGTATCAGTCCTCAAGAGTGTTTGAAAAATTGTTTTGAAAGCTTTTTGAAAAGTGTCGGTGTGAAAAGAGTTTTGATTTGTTTTGAATAGAGCAAGTATTTATGAGTCATCTACCTACCCTAAGGAATTAAGCTGTGTAGAAGTCCTTAAGGTAGTGCCATCCCACCATTGAGAGGTAGGTAGCACCACCGTTGGAGGTGTTCGGGTCAATTCGTTTGTAGGGACAGTGTGGTCACCAGAGCAATAGTAGGACACCTTAGAAGCTACCCTTATGCCCTTGATCCTTTTTTAATCCGAGGCAACCGTTCCGAGGCAACTGGATCAGGGACATAAGGACTTACTAAAACGTCCTATACTCGACAACCACGTTTCGAGGGCAAGGCAACAGTGAGGCGTACCCTAAGAGTGGTGTGTGAATTTGTGTGTTTGTTTTCATGTTAACAATTATCTTTGATCATGACATGGTGATCTACGCTTGTTTTTAATTTAGGCCATACATTCTTTCATGCAAAGTTTAGCAGTTTTAAGAGTGCGGAAATTTAAATGCGGAAAGATAAATCCTACGCTATTACAAGGCGCGGGTCTATACATCGCCAAATTAACAAAGACCCGTTTTAATAAAAATGCGGAAAGTAAAACCTAGTTA
Organism: Vicia faba; assembly: GCA_948472305.1. NCBI lineage: Eukaryota > Viridiplantae > Streptophyta > Magnoliopsida > Fabales > Fabaceae > Vicia > Vicia faba. Next base: position 1,460,683,470 of record OX451737.1, read on the forward strand.
CTATTACATGGCTTGAGCAGTTACATAATATTCATAAGAAAATAAATGCGCGGAAGAATAAAAATAGAATGTTCGAGGGCCCTTTTGAAATTAAATGGAATTAACAGTCTAGTTATTATTTATTAAAAGGAAAGAAATGTTTTTTAGGTTTTTAGTATTTAATGAAATAAGAAAAGAATTAAAATTATAAGGAAACCCTAGTTCTAAATTGTTTTTAATTATTATTGAAAAATATGAAAGTTTAACCTAATTTACTAATTAATTAATGTACATATTTATTTACAAAATATTTAATAATTAATAATGATAATAATGATGAGGAAATTATTTATTAAAAAAAAGATAAAAAAGGTTAGGAACCCTAATTTCTACATATTTTATTTATTTAAGAAAAAGTATTAAAATTGAAAACCTAAATTAACTAAATTTATTATTTAAAGTTTATTTACAAAATAAATTAATAGTGAATTAAATATTAATTAAACATATTTTTAGTTTTTGATTTTCTGATTTTATTATGAAAAAGAAAATTATTTGAAGTGAATTAAATAAAAAATGATTAAAAGAACGAGAAAAAGAAAAGAAAAGAAATTAAAAAAAATATACAAACATTGGGGGTATCTGGCCCAATTAGGAGGTTCATTGAAGCATTTTGGCCCATCAGCATCCAAGGCCTTGTTGACTTTTCCAGTTTGAATGCATGTGGTTGACAGAGTGTACACGATGGACCTCCACTTATAGCCTTCAGATGGATCATCATGAATATATGGCAAGCCTGGGCGTGTGTGTGCATGGTAGGACGTTGAGAGCATGCTGCACATGAACACGTTATAACAAAAATTATTGAGTATATGGGGGACCTGGGAATCGAACCCAGGTCCCAATGCCTGCTGGACAGCTCAACAACCAACCAGGCCAACGCGTTTCTTTGTTAACATAATTCAACGTGATTATTATAAAAGAAAAATAAGCATTAGTGGTAGAAAAAAAAAAAAAACGCGCTGAATATTTGAATTGCCCAACCACATGGAGCCACGCATGCATCTTCTTCCTTTTTGTACATGTAATATAATCAAATAGCGGGGGTTTTAAACCCCCACTAAACACAACCTGCAAAAATAGCGAATAGGACATGGCCAAATATAAAAAGGGCGCAAGGTCATGGTTAGCTTCGTCTTTATGCCACGATTCCAATGGCACAGGTTTGGTGGCCTGATTTTGCCATATGAAGAAACCCCTAATTTAGAGCTCCTGAAACCCTAATATCCATCAATGGCAGATTTTGATATAGGCATTGTTAGTTCAATTAAAGGGTACCAATAGCTTCAGAATATCAATATTAGTGTAAATCAGTTAACAAAACACATGAACAATGCTTGAAAATTAAAACATGATAATGGATATGTTTGTGAAAAGTGAGACTTTGTTCTACCAATTCTTGAGGTCTGGAGATTGGTTCTTGATTGCAACACGTTCCTAGCAATGTCAGGAATGTATTGGAAGGCTTTTGGAGCTTTGAATTGTCCTCTAGGTGTGAAATCAGTTTTCAACTTTTGGCCAAAAATTTGCAATTTGATTCTTTGTTTTCTGAGCAGCTTTCGTGTCTTTGTGCATTAGGTTTAGTCTTGTATATGTATCTGAACGTCATTAGGTTAAGAAAACAAACCCAAGGTCCATCCATTCATGTTTTGAAGATTTGATTTTCAATTATATCAATTTCAATCTTTTTGCCATGAAACCATTGCCAATCATGTAGAATCTTTCCTTTTTGAATGAGAAACGATTTGCCACCTTGCCCTAGTTTGATTTGCTGCATAAAAAAGATTTAAAAACATGATTTGGTATTTTTCTTATATTTAAATTTAATTAAATGAATTAATGATAATAAAAATTCAAATAATTAATCAAAAATAAGAAAATAACTCCCTTTGAGCCTAATGGGTCGTGCATAGCTTTTGGGTAATGATTCATGGAAGAATTTGTGGCCCATTAGCATTTTTGAAGCCTTTGAAGCAAAGTTGACTTTTCAAAATTCCCAAAACTTTCCCAACTTCTATAAGGCATATCTTGCTCAATTTTGAAGCTATGAACATGTTCTTGGACATTTTGGAAAGGTCTTGAAGTCCTCTAACCAATGCCTTTGGTCCCATGTCATTTTGATTTACCAATCCCAAGTTATGGTCTTTGACTTAAAGTGCCTTTTTGTTGACTTTTGAAAATGACCTATAATGTTGAAATTGATAACTTTTTGTGAGAGCATTTCTTGGACTTTAAGTGTGAAGATGAGTTGTAGGAAATGTCATCCTCTTCAAAATGAGCTTTGGATGGAATTTTTCTGATAAACCATGAGGAAGTTATGCCTTGGTCAATTTGCAGTTGACTTTTTCAACTGTCCAAAAATAGAAACTTTGGCATCTTGAGACTTTTTGAGCCATGCTTTGAGAATCATGATCAAGAATTGATCAAATTATGTTTGTGGCTTCAAAATAAGATGTTGACCAAAAATTTGGACTTTTGACTGTCAAATGACCATTTTGCCCCTGCAGTTGACTGTGAAGAATTTAGGGTTTTTTTACTGTGCAATTTGATGCTGTGAGTCTTGAAACATGACATATGAATGCTTGACAATGTATGTAGGCATGTGGGACTTGATTGGACCCTTAAAAATCTCAATTTCTTTGCAAGAACCAAAACCCTAATTTTGACTGTGTTATGAGGCAATTGGACTGTGCAACCCTTGGGAGATTTTAAACCATGATCTTGGCAAATCTTGAAGAATATGGGAGGGAAAATTTTGGGGTACAACAGTTGCCCCTGTTCAATCTTCTTAGACCTGAGGATGTAGATTGGCTGACGAGCCTTTCGTAATCCGAAGGTGGAAGATGATTGAACACTAGAGTGCCCAGAAATTTGCGCTCACATGTTAGCAGTGTGATGGCGGGAATGGGCTTACAAATGCCATTTGGAGAGATGGTGGATAGGAGGATGGGCTTATAGATGCCATCTGAAAGTGTGACAGTACCTTGTCTGGAGTGGGCTTATAGATGTCATTTGGAGATTGTTGGTATGTGGATGGGCTTACAGATGCCATCTAAGTGTCGATCGCGTAAGAGTTTCCTTAGTGAGAACTTGCGTACCTGAGAAAGAAAATAATTACCTGGCCTGTTACAGGAGTTGATCTTCAAACTCTTTATGTAGATGGGCCCTGGCTGGATACAGGAATCGAATCTTTAAACTCTTCAGACGTGCCCTGGCATGATACAGGAATCGAGTCCAGAGAATATAGTCGTCAACAGATACACCCTGGAAAGATACAGGAATCGGATCTTCAAACTCTTCAGACGTGCCCTGGCAGGATACAGGAATCGAGTCTGGTAATGTTAGTCGTCAACAGATACACCCTGGCAAGATACAGGAATCGAATCTTCGAACTCTTCAGACGTGCCCTGGCAAGATACAGGAATCGAGTCTGGTAATGTTAGTCGTCAACAGATACACCCTGGCAAGATACAGGAATCGGATCTTCGAACTCTTCAGACGTGCCCTGGCAAGATACAAGAATCGAGTCTGGTAATGTTAGTCGTCAACAGATACACCCTGGCGAGATACAGGAATCAGATTTTCGAACTCTTCAGACGTGCCCTGGCAAGATACAGGAATCGAGTCTGGTAATGTTAGTCGTCAACAGATACACCCTGGCAAGATACAGGAATCAGATCTTCGAACTCTTCAGACGTGCCCTGGCAAGATACAGGAATTGAGTCTGGTAATGTTAGTCGTCAACAGATACACCCTGGCGAGATACAGGAATCGGATCTTCGAACTCTTCAGACGTGCCCTGGCAAGATACAGGAATCGAGTCTGGTAATGTTAGTCGTCAACAGATACACCCTGGCGAGATACAGGAATCAGATCTTCGAACTCTTCAGACGTGCCCTGGCAGGATACAGGAATCGAGTCTAGTAATGTTAGTCGTCAACAGATACACCCTGGCGAGATACAGGAATCGGATCTTCGAACTCTTCAGACGTGCCCTGGAAAGATACAGGAATCGAGTCTGGTAATGTTAGTCGTCAACAGATACACTCTGGTGAGATACAGGAATCGGATCTTCGAACTCTTCAGACGTGCCCTGGAAGGATACAGGAATCGAGTCTGGTAATGTTAGTCGTCAACAGATACACCCTGGCGAGATACAGGAATCGGATCTGGAATCACGACAGTTGATAGCAATTATCTTTGTATTAACTTTTGTCCTGAAAAGACAAAACATTAGTTGTATGCGATGTCATGATGTATGACATGCGAGATGTTCTTAGAATAAGTGAGATCGTACGTTCGTGATGCGTATATGCATGCTTTAATGTATTAAGATATGATGTTTATGGATGTATGTTTGTCTACGGAAAGAAATCCTTGACGGATGCCGGGAAGTTAAATCCTAGGCTGATGTTGAAGAATAGTGTTCTCGTTTCCGCTGGTGATGGTTGCAAGAATATCGGTAGGAGAAGATGACTTCGTTGAGGAATAAACTTGGCGAATAGATTACTCTGCGGGGAGTGAACCCTGTGGGGAAAGAGAGGTACTTTGTTGAGATTGATGATAACTCCACTGGGGATACCATTGATGTGTTATGTTGAAAGATTTGATGAACTCCACTGGGGGATAGGAAGACTTCGTCGGGGACGACCTTTCCGTGGCAATTGGCTGAGGATAACCCAGTTATATCCTGGTGGGGAAATAACCTTTAAATAAAAACCAGGAGACGCGTTCGTGCTCTGCGGGTGACAAGCTTCCAGAATCTACTGGGGATAAGCTTCCTGCTGGGGAGATGGATTCCACTCTTCTAGGGAGACTTTTGGGCTGGACTCTCCTATGGAGATTTTTGAGATGTATTGGGGAAGTGGCTCCACTGAATGTCTGGTATACTGCCGGGGAACAATCTTAAATCAAGACTGCCAGGGATGCTTGTTAAGAATGTTTGTATATTGCGCTGAGGAATGTTGAGATCTGCTGGAGATACCCGACTTCCTTAAGGCTGATAGAGTGGGCTAACTTTGCTTGGGGAGAGTATCGTTGACTTGCTGGCTCACTCTCTGGGGAATTAGGGCGCCTTGGATATGTTCTTCAGCCGATCTTACCTTGGTACCTTAGTGGACAGAGCAATTAGATCGCTTAGACAACTCATTATTGCCCCTGTTTCTAATGTTACCTGTAATTAATCCTTTGTTTCGCATGCAAATATTTATGAGTTAGCAGTTAGTGTCAAATGCATATATCACAAATTAAACCTTGGACGTTCTTCGCAAAACAAAACAGAAAAAGGAAAAACAAACGGCAATTTCTCTGAAAAGTGAATTTGTATTGATTTTTGAATTGCCTTTAAATAGGCGTTTTTGTACAAGAGGCTGACGTCCTAGTAAGAGAACACCGCCGAGCAATAGAGTTTATACAATTTTGTGAAAAGGGAAAACAAAACAGCTATGTAAAAGAATAATCCCACTGGGTTCCAACTCTGCTATCGCCTTTATATCTTCGAGCGTCTCATCACTTTGCTGCTCAGTTGACGATGAAGTTGATTGATCGATGCCGTTTGAACTTGATAGTTGATACCGGATTCTGGATGCAAGGTGATCCAATGAGACATAGTATTACGCTTTAATCCCTAACTTTTTCCTGGTCCGCCCTTTCGGGTTTTCAGTCTACCGGGATACCCATTTTTGCCCAAGCCGCCTTTTCAGGTTTTCGACTTGCCGGGTGTACAGATTTTTTTTATTTCATCCCTCATTTTGCCCGAACCCTTTTGGTTCGCCGGGAAGCCCTAATTTTTGCCTAGGTATGTCAACCTAGCGGGTCTTTTGTCATGCGTAGTATCTTTTTACTATGTCTGCATTGGCGGGGTGAGGAAGGTCGTCACCATCCATGGTGGTTAGAATCATGGCTCCTCCTGAGAACACATGTTTAACCACAAATGGCCCTTCGTACGTAGGGGTCTATTTGCCCCTGGGATCACTTTGAGGAAGAATGATGCGTTTGATTACCAGGTCTCCAACTTGATACTCTTGTGGTCTGACTTTCTTGTTAAATGCCCTGATCATCCGTTTTTGATACGTTTGACCATGACAAATAGCGGTGAGTCTCCTTTCGTCAATTAGATTTAACTGATCAAGTCGAGTCTGGATCCAGTCATCTTCGCTCAAGCCTGCATCCTTCATTATCCGGAGAGAGGGTATCTGCACTTCAATCGGTAAGACTGCCTCCATGTCGTAGACCAAGGAAAATGGAGTTGCCCCGGTTGACGTCCTTGCTGAGGTACGGTACCCATGAAGAGCGAACGGTTACATCTCGTGCCAATCTTTGTAGGTCACTGTCATCTTCTGCACAATCTTCTTGATATTCTTATTAGCTGCTTCGACAGCCCCATTCATCTTCGGCCGGTAAGGAGAAGAGTTGTGGTGCTGTATCTTGAATTGCTCGCAGAGCTCAGTGATCATCTTGTTATTAAGATTGGTACCATTGTCCGTAATGATTCTTTCCGGGACACCATATCGACAGATCAGGTTATGCCGAATGAACCGTGCCACGACGTTCTTGGTTACTGTAGCATAGGAAGCTGCTTCAACCCACTTTGTAAAGTAATCGATCGCTACCAGGATGAAGCGATGCCCGTTGGATGCCGTAGGTTTAATCTCGCCGATCATATCAATACCCCACATAGCAAAAGGCCAAGGTGCAGTCAAGACATTCAGAGGAACTGGAGGAACGTGCACCTTATCTGCATAAATCTGGTATTTGTGACATGTCCGAGAATGTTGGTAACAGTCAGCTTCCATTGTGGACCAGAAATATCCTGCCCGAAGGATTTTCTTTTCCATGGTGTGTCCACTGGAATGTGTTCCAAAGGTACCTTCATGCAGCTCTGCCATGATTCTTTCTGCTTCAGCCTTATCCACACAACGCAGTAAGGTCGAATCATGGTTTCGCTTGTATAGAATGCCGTTGCTAAGGAAGAACTTTGCAGCGAACCTTCTCAGAAACTTTTTGTCATTGATCGATGCACCTTTAGGGTATTCTTGAGCTTCCAGATACCTCTTCACCTCATGATACCAGGGTTTTTCAGTCACTACCTCAGCCTCAAGATCACAACAGTATGCCGGTTCGTCCAGTTTCCAGATAATGACCCGGGGAGCCTCGTTGTCCCACTTGACTTTGAACATGGAAGACATTGTAGCTAACGCGTCCGCCAACTGATTCTCCTCTCTTGGGAACTGTTCAAAAGTTATCTCTGTGAAGTGGGGGATCAATGTCAACACACATTCTTTGTAAGGAATAAGATTTGGGTGTTTCGTATCCCATTCGCCTTTGATCTGATTGATCACGAGAGCGGAATCTCCAAAGACACTCAGAAACTTGATCCTTAAGTCAATCGCAGCTTGAAGACCCATGATGCATGCCTCATACTCCGCCATGTTGTTGGTGCAGTTGAAACATAGCCGGGCAGTAAGTGGAGTATGAGTGCCTTGAGGGGATATGATCACAGTGCTGATATCGTTACCCAAAGCATTGGAGGCTCCATCAAAGTGCATAGACCATCGGGATCCTTCCTTAGGTCCTTCATCCGGTCCAGGTACTTCACAATCAGTCACTATCATGATGCTCTCGTCTGGAAACTCGAAGTTCATTGACTGGTAGTCGTCTACTGCCTGGTGTGCCAAGTGGTCTGCCAATACACTTCCTTTGATAGCTTTCTGAGTCGTGTACTAGATGTCGTGTTCCGTCAAGATCATTTGCCATCTTGCTATTCTCCCAGACAGAGCAGGCTTTTCGAATATGTACTTTATTGGATCCATCTTTGAAATCAATAGAGTAGTGTGAGTCAGCATATACTGTCTCAGCCGGCGAGCAGCCCATACCAAAGCGCGGCAAGTTTTCTCGAGCAGTGAGTATCGGGTCTCACAATCGGTAAACTTTTTGCTAAGGTAATAAATGGCGTGCTCTTTTCGGCCAGACTCGTCATGCTTCCCCAGCACACACCCCATTGAGCTGTCCAGTACTGTCAGGTATAGTATCAGAGGTCTCCCTTCAACCGATGGCATAAGAATGGGTGGTTCTTGGAGATACTCTTTGATTCTGTCGAAAGCAGCCTGACATTCATCATTCCAACGTACTACCGGATCTTTCTTCAGCAGCTTGAAGATTGGTTCACAGGTAGCTGTTAGGTGCGAAATGAATCGGGCAATGTAATTCAGACGTCCTAGAAAGCCTCTGACTTCTTTCTCTGTCTTAGGAACTGGCATCTCTTGAATGGCTTTAACCTTGGCAGGGTCTACTTGGATACCTTTGTCGCTTACGACGAAGCCTAGCAACTTTCCAGATCTTACCCCAAAGGTGCACTTGTTTGGGTTCAACCTCAGCTTGTACGACTTCAGACGGTCAAACAATTTTTGCAGATGATCAAGATGTTCCTCCTCAGTTTGGGACCTTGCAATCATATCATCAACATACACTTCAATCTCATGATGGATCATGTCATGAAATAAAGCAACCATGGCACGTTGGTAGGTTGCCCCAGCATTTTTCAACCCGAATGGCATGACCTTGTAGCAGAAGGTGCCCCACTGAGTAACAAAGGTAGTCTTTTCCATGTCTTCAGGAGCCATCTTGATCTGATTATAACCTGAAAAACCATCCATGAAGGAGAACACCTTGTGCTGAGCAGTATTGTCAACCAGAACATCGATGTGAGGTAGGGGAAGTCATCCTTGGGGCTGGCCCTGTTCAAATCCTTGTAATCAACACACATTCTGACCTTACCATCTTTCTTTGACACCGGAACCACGTTGGCAACCCACTGAGGGTAAGAAGTCACTGCAAGAAACCCGACATCAAATTGCTTCATAACCTCAGCTTTGATCTTCTCGGACATCTCTGGACGCATACGGCGGACCTTTTGTTTAACCGGAGGACAGTCTTCCTTGGTAGGCAAATGATGGACCACAATGTCGGTATCCAACCCAGGCATGTCTTCGTAGGACCAGGCAAATATCTCCACATAATCATGCAACATCTGAACCAACCGTTGTTTTACACTGAGCTCCATATTAGCACCGATCTTAACTTCCTTTCTATCTGTCTCAGTACCCAGATTTACCGTTTCCACTGGCTCTTCATGTGGCTGAGTGGCCCTCTCTTCCTGGAGTAACAGTCTTGCAAGCTCACCAGGCACTTCATAATCATCTTCACCTTCGTCTTTGGCTAAGTTGATCGGATTTTCGAAGTCATAACTGGCAGTAGCAGAGTTGTTACCAGTGAGATCCAGAGTGGATTGAAACCTGTATGAGTGAGTGTGTGTAAATACAGCTGTTTTGCAATATATAAAGAAAGAAAGAAAGAAAGGGAGCACAAGATTTTCAATGCGAAAAACGTCCAATGTCTTTATTCATGATATATGGAAATGACAGTTAATAAGCCCTCACAAATGAAGCCAACGGTGCCCCGGGTAAGACACCGGGCCATAAAGTTTCAGTTTATTGTTCATTACAAATTAAAGAAACAAAGGAATTCATTACTGCGTAACAAAAGTAACAGGTATGTGATCTTTTGCGGTCCAATTGTTCGGTCCACCGTCAGTCGTCGGGTAAATCCAGCTGTCAAACTCTGATTCCTCCATATCGCTCTCAATAGCATTCACTCCCGGGTTGGTGATGATCACGGGAGGTCTTCTGGTCCTTGCCTTGCGTACAGCCCTCTGAGCCTCTGCAATAAAACCCAGCCCAAACTTGTCAGTCTTAGGAGTAAAATCAGGGAGCCTGCCCCAGTTAACACCTCCACCTTTCTCAATTACAGCCCGAGCGTCCTTCAAGGAGGCCATCTTCAAAGGAGAACCCTCTTCAGTTACTGCTTCTGCTGCTGCCAATGTTGGAGGTACCTCTTCAAAATGTTGAAAGGGGGTTTCAATGTCCATCTTAATATACCGGAAGGAATTCAGATGACTAACCATGTATTCTTCCTCCCCCTGCACGGTGACAATCTTCCCTCTGACAGGGTATTTGAGCTTTTGGTGTAGAGTGGAGGTCACAGCCCCAGCTTTGTGAATCCAAGGTCGACCCAACAAACAGGAATAAGATGGACGAATATCCATCACATAGAACATTGAGTCAAATACTTGAGAACCCACACGAATAGGAATGTCTACCTCACCATGCACCATCCTCTTCGACCCGTCAAAGGCTCAGACAATGATGTTGCTAGGTTTCAACTCCAGGCCCTCACAATCCAGCCTGTCTAAGGCCTTCTTGGGCAATACATTCAGGGAAGAACCGGTGTCCACCAACACGTGTGCGAGAGTAGTGCCCCTGCATTCTATGGAGACATGCAGGGCGTCATTGTGGTTCTTTCCCTTAGCAGTAAGATCAGCATCTGAGAAACCCAAACCATTGTCAGCTGTCAAATTGGCTACACAGTCAGTGAATTGATCTGCAGATGTCTCTTGTGGCACATGGGCCGTCTTCAGAAATGAAATCAGGGCCTTGGCATGGGCCTCTGAGCACAGCAGCAATGAGAGCATAGAGATCTTGGAGGGGGTATGCCCCAGCTGTTCAACGACGTTGAAGTCACTCTTCTTGATTATCTTAAGAATTTCCTCCATCTCTTGCTGGGAGGCTTCAACATTCACAGTCTTCGGTGCCTCCATCCGGGCAGGCTCATCATCAATCCCTTTGCCCCGAGTGTTAGATGACTCGGCAGCAGGGGTAGAAACTGGATCAGAAGTGGAAACAGGCGCACTTGCAGGCGTTATTATAAGAGGTCTTCGGATAACTGGTGGCGCAATGTCAGGCGAGAAGAGCCTGCCACTGCGAGTAACTTTAGCTGGACCGGTGATATTGCTGATGTCGGTACCAGTGTTGAACTCCTGCTTCACTCCAAGTACATATACATCTGCCCCATAGTGCCATGGGACAGCCTTGTCAGATTCATAGGGGAGGGGCCCCGGAACAGTAATGATAATGGGTGCAACAGACATGATCTTGACTGGCTTCCTCGGGGGAGCCTTGGTAGGATTATTGAAAATTGTGACGACAGATACTTCTTCAGCGGGAACAAAAGGAACAGCGGTCTTCTTGAACAAAATTTCTTTGCTATCCATCAGGCTTTGGATACCTGACTTCAGCAACGGACAACCAGCAGGGGAAACGGCACACAGAAGGCAACCCTTGCTACAACCCGGAAATAAACCGGCCAGCAACAAGTTCCTCTTAACAGTCAATAGAGGGGTAGAAAGATCATCCACGGAAACGGCATACAAGTCTTCCTCAATAGCATTTACTCTATGCTGGGGCATAGGAGCAGTCACAACATTTGGCCTTTCGGGCGCCTCAAATTGTATTTCCTTCGCATCAATAAGGTCTTGAACCTTATTTCTCAGGGCCCAGCAATCATCAGTAGAATGCCCCAGGCTATCAGAGTGATAAGCACAACGGGCATTGGGATTATACTTCAGAGAGGTTGTGTTCACAACCTTCGGAGCCTCTCTGACGGTTACCAAGTTGGTCGATAGCAGTTGTGGTAAAATCTGTGACAAGGTCATACTCAGCCGAGTGTATTCTCTTCTGGGTCTCTCAGCCCTTGGTTGGTTGGGTTGTCGAGGAGCGGCAGCAGGCTTAGCAATCACCACCGTGTTGACAGTTTGGCGGCGCTCTGGTTTGTCTTGCCTCCTAGGCCCATACACAGCACTGACCTCCTTTTTAAAAGGTTTCTTCTCAGAACTTGAGGATGCACCTTTCTGAATTTTCCCTGATTTCATGCCAGCCTCTATCCTTTCCCCAGTCAGGATGAGATCTGTTAACCCTACAGACGAATTGCCAATGAGATGATTGAAGAACGGCCCGGATAGGGTCCCCAAGAACATGTGCACTAATTCACGGTCTGTTAATGGTGGCTGCACCCTTCCAGCCAGGTCCCTCCACTTCTGCGCATACTCTTTAAAACCTTCTCCCGATCCTAGCGACATACCCTGGAGTTGGGTACGTGTAGGAGCGAGGTCGGCATTATATTGATACTGCTTGTAAAAAGTAGTAGCCAACTCCTCCCAGTTACGAACCTTGGTTCCATCCAGCTGATAGAACCATTCGAGATGAGTCCCTGAAAGACTCTCCTGGAAGAAGTGGATCCACAAGTTCTTGTCCACAGTATACGGCTGAATCTTCCGCACATAAGATCTGAGATGTAGCTTAGGGCAGGACGCCCCGTCATACTTTGCGAAAGATGGTGCTTTGAACTTGTGTGGGATGACCACACCAGAAGATAAACCCAAGTCTCCGAAATCCAAACCAGGCACTTGTTGAATTTCCATGGCATTCAGACGGTCTTCCAACTGCTTATACCTGTCTTCAGCTGGAGGATACTGCTCCTCGTTGAAATCAATCTCGTTGTCAGAGACCACCGGACTTGGAACCCTTCCCCCCTGGGGACTGCCTTTTCCTACAGAAGAACCAGCTTGATCAACCTTATTCTGCAGTGTGTTACCAAACCTTCGGCCAGTATTGAATAGTACCGTTCTCTTCTTCTTCTTCTTGACCAGCAGAGCCTTCAACTCCTCTTGACCTTGGGCCAGACTCATGATCAGCTCTTGAAATTGGGAGTTCTGATCCTGAAGGGCCTTGATGGACTGCCCGGCAGATGATTCAGGGTTCATGATGCTGAAATAAACAGCGAAGAACATTAAGCAACCTGAAAAGAAAAGTACCTGCTATGCACATGATGAATGGGAATGCGTATGATTTATGTTTTCAAAGACAATCGGGAATCAACTTTGTAAACAAAAAGGAACACACTTCATTAGATTCAACTTTGAAATTTAAATTGTTCAACAGGTTTCCCTTAGGCGTTACATAAAATGAAAATACTGAAAAGGGAAATAAAACTTTAAAAGAATATCCAAAGTTCATTATTGATCCCAGGGTCTCCTCCTCTCAGTACGGATGTAGTCATTCAGAGCACGCTCATTCTCCAACTGCTTTGTCAGCTTCTGGATCTTCAATTCCTGCTCGTTGAACTTTTCCCGATAAGAATCTCGTTCTTCTCGCAGTTGCGCCCAAGACCTCTTTAGCGTATCAATATCAGTAGGTATCTGAGGAGGGAGGACAGTTGGGGGAACCCCATCTCTATCAGGATATTCAAGAATGACGGGTCTGACAGCTTTGTACGGCAAACCTAACTTCTGAGCACGGATGCAGACCCATTTGTAGTAGGCTTCCATAGGTAGAGAAGTCTTTGATCCCAACTCTTGTGGGTCAGCTTTGTGGATTCTGTCCCAAGCCTTGATGAACCTACGACGCAGCTCGTCATTATCTACCTGAAACTCAAAACTGATGTGAGGCACCAACATCTCATGAGACCCTGCTCTTCTGGCTCTTCCAAACTGACGGAGAGCTAGACATGGATTATAAGAGATTCCTCCTTGGGTACCAATCAGAGGAACATTAGGGTATTCTCCGCAATGATCAATAACAGCTACCTCATCCAAACCCCTGAAAGTCCAAATGATGTCATTATCAGTGAGAGACATTAACTTATGAGCCCAACCGCTTCCTTCTTTGTTCTTCAGCACGAACTTAGGGAGGTGCGAAATAAACCACCTTACTAACAAAGGAATACAACACCACAGAGTTCCTCGTCTTCGGGAAGTACGAGCATAAAGTTGTTGCAGGATATCACCCAAGAGAGTGGGCACAGGGTTCCGAGACATGAAGATCCTTATGGCAGTGACATTAATGAAGTTATCAGGATTAGGGAACAAGACTAGACCATAGATTAAGAGAGCCAAAATGTCTTCATACGCCCTAAAGTCCAGGTCATTCCAGAAACTGTTAGCCTTACCAATCAGAAACTTGGCCAAGAAACCCTTAACTTTGCTTCTAGTCACCCAGTTGTCCATTACCTCCTGGTGGGTCAAGGGAAGAGCTGCAGTAATCTCCTCAAGCCTAAGAGTCTTTTCCCAACCAGTGTAGGGAGTCTGATCCAAGATAGGGATACCAAGCAAATCAGAGAACTCTTCCAGGGTAGGGACCAGCTGGAAGTCTTGAAAGGTGAAGCACTGGTACAGAGGGTCATAAAACTGGGTCATGACACTCATCAGTTGTTGGTCCCACTTTGCCGTGACTAAACTGAGAAGAGAACCATGCCTCTGGATGAAGGAAGTAGTATTTGGAATTCTGCTAACCAACTCTTCAAGCAACTCAGGTGGGTGAACAAAATTGAACCAGATAGTGTTCCTTCGCATAGGCATCATGATGTCCTACAAAACAGAGCAAAGGTGAAACCCTCTTGTCTTTGAAATGGTCAGTCCTTATGCAGGATGCATGCAATGTTTATGATGGCATGATGTTATGATAAAGCACACCACAAATATTCATAAAGGCAAACATGATAAGGCACCCAAGTCACACAAGACAAGCCCTTAGAGTTTAGGCCATCATGGGGTCTAGGTATTACCCTCTTTCAGTTTGTTGGTTAAGACCTGTCCTATCAGAAGTAACCGGGTTCTAGAGGATCCCAATATCACTGACTACCCTCAATCGGTCATAACTCCAGCATCGCAATCTTTTCTTGCGGCCAGAACCATCACGAGAGTTTAGCCTCAATGGGCGTAGCATACTGCTACTGTTCTATTGGCCAAGTTGGGTCATTTAAGGTTCTAAGGTCGGTTGGTGCTTAATGACTCCTCAGAAGACCCATATTCTCCTCGTTGCAACACAAGGGATATCGGTACAGACCGAGGTGCCACACCAACGTAGCCATTGTTTCACCCGTGTCGGTCTACGCCGGACAGGTCCCTCACAGCTTACGCTACCTAACAGGGTATCCCCAGATCCGGGTTAGGATCTATGTAACTCCGATGCAGCCCACAATAATAAAGCAAACAAACACAGCAATTGAAAACACAAGTCTGAGCTATCCTAAGGTACACCTCACTTTAAGTGTCCCCAGCAGAGTCGCCAGTTCTGTGATCAGTGGATCTGGAACTGATTGTTTAGCGTTGGTTCGCGAAATGTCGCGGAAGCAAGAGTCGCCACCGTCTTTTATTTTCTCCAACATGGACAGGACAAAAGCACAGCAAAATTCCTTATGAGATAGTTTCTCGGTTCGGGAGGTAGATTTATAGAAAGGGAAGGTGTTAGCACCCTTTCTATCCATGGTTATCCATGGGCTCTTAGATACTTGCTCATTTGTGTTTTCAAAAGTGTTTGCTTTTCAAAGTGTGCGTGGGTTTGAAAAAGTTTCGTTTAAAGATTTCAGATCGACTCTTGTATCAGTCCTCAAGAGTGTTTGAAAAATTGTTTTGAAAGCTTTTTGAAAAGTGTCGGTGTGAAAAGAGTTTTGATTTGTTTTGAATAGAGCAAGTATCTATGAGTCATCTACCTACCCTAAGGAATTAAGCTGTGTAGAAGTCCTTAAGGTAGTGCCATCCCACCATTGAGAGGTAGGTAGCACCACCGTTGGAGGTGTTCGGGTCAATTCGTTTGTAGGGACAGTGTTGTCACCAAAGCAATAGTAGGACACCTTAGAAGCTACCCTTATGCCCTTGATCCTTTTTTAATTTGAGGCAACCGTTCCGAGGCAACTAGATCAGGGACATAAGGACTTACTAAAACGTCTTATACTCGACGACCACGTTTCGAGGGAAAGGCAACAGTGAGGCGTACCCTAAGAGTGGTGTGTGAATTTGTGTGTTTGTTTTCATGTTAACAATTATCTTTGATCATGACATGGTGATCTACGCTTGTTTTTAATTTAGGCCATACATTCTTTCATGCAAAGTTTAGCAATTTTAAGAGTGCGGAAATTTAAATGCGGAAAGATAAATCCTACGCTATTACAAGGCGCGGGTCTATACATCGCCAAATTAACAAAGACCCGTTTTAATAAAAATGCAGAAAGTAAAACCTAGTTACTATTACATGGCTTGAGCAGTTACATAATATTCATAAGAAAATAAATGCGCGGAAGAATAAAAATAGAATATTCGAGGGCGTTGGACCCTTTTGAAATTAAATGGAATTAACAGTCTAGTTATTATTTAATAAAAGGAAAGAAATGTTTTTTTAGGTTTTTAGTATTTAATGAAATAAGAAAAGAATTAAAATTAGAAGGAAACCCTAGTTCTAAATTGTTTTTAATTATTATTGAAAAATATGAAAGTTTAACCTAATTTACTAATTAATTAATGTACATATTTATTTACAAAATATTTAATAATTAATAATGATAATAATGATGAGGAAATTATTTATTAAAAAAAAAGATAAAAAAGGTTAGGAACCCTAATTTCTACATATTTTATTTATTTAAGAAAAAGTATTAAAATTGAAAACCTAAATTAACTAAATTTATTATTTAAAGTTTATTTACAAAATAAATTAATAGTGAATTAAATATTAATTAAACATATTTTTAGTTTTTTATTTTCTGATTTTATTATGAAAAAGAAAATTATTTGAAGTGAATTAAATAAAAAATGATTAAAAGAACTAGAAAAAGAAAAGAAAAGAAATTAAAAAAAATATACAAACATTGGGGGTATCTGGCCCAATTAGGAGGTTCATTGAAGCATTTTGGCCCATCAGCATCCAAGGCCTTGTTGACTTTTCCAGTTTGAATGCATGTGGTTGATAGAGTGTACACGATGGACCTCCACTTATAGCCTTCAGATGGATCATCATGAATATGTGGCAAGCCTGGGCGTGTGTGTGCATGGTAGGACGTTGAGAGCATGCTGCACATGAACACGTTATAACAAAAATTATTGAGTATATGGGGGACCTGGGAATCGAACCCAGGTCCCAATGCCTGCTGGACAACTCAACAACCAACCAGGCCAACGCGTTTCTTTGTTAACATAATGCAACGTGATTATTATAAAAGAAAAATAAGCATTAGTGGTAGAAAACAAAAAAAAAACGCGCTGAATATTTGAATTGCCCAACCACATGGAGCCACGCATGCATCTTCTTCCTTTTTGTACATGTAATATCATCAAATAGCGGGGGTTTTAAACCCCCACTAAACACAACCTGCAAAAATAGCGAATAGGACATGGCCAAATATAAAAAGGGCGCGAGGTCATGGTTAGCTTCGTCTTTATGCCACGATTCCAATGGCACAGGTTTGGTGGCCTGATTTTGCCATATGAAGAAACCCCTAATTTAGAGCTCCTGAAACCCTAATATCCATCAATGGCAGATTTTGATATAGGCATTGTTAGTTCAATTAAAGGGTACCAATAGCTTCAGAATATCAATATTAGTGTAAATCAATTAACAAAACACATGAACAATGCTTGAAAATTAAAACACGATAATGGATATGTTTGTGAAAAGTGAGACTTTGTTCTACCAATTCTTGAGGTCTGGAGATTGGTTCTTGATTGCAACACGTTCCTAGCAATGTCAGGAATGTATTGGAAGGCTTTTGGAGCTTTGAATTATCCTCTAGGTGTGAAATCAGTTTTCAACTTTTGGCCAAAAATTTGCAATTTGATTCTTTGTTTTCTGAGCAGCTTTCGTGTCTTTATGCATTAGGTTTAGTCTTGTATATGTATTTGAACGTGATTAGGTTAAGAAAACAAACCCAAGGTCCATCCATTCATGTTTTGAAGATTTGATTTTCAATTATATCAATTTCAATCTTTTTGCCATGAAACCATTGCCAATCATGTAGAATCTTTCCTTTTTGAATGAGAAACGATTTGCCACCTTGCCCTAGTTTGATTTGCTGCATAAAAAAGATTTAAAAACATGATTTGGTATTTTTCTTATATTTAAATTTAATTAAATGAATTAATGATAATAAAAATTCAAATAATTAATCAAAAATAAGAAAATAACTCCCTTTGAGCCTAATGGGTCGTGCATAGCTTTTGGGTAATGATTCATGGAAGAATTTGTGGCCCATTAGCATTTTTGAAGCCTTTGAAGCAAAGTTGACTTTTCAAAATTCCCAAAAATTTCCCAACTTCTACAAGGCATATCTTGCTCAATTTTGAAGCTATGAACATGTTCTTGGACATTTTGGAAAGGTCTTGAAGTTCTCTAACCAATGCCTTTGGTCCCATGTCATTTTTATTTACCAATCTCAAGTTATGGTCTTTGACTTAAAGTTCCTTTTTGTTGACTTTTGAAAATGACCTATAATGTTGAAATTGATAACTTTTGTGAGAGCATTTCTTGGACTTGAAGTGTGAAGATGAGTTCTAGGAAATGTCATCCTCTTCAAAATGAGCTTTGGATGGAATTTTTCCGATAAACCATGAGGAAGTTATGCCTTGGTCAATTTGCAGTTGACTTTTTCAGCTGTCCAAAAATAGAAACTTTGGCATCTTGAGACTTTTTGAGCCATGCTTTGAGAATCATGATCAAGAATTGATCAAATGATGTTTGTGGCTTCAAAATAAGATGTTGACCAAAAATTTGGACTTTTGACTGTCAAATGACCATTTTGCCCCTGCAGTTGACTGTGAAGCATTTAGGGTTTTTTGACTGTGCAATTTGATGCTGTGAGTCTTAAAACTTGACATATGAATGCTTGACAATGTATGTAGGCATGTGGGACTTGATTGGACCCTTAAAAATCGCAATTTCTTTGCAAGAACCAAAACCCTAATTTTGACTGTGTTAGGAGGCAATTGGACTGTGCAACCCTTGGGAGATTTTGAACCATGATCTTGGCAAATCTTGAAGAATATGGGAGGGAAAATTTTGGGGTACAACACTTATGATATGTTGTTATTTTGAAATAATTGAGATGTGGTTGATTGTGTGTTGACATTACATTCATGATGAGTCGCATTCATTGCATTTTTGAGATGGAGCTTATGCACTTTGAGATGGCCTGGATTGAAAATTTTTGAGATGAAGGCTATACCTTGTTGATGCCTCTATTAATTGGTAGATTTTTGAGATGAGAGTTCTGATCCAATGGTACCACATGCATTTGCATAGTTTTGAGTCGCATTATATGAATGAATAATGAAATGTATTTGATGTTGATGAATGAGTACATATGATGTAATTGTTGTTGATTATGAGATGAGAAGTGGTGATATTATTGATATAATTTAATATATTAATTATCATGTGCTTTATTATATTGTTAGATATCTCACCCCTTCTGTTTGAATGTTGCCCTTATGTTGGTAACGTGCAGGTAATCGAGAGTGAAGACCGTATACCTTCAATATATCGAGTCGGTGTCATTGCTCTGATATGTAACACTCGGGGGGGGGGGGGGGGGGGGGGGGATGAACGCTTACTGATTTTTTATTGCTGATTTTTAGTTATTGAACTTTAAATTGTTTATTTACTAAATGTGAGATGTTTCGAAGTTGCGGTTTTGTTTAGAGATGTTATTGAAGAATTCCGCTGCGTAGTTGTTGAATTATTTATTGAAAGATGTTATATTTGATGGTTCATCCGATGTTTTGAAAAAAGTGTTATATATCCATGATGAATGCAATGAATTTGTTAGAAGAATTTGTGACGTCCCGATTCATTTGTATGATTGAAATTTTATAACTCTGATTTATTTTGCATAATTGCTTGGGGTAGAATTTGGGTGTTGCAACACACGCCGATATTTCATCTAGGATTGTTGATGTAATTCATCTCTCTTACACAAAAACTAAAGCAAAGAGAGATTAAAAAAATATTTGCAGCTATTTAGTTTAGTTGTAATACATCATTTGGTCCAATGTGGTCCAAAAGATTGCGATATAGACCGATATTCTATCTAGGATTTTTGTTATAATCCATCCCTCTTACACAAAACCTAAAGCAAAGAGAGATTAAAAAAAATTATTTACATCTATTTAGCATAAAGTGGGAAAATTGAAATAGTGTTATATACTTAATTTGTCGCATATGGGAACATGAAGGTGTTGTTGTTGATGGGGAAAGGGTCTTCATTCTCCACCAACCTCATGCTTGGAGCAAGAAAGCGCATTCATAAAATGTACAAGTTTCTATTTTGGCATTCTTACACAGTGAACTATATGGACGAGATAAAACATTGGAACCCCAACTATACCCTCTTATTTTATCAATATCCCTAAATAGACTTAAATACATAAAATTTACACTATTACCGGTACTTCCGAGAAATCATAGGCTATCAAATAGTATCATAATATAACATCTAGTTTTAAGTAATTTAGCAACCTCATATGAATTTTCATCTAACCGAAGAGAGCTATAATACTCTTTAAGGTCCTTTAGGTTAATACCTTGGCCTCTCGACTTACTTCCATATATCATATCTTTGCACAAAGCTTCCTCGCATAGTGTATTGGCTTGTTGTACCAATCTATTAATCGCCTTACCCTCAATCGGGAGACCCAACAACATGTACACGTCCTCTAGTGTGACACTACATTCACCCATTGGAAGATGAAAAGTGTGTATTTTGGGTCTCCACCTTTCTAACAATGCTAGTATAAATTTCATATCAATGATGCAGTTCGATATATTAATAACATGTCTAAAACCAGCACGTTCTAGATACGGCATAATCTACGGGTCGAGAGCGGTATAAGAGTGTGAACGACATCGAAATCTAGATATATCCTAAATAAAAAATAAATATATAAATGAATAAATAAACCAAAGACACGATTCTTCAGAAAACTCTTATGAACATGGGGTATGCATTAACTCAACCATCATTCCAACACTATCTCAACGAGATCAGATTGTCAAATTTTGATGCATGGAGGTGCGTTGATGATCTTCTAGTGGAGAAATGGACGAGGTAATATGAATATGGACAACGATGGGACCACAGGACAACAAATCTTGTGGAATCAATGAATGGTGTCTTCATAGGCATGCGAAATCTCCCCGTAACTGCTTTGGTAAAATTAACCTATTTTAGGATGGCTTCGTTCGCAAAAAGAAGTGAAAAGTGGAGTGCAGTGTTACAATCAGGACAATTATGGAGTGAAAGTTGCATGGAGTTTATGAAGGAAGAAAGTGTCAAAGCCAACACCCATCATGTTACAAGATTCTACCGTCATAACCACAAGTTCATTGTCAAAGACCCGATTGACCATAATGAGGGGCTGCCAAGACAAGAGTATAGGATTATACTACCATCTCATTGGTGCAATTGCGAAAAGTTTCAATCCTTTCATATGCCTTGCTCCCATGTCATTGCGGCATATTTGTATGCTCATTGAGATGTATTATCACTTCTATCTTATGCTTACAAGGCCGAGGCCTTGCTTAGCGTATACAATAATGACTTTCCAGTGATAGCAAAAGAGGATTATTGCCTGCGTATGAATGAGAAATAGTTTGGCACAAGAGCAAGTGTATTACAACTGGAATGGATACAAATGATAAGGTAGAAAGAAAATATGGTATATGCTGTTAGGTCAGACACACACAAAAATATTGTCCCACTCGTGCTACAAGCTCGACAACATAAAAATTGTATGCACACTTTGTAATTTATTTTTAGAGATGAAGTGAACTTTTTTTTCATTAAGCATGTTGGTTACGATAAATTGAACGCATACAACGATTATAATTAGTTAACATGTCAAAATATCTAAAGAAATTACAACTGTCAAAACAATTTCATCTGATCCATGCATCATCACCACTACATCCCTGTCATTTTTTACATCCTCCCAACAACGTTGAGGTTTTTCAATCGCAAGTGAGGTGGTCGTTCTTTGTCTCTAAATTCTTCTAATGACTTTGCCATCTTGGATGTCCCCCTCTAACCATCACATCAACTCTATCTTAAGACAGTCCATAAAATGGATGTTCCAAAATTTCATTTTAATCTGGGATTTGATAGCCCAAAAACAAACATACCCATCTCTTTTTAAAATCATGTTAAATATCGTAATGAAAAAATTAGAAAAACAAGTGAGAAAATGTGTAAAGAATGGTGGAGAAATGAGGTACTATTATTTATAAAAAATATACATACACTCATGCGTCATATGAGATGACTCCTCTTCACAAATATTACATGTACATGACATCTCATATAGCGCCTAGGTAATGCATGCATCATCCCATATAGCGTCTAGGTGTATTTTTAAGTGCATGCGCCATATGAGATGACATGTCCACTTATTCTATTTCTGAAACCTGATTATTTGCATAATTTTTTTAAAATTGATTATTGATATATTTTAATTTTAAAACATAGTTATTCTTGAAAAAATTTCACAATTTTTTAATATAAATAATAAATAATGTTTTCGCGTAATATTTTTTTTAGTATATTTCAATTTGACAAAAATACATTTAGACATTAATTTTAAATGTTAAGTTTATTGTTATCTTCATATTTAAATATAAGATTTTTTTAAATAAACTAACAAAAATAAAAAATTTAGTTGTTGCATTTTTTTAATCCAAGCAATATTTTTTAATTTTTAAATGGTAAAATATCTTTTTAGATCTCGTATGTTAACGTCAAAGTTTATTTTAGTATCTTAACTTAAAAAAAGTTTATATTGGTTCTTCAACTTTTCAAAACGCTTCATCTTAGTCTTTTTTGTTCAATTAGAGACAGAAAAATTCAAATATCGATCGTTAAATTTATCGTTAATTAGACAAAAAGAATTCAAATGAAGAGTTTTGAAAAGTTAAAGATCAATATAATTTTTTTTTAAATTAAGAGACTAAAATGAACCTTAACATTAACATACGGACCAAAAAAGATATTTTACATCTCTAAAACAATTCAATCTAAAAGGAGCCGGATAATTTCTAACCTCCCTAAGCTAAACTATAATACTCATAAATTAGTGACATTTATATGAATATTTAGCTTCTTATGCAACATACATCTCATAAAGTCATAACTATGCTATATATTATTAAAAAAATATTATTCTTACATTAAATATGTATATTTATACTATATTTTACTGTTCACCAATACATAAATAATAAAATATTATAATAATGATTTCAATTAAAAAAATTATTTTTTTATTTTTTTAATATTTTTTTAAAGTAAAGGAGTACAAAAATATAATTATATGATTAATCAACTTTATAATTTCATTAATTTACCTTTTAAATTTTATTAATCAACTTTATAACAACTAAAAATTTAGGCACTCTATTAAACATCTTCATAATTTCATAAAACAACTTTTTATATTTCATTAATCAACTTTGTTTTACTATTAAAAATTATTTTTAATATCTAAATGTTTATTAACCAACTTCATCACTTCATTAACCAATTTTTTATATTTTACTAACCAACTTGATTTTACCGTTAAAAGTCGATGTTCATATACTATTCACGAACATTATTCACTTGTATTGTTCACAAGCACTGTTCATCATTTAATATTATTTTATTAAAAAATATTATTCACTATATAAATAATGTGAACAATGTATATGGTATAGGTATTGGTGTAGGAAAAGGGTGTAAAAATAGCAAAGAAAAATGTTATTCTTACACCAAATGTGTACACTTACATCGTATTTCACTATTCACTAATATGGTGAACAATAAAATATTATAATAATAGTTTTTTTTAAATTTTACTTTTTTTTTAGATTGAGGGAGTACGAAAATATAATTATGTGATTAACCAAATTTATAAATTCATTAATCAACCTTTTAAATTTCATTAACCAACTTCATAACTATTAAAAATCTGGATAGTCTATTAACCAACTTCATTAACCAATTTTTTACATTTTATTAACCAACTTTGTTTTACTACTAAAAATTATTTTTATTATCTAGATGTTTATTAACCAACTTCATCACTTTATTAACCAACTTTGTTTATAGTTAAAAATCATTGTTCATATACTATTCACGAATATTGTTCATTGGTACCGTTCACTTGCAATATTCATGAATATTGTTCATCATTTTATATTATTTTATTAAAAAATATTATTCACTGTATAAATATGGTGAATAATATATACAATGTAGGTATTGGTGTAGGAAAATGGTGTAACAATAGCAAAGCTGTATATGTTATAGTGTCTTTAATCCTAGGGAATGCATTGAGAAAAGATCATTTCATTTGCCATGACTATTTTAGAGATGGGAATGTGGATTGGCAACGTTTGGTCTTGGGGCGATTTCGGCATAATCAGTCCCAATTTTGTGCCTCTGTCCAACGACATTTAGAGGCTGCTGTCTGCTTCTGTTGATCGGGTTCAATGACTGCCTGATTCTTCGAAAGATTTCTCGTTAAGTGATGGGTATAAACTCAAGTTCCATTATTTGGTACCAGAGTAATTCGTTTCTGTTTCGCAGTTAGTTTTTAATTTCATGTGGAATGCTAAAGAATGTTTTTTGTATCAATACGTTCAACTGGAAATGTTTATTGAACATGTTAGCTACGGATGATCAATTATTTCGGAGGGGAATGTTTGTTTCTCCGTCTGATCTTAATTGAGTTCTTTTTCCGAAGCTAACAAGGATTTAACTCACCTTCTGTTGTTGTGTGTTGTTTTTAAATGCGTTTGGAACGTTATCGCGGATTGGGTGAGAAAGCCATCTTTGATCCTTGAAGATATTTCTGGTAGTTTTATAGATTGGAATGTTTACTTCAATTTCAGGAAAATTATCTGTGACAAAGATAATTTGGTTTGATTGGCAGTTATTTGGCTTTGTGGAGAGTTATGAATGATGTTGTTTTCAACAATGTCAGGAGGACAATGTGTGACATTGTTTGGAGCATCAAGATTTTGGTTTGAAAGTGGACTTCTATAAGAGAAATTTCTTTTGCCTTATGTAATTTTTATAAATTTAGCAAACCCCTTTTCTTTATTTAGTTATCATTCTTTCGAGTATTTTTCACTTTTGTAATCGGGTTAAAGTACTCCCAGTATTCTTTTAATATATCTTACTTACAAAATAAAATTGCCACGACTATTTTTAAGATTTGATGTTTCCATCTTTTTTTTCTATTTATTGAATCAACCACTTATTTTTATTAGTCCAATTTATAGGAGTGTGTTTGTTTGATAAATTAAAATTATTATCACGGAAATATCCATTCTAGGAATATCATTTTTGTCATAAACTTTATTTTTATCAATATCCTTAGCAAATAAATCAAATTTTTCAAAATATTTTTAAGTTTTATTATAATTAAAAATTTAAAAATAGAAAATAAAAAATAAAAAAATAAAAAAAATAAAAAAATGAGAAATTATAGTTAGTTATTTTATTTTTCTATGGAAATGTAAGATTTTTATCATTTTATATGAGAATAAAAATTAAAAAATTTATGAACAAATTATATTTTTAGAAATAAAAAATACTCAAATATAATTTATTAAAACTTAAAACAAATATAAAATATATGAATTTCAATATCAGATTCTCAAAAATAATATTTATATCCATAAAAGAAATACCCTAAGTGTTCTAACGAAAGCATGGCCATGTCTATATCTCCATATTATATGTAGTATTGCGTTCAAAGAATAAATTTGGTTGTTAATTTAATTTATTGACAATTGCTGTTAATATTTTATAGTTCTTTTTTAAAATTGAAATAAAAAAAGTAATTAAAAATATTTTTATAAAAATAATAATTTAGGCAGAAATAGACTTCAACTAATCATTTAGAATTAAGAAGAACAAAAGCTCATGAGAGTTTTTTCTTTTTAAAGATAAAGATAGACTTGAACTAATCATATAGAATTAAGAAGAACAAAAAGCTCATGAGAGTTTTTCTTTTTAAGATAAAGGTAGTAGATTAATTATAACTTCATGCAACTAAATTACACGTGTTTAGTGACTATTCTTGCTCCAAATTTATAGTTTAATATTATTATTTTATAATATTTTTGATAATTATTTCAAGTCTTCAAGTTTAAAGTCTATATCTTATCTTTTTGTCTTTACTATTTCATTTATTATTAACAATGGTAACAGTAATTATTAAATTAAAATAAATAAAAAATATCCTATATTATTTTATATTTATTTATTTATTTTTCCTTATGGCTGGTCTGTACTTTGTAACATAATTCATATTATCGGTAAAAAAACATTTATATGTGTACACATACAATTGCAACGAATCAGAACAATTATATTGGTTCTATACTGATTCTCGCATCTTTCTCATAATATCAAAGTGTCTTTCAAAGGAAATATTATCATAAATTCTAACCTACATATATTGTTATATTTATTCTTTATTGGTATTCAAATAAATTGTATTTTGAAATTATTTATTAAAGTTGAATTTGTTAATTATTAAAGTGATCAAATTAATTAAAATTTATAATTTTAAATTATATAATTGAGTTATGATTTATATGTTATGTGAATTGTTTGTGTTCGGTAAAATTTATTATTATATGGCATATAAAGATCATTTGAAAATAGATCATGATTTTGGAGTCTAATGTAACAATGAATTCTGAGATATGAAATTTTGAGAACCTCATCGTGGAGGATAAGGAATTTGAGTTTCCGACAAATGAAGAATCTTGTGAGAAAGGTTCTCCACAGATTGTTAAAACACAAATCGAAGGTTTCCCTCGAATTGTTGAAACACAAGTTGAAAGTTTGTCACAAATTGTTGAAAATAACCCGAAGTTGGGATAACCAAGGGAGTCTAAAAGGCTAAGGATCTAGAATCGAACAAAATCGATTATCAACATATTTCTTTTATCCAGTAGAAGAAAATAGTGATAATTTTATTCGTTAGATTACTATTATTATTCAAGTGGAAGATGATCCTAAGATTTACAACGAAGAAGTAACTTCAAAGGACTTCTCTGGAAATGATGTTATCCAACATGAAATGGATTCAATAATGTCAAACCATACTTGAGAACTCGTTGATCTACCTAGAGGATTAAAACCCAATGTAAATGAATGTTTAGAAGAAAGGATCGTTGTGATGGTAGATTAAACAACTAAAAATATAGATTAGTAATTAAAGGTTTTAGAAGAAAAAAAGAAGGAAGATGTTGATTATTTGATACATATGCACTAGTAGCAAGGACAATGACAATTAGGAGTATTATCTGCATTAGTTTATTTGCACAATCTTATAGTTCATCAAATAGAAGTCAAAACGATATTCCTAAATGGAGATCTCGATGAGGAGATTTATATGGAGCAACCAGAAAGTTATGTGCTTCACGGTAATGAACAAAAGGTGTGTAAGTTTGTTAAATCCTTATATAGATTAAAACAAGCATCAAAACAATGACATCAAGAAGATTGACTTTGTCATTGCAAGATTCACAAATTAAAGGGGAGACACACAACTTAAGGGGAGACACTGAATCTTATCAAAATATGAATTCAAAGAGTTTGTCATCATAAAAAAAGGGGGATATTGTGAAAAATACTTCTTATATCCATTTTTGATGAAAACGAAGAATACCAAAAAAGAAAAGGATCAAAAGTGTCATGCTCATCAATTCTGAAGTTGATCAAGAAAGTTGAACATAGAAATTCAAATTAAGATTTGAGAGAAGTGAACATAAATATGATACTCATTACAATTTATATTATACTACTTTAAATTTCTCATAATTTCATCTCTCACTTCATCTAAAAACCTTCTTGTATCATCATGCATGATTATCAAAAAACCTTCTTCATCTAATTCTTGTTATAAGTGTTTATACACAAAGATGTGTGAGAATATTGTGATATTCCTTTGTCTCCATGTTGATCATATGATTGATCATTAGCAACAAGGTGAATGGAAGTATAGAAACAAAAAGGTCTCTAACTTCCACATTCAATATGAAAGATCTTGGACTAGTTGACATAGTTTTAGAGATTCAAGTAAAGCGAAATAGTGGGGGTTATGAACTTAGTCAAACACACTATATTGAGAAAATGTTTGATAAGTTCAAACACTTATGCTTTAAGGAAGTAACCACTCCATTTGATCCTAGTGTCGAATATCAAAGAATGATGAAATAGTTGTAACTCAATTGAAATATGAAATTACAATTAGTTGTCTAAAGTAATTGATGTAATGTACTAGACTCAACATGAAATTTGCAGTTAGTAAATGAGTAGATTTACCAGCAATCCAAATGGTGAGCATTGGAAGGCCATCACATGAATTTTTGATTATCTTTTAAACACAAAAATCTTGACCTCTAATATGGTAGGTATCATATTAGAAGGATATACCAATGTGAGTTGGATATCGAGTGTTGGAGATCATAAATTTACAACTGAGTGGTAATTACACTAGATGTAGGTGAAATTTCTTGGAAGAGCAATAAACAAACATGTATTAATCTTTCGACCATGTAATCAGAGTTTGTGGCTCTCGTTTCCGCTGGTCAAGAAGATGATTGGTTGAGGGACCTTCAGTTGGAAGTTCCATTAGAAAAAGACAATGTTTCAAAAGTGTTGATATATTGCAATAGTAAAACTAATTTAGCTAGTGCATTTAGAAAAGTGTATAATGGAAAGTCTAAGCACCGAGGCCTTAGACATTCTTTCGTGAGAAAATTGATTAAGGATGAGATCATTTCACTCACATATATACGATCGATATATAATATGGATGATCAATTTACTAAACTATTGGCCAGAGATTTAGTAAAGATTACCTCAAGAGGTATGAGATTAAAACTCCTTGAATGAGGGTTCCGACAACGACAACAACCCAATCTGAAGTTAACAAATCTTAACCTAAGATTCAATGGGTAACAACAAGTCGTTGATTTGGATGTTTGTGCAATATTATGTGACAATGTTGAATATTACATATTGAGGGTTGAGTTTTTCAAACCCTTAATGAAGTTTTATATCGAGGAGGATATGTATCTCAAGAAATATATACAAATTGAACTTCACTTATATGAATTTCGAGATGGTGTCGTCTCAAAGTGAGAGTTTGAACTTCTCTCATGAAAAATTCATGAAAATAAAATAAAAGCACATGGCCGTAAATAGTGCTAGGCGAGATATGTAGGCGAAGAACCCTTAAAGAATGTATGTAAGGTAACACCGGTGTAATCACAAGGGATAATAGTTCAAAGCATAACCACCTAACGTTTCGATTAAACTTTTCATTATTCTTATTAAGGTTAAGTTCAAATCGAAAGATACCTAACTGTATTAACATTCTTTTATTTCCTTTTATTTCTGGAATTGATCTTGTCATTATTAGAACAAGTGGGAGATTGTTATAAATTGTTAACAATAATTAATAATTATGGTGTGTTCCAAAATGACAAGAAAAATATGCTAGTTAAGTTGTTCTTTGAATTTGAAAGTGGCAACACTTCATGAAGTGTTGCAAAATGAAAACATGCAACTCTTGAATATGTTGCTGTAGGCCAAACATTATAACTTTTGTTAAAAATGAATTGTTTCACCAATGGTCACCACCTTGTGAAACAATACTAATGTAGCCTATAAATATTTCAATCCGAATTCAGAAATTCACCAATAAAAACGTACATCCTCTTCACTAAAATTCCAGATACTCTTTGCTACATTCGAGTTTTCGTCGGTCTTGCACATACTCGATAAAAGGCTGAATTATCCTTGGCATTCTTGCGTAGAAACTCTAAGACAATTCGAGAGTGCTTGAAATACTATAAGGAAAGTGTTTCGTACACGATTCTAGCCTCGATCCATTTAGTTTAAATTAATTTTTCTAACAGGTGGTAATGTTTCAAGTTATTTGGGGATGTGAATTTCGGAGTGTAGGTTGAATGGTGTGAAGAAAGGCAAAGATAGTGCTATTTGGTTGGCGGTGTTGTGAGGAATTTGAAGTTCTCTAAATGAGATTATCTTTAAGGGTGAAAAAGCTTGTGTTTCCGATTTGGTTTGGAGCATCAAACTTAAGGTTTGAAAGTGGTCTTGTATTGGCAAAGTTGCCTCGACCAAGTATAATTTTTACGAATTTTTACAAACATCCTTTGTAGTAGTTATCCTAAGTTGAAGTTGGTAGGGAATTTTTCTTTTCCGAATTTTATTCTCGGTCATTTGTAAGCGGGTTAGAATACCCCTAATACTCTCTTAATATAATCTTTGTTTATTAAAAAAAAACTCTCATATAAATTATAGTTTCGAAGAAATGCTAGTAATAAAGTAAAATAGTAATAGTAGTTTATAAAATGCATTCTAAACTAGTTATGCATATTTATTTAGAATATAATGACTCTCTCTCCTTTTACCGTGGTACAAAACAACTTTTTCAATTTTTTTATTGGAATTGTTGGTTTTTTTAAACTGCACAAACCGATATATATCACCTGTAACTTGTTTTACTGTAACCCGTCTAATCCGTTTAAAAAAGGACATAAATAGGTTTTTAAATATCACACGCGGGTTGAGACTATTTAATGTTTTGAACCCGAACCCGTTTGAATCTGCCAGTTGTCCACCCCTAGTCATGTATATTCGAAAAGAGAGATTTGTCATTTACTACTTTGTACTACATAATTTATATAAAAATTCAACATTTCATATTTATTAAAAGATTTTAAATTTTTCTGTTTTTTTAAAATATATTTTATAGATGGATATACAAATGTTTTGATTAATTGTCGCTTATAAAAAAATGAAAAAAAAATCAAATTAAATGCAATTTTCATAATATAATAATTAAATAAAATAAAAATGATCTTTTTTTTAAATAATTTATAATAAGATAAATGAGTTTTTTTTTTCTTGAAAATTGGTACGGATGAAATATCGTTTTGTTAAGAAAAACAAAGTTTTTAATTATGACAACAAATGTTTTATAATTATAAATTTTTTCTCATTTAAATGCGTTCAATACGCACAGCATCATAAAATAATTTACAATTGTGAGATTATATTCCTATCCTATGTAACTTTGGAAACAACATTTGCATTATGAGAACAATCTTTTTAATGTTTGTGTATTTTTTATTTTAAAGAAAGATATTATTGAAATAGAGTACAAGAGATACTCTTGCCTCGTTACAAACCATTCAATAATAATAAAGAAAATAAAGAGAAATTTCAAACTAACAAAGTTTTAAGACAAACAACTAATAGAAGACATGCTAAAATGTAAAAAATTAAAGTTGGAGTGAGAAATTTCTCTTATCAATAACAATTTTCAAGCGATCAATTTAATTGTCCATACGAGATCCTGCAAGTTAAAAATAGCGTCGTTAAATAGTATATCATTTCTGAGTTTCCATAAACTCCAAAGAACAGTCATCCAAATAATGTCT
Organism: Vicia faba; assembly: GCA_948472305.1. NCBI lineage: Eukaryota > Viridiplantae > Streptophyta > Magnoliopsida > Fabales > Fabaceae > Vicia > Vicia faba. The sequence continues at coordinate 1,460,714,693 of OX451737.1, forward strand.
TCTTTGCCTATTTTAGTCTTCCTTCTAAATGTCCATCCCCACTTGATAAATCTCTTGCAAGCTATACCTTCAAGCACCTCTGGTGTGTCCAGTCAATGCCTCATTTCTGCCCACATTTTTATAGATTTATTACAATTAAAGAACAAATGCTCCAAGTTTTTATCACTTTGGAAATATAACACACATGTTCCTTCACGAGTTGATTGACAAAGACCTCTTTTTTCAATTGATCTTTAGTTAGTAACTTGTTTAGGAAAATCCGTCAACCAAAAGCCTTTGTTTTAATCGAGATCTTCATTTTCCAAAGAGAGCTAAACAAGTCTCTTTGATCCTCCACTGATTCCTCCTGGCGGCTAGCCTCCATGATGCAATTATAACCAATTCTTGTGGTATGACACAGATCCTAACCATGTGAGTAGTAGTTATAGGTTGTAAATTAGGGGTTGATCAATTCAATCTTAGAGATTTGATTTAGAAATTAGAAGATTTGTTTGTAAATATATTTAAGGTTTCTAATTTGTAAGTGTATTTAGACAAATTCACTTGTATATCCACCAATCATCAATAAGATTAATTTTAATCTCCTAATTCTACAAAGATTTGATTCAAAAACACTTGAATTACAAGCTTTTGGATAATCTTAGAGAGAAAGGTATCCAACTTGAGCGCAACTTCTTTGGACCAAAGGATTTGAAACCCTAATTTTAGACTAAGTTAAAAATTCTAATTTTTGTCTAATAATAATAATGAACGAATAATAATAAAATTAAAATAAACAATATATAAATAATAGATAATGTTTAAATAGCTGAATAATATATATATATATATATATATATATATATATATATATATATATATATATATATATATATATATATATATATATATATATATATATATATATATATATATATATATATATATATATATATATATATATATATATATATATATATATATATATATATATATATATATATATATATATATATATATATATATATATATATATATAATAAAAGAGTAAAATAGAAATATCTGTTGACTTCGATCTACACTAGATAGATGGGCTTCTAACTATTTTTAATGGATCAATTCATATTTTTAGAAAGAGATAATAAACTCCTATTAAAACAGACAGAGTAATTTTTACTTTATTCAACTACTCTATTAACTATATAGTAAATAATCTAATTAATAAGAGTATTTTAGTAAATGATATTAACTTTTTAATTAAAACCAACTCATTTAATCATTTTTTAAAAATTACACATTGTTCAAATAAAATATTTTTTATGAGAAGAAGGAAGTAGTATCTATAACTGAATGAAGATTTCTTTATACACCTACTATTAGATATACATAAATAGTGAAGTAAGGGGATAAAAAAAACCAATTAAGGCTCTATTTGGCAAGACAATTTTTTGAGTGTATAATTTATAGTTTATAACTTATCTTATAAACTCATATGACAATTTAAATCTGTTTGATAACGGACTTTTTATCACGAATATATAGTTTATTTATCTAACTTATAACTTATTTTAGAGACGCTATTTTAAATAACGTTTTAGCTTATAGCTTATAACTTATCATTTTTTATTTCTTTTTTATCCTTATTATTTTAACAAAAACTCACTTTTATCCTTTATAATTTATTTTAGTTTAAAATGAAATAATTATGTATTAAATATCTTTTATGTTATTTTACATTTATAAGTTAGTTGAACTATTAATTTTACCAAACAATTCAATGAGTTTATCAACTATCAGTCTCATCCACTAACTTTAAGCTATAAACTATCAATCATAAACTATAAGCTATCAGCTAGCTTATCAGTCAACCGCTATTTTTATCAAACATGCTCTAAATCGATAATCCAAACCAAACAAAGCTAAAATAAAACTGATTGTTTTTGGTTCGGTTCTAAACTGAACCGAACCAATAAAAATTAAATAGTTTGATTTAGTTCTCGGTTTTAGTTTTTATGAACCATCAAACTAATTAATTGAACTAATGCATATAATTACGCTCTAAATCTTTTTATTTCATCCATCATTAAATCTAAAATTTGTATCGGTCCAATCATTCTCCATCTTTGTTTACACTTTCTTCCTTTCAACAAAACACATATCAATAATCAAACTCCAAAATATAGAAAGTAGAAATCATAAGTCACAAAATTTATTTTCACTAAAATTTGTTTAACAAGTACTTTTATAGTAAAATCTAATTATTTTGTCTCTTGATTTTATCTAAAACCAAAGGATTAGATCGTTTAGTTACAGTTATAAAAAAATAAAAAACATAAACTGCAATGATTGAAATTTGAAACGTGTTTTAATTTATTTTTCTCTTCGGTTATTTTAAAACCTAAAAGAATAATTAATTATTTTTTTATAAATAAATAAAGATGGTGAGAGAGCCATGGCTGCTCACACATTGTTAGAGCGGGAAGGGTTTATATTAATTTCGCGTTGCATGAACCTGGTTGTTTGCCTATTAGATTCGCACAAACAGGCAGCAAAGAAAGGGCTTCTAGCCTACTAGTTAAGTAACAGCAGTTGTGGTGAGGCATCTACCTTTCGTCTGTAACGTGCATTTTTTGCTTTCTTTAATGGATCCTCGAACTTGATTGAAAGCCAATGCGTTTTCTGAAAGGGGGTCTTGAAAAAAAAGACCTATCCCTTGGCAGGAGATGTTGAAGTAGCGCATGAAGTAGTCTCTAGCGCATTGAGTAAAGTAAAATTAAAAACACATATAATCAATATATTAAAAATTAGAATAATTAACTTTTATAAAAAATATTTTTTATTTAATATCTTTAAGGAGTGCTTTCAAGACACTCATAAGCATGAACCTTGTTTAAAAAGGGAAGAGTATAAAATTTAAAGTAGCTTTGATGTGGGCATTTACACAACATTTACATTTAATTAAAGACACTTTATTTTCCGTATTATTGCATCGCATGCGAATAAAGTGGAAAACAACATTTTGCAAATAACGATGGAATCACGGGAGTTAGGGACCATGTCACGGTGCGTGCTCTGCAAGAATTTAATGGAACACACTTGTAGGTTATTATGTCATGTCAAAACTGATTTCAATTATTTTTTAGCTGCCATTTTTGGTAATAATTACATCATAAAATATTATGATATTATTTAAATATAAATCATGCTAATATTTTCTGATAGAATAGTTTGAAAATGTAATAGCCTACCACTTGCATGACTTTATATTTATTTAATATTTAATCCATTTATTTTACTAATATGATCTAGAACTAAAATTATTGTCAGATTAACCACTTCAGCGCTAGGAGCAGTTTCAAATTCTCTTATATCTTTTAGGATCAAAGTATTTGGATAGAGATGTTTGCTCGATAGATTGCCTTTCAAGAAATTTTTAAACAGTAGGAGAGTCATTTTACTACCTAGTGAATTGTTCGATTCTTTTGCGAAGTCTATTTGGAAAGAAGTTTTCATTTGGTTTGGTTTTCGGGTGGATGTAAATGGTCTTATAAATTGTTAACAATAATGAACAATTAAAGTCCGTTCTAAAATGACAAGAAAAATATGTTAATAAAATTGTTGTTTAAATTTGAAAGTGACAACACTTTACGAAGTGTTGTAGAATAAAAATATACAACTCTTTAATATATTGTAGGTCAAACATTACAACTTTTGATAAAAATAAATTGTTTTATCAAAAGTCGTTATTTTGTGAAACAATACTAATGTAGTCTATAAATATTTTATTTCGAATTCAAAAATTCACCAACAAAAACATACACCCTCTTCACTAAAATTTCAGACACTCTTCGCTACATTCGAATTTTCGTCAGTCTTGTGCAGATTCGATAAAAGGTTGAATTATCTTAGGTATTCCTGCATAGAAACTCTAAAAAAATTTGAAAATATTTAAAATATTATGTACACGATTCTAGCCTCGATCCATTTGATTTAAATTAATTTTTTTAACAATCTTATAATATATCTATTAATAGCAATCATGGTTTCTGTTTCAAACATAAAATTAAAATAATCATTATATATTCTTGAACTATATATATTTTTGTAGAAAATTAAAGTCGAAGAGAAGGCCAACGGATTATGTACATCAATTCTCATATTTAAATAAGAACTGTTGGCGTTGATAAATATCAAAGTCATAATTATGCACAATCGTTATATCATGAAAAGAAGACATCAACATGCCTTGTTTAATATTTCAATTATGAAGCGTTGTTTTTGAATATTATAAAAAATAGATATTCACATTATGTAATAAATCCATGCATGTGCCGTTACATAAATGAAATGCAGTAATAAGAAGATTGGAATCATATTATCATAAAATCACAATTTATATAGGCATCCTCATAATAATTATTAGTTGCCTTTGTGTTCATAATATTTGTATGTTGCAGTTTATTTGGTTTATGTGAACAAACAAAATTAAAATATATTAACAAAGCATCATATATATATATATATATATATATATATATATATATATATATATATATATATATATATATATATATATATATATATATATATATATATATATATATATATATATATATATATATATATATATATATATATATATATATATATATATATATATATATATTTCTTTATGGTTGGTCTGCAATCTGTAACGTAATTTATATTTATCATGTATAGGTATAAAAACATTTATATATGTACACATACAATTGCAACGAATTAGAACAATTATATTGGTTCTATACTGATTCTCGGATCTTTCTCATAATATCAAAGTGTCTTTCAAAGGAAATATTATCATAAATTCTAACCTACATATGTATGTACAGTATAAAATTTGTTATGTTTATTCTTTATTGGTATTCAAATAAATTGTATTTTGAAATTATTTATTAAAGTCGAATTTGTTAATTATTAAAGTGGTCAAATTAATTAAAATTTATAATTTTAAATTATACAATTGAGTTATGATTTATATGCTTTGTGAATTGTTTGTGTTCGATAAAAATTTATTATTATAAGGCATATAAAGATCATCTGAAAATGGATTATGACTTTGGAGTCTAATGTAACAATGAATTCTGAGATGTAGAATTTTGAGAACCTCATCGTGGAGGATACGGAATTTGAGTTTCCGACAAATAAAGAATCTCGTGAGAAAGGTTCTCCACAAATTGTTAAAACACAAACCGAAGATTCTCCTCGAATTGTTGAAACACAAGTTGAAAGTTTGTCACAAATTGTTGAAAATAACTCGAATTTGGGATAACCAAGAGAGTCTAAAAGGCTAAGCAACTAGAATCGAACAAAATCGATTATCGACATATTTCTTTTATCCAGTTGAAGAAAATAGTGATGATTTTGTTCGTAAGATTACTATTATTCTTCAAGTGGAAGATGATCCTAAGATTTACAACGAAGAAGTAACTTCAAAGGACTTCTCTTGAAATGATGTTATCCAACACGAAATGGATTCAATAATGTCAAACCATACTTGAGAACTTGTCGATCTACCTAAAGGATAAAAACCCAATGTAAATGAATGTTTAGAAGGAAGTATCATTGTGATGGTACATTAAATAACTAAATGATAGATTAGTAACCAAGGGTTTTAGAAAAAAGAAGAAGGAAGATGTTGATTATTTTGACACATATGCATTAGTAGCAAGGACAATGATAATTAGAAGTATTATCTGCATTAGTTTATTTGCATAACCTTATAATTCATAAAATAGAAGTCAAAATGATATTCCTAACTGGAGATCTCCTGCAAGCTATACCTTCAAGCACCTCTGGTATGTCCAGCCAATGCCTCACTCTTGCCCCCACTTTCATAGATTTATTACAATTAAAGAACAAATGCTCCAAGTTTTCATCACTTTGGAAACATAACACGCATGTTCCTTCGTGAGTTGATTTACAAAGACCTCTTTTTTCAGTTGATCTTTAGTTGGTAATCTATTTAGGAAAACCCGTCAACCAAAAGCTTTTGTTTTAACCGAGATCTTCATTTTTCAAAGAGAGCTAAACAAGTCTCTTTGATCCTCCACTGGTTCCTCCTGGTGACTAGCCTCCATGATGCAATTATAACCAATTTTTGTGGTATAACACAGATCCGAACCATGTTTCCATTGATCTTCGTACGTCATTCCTGTAACTTGAAGTTTGTCCCCCAGAAACGACATAAATTTCTCCAAATCGATTGATAAAATATTTGTTGTAACAAAGTGTCGTCATGAAAAAATCAAAATTATAATAAATATTAAGTTTCTTGAACAAACACAAGAAACTCTTTTGCGTTTTACGAAAGAGAGAGAAGATAGAAGAAGAAGGAGAAAATTCATGATTGGTTAAAACTGTTTACTATTCACTTACTCAATAAGGGTTAAAAGACTACAAGTGAATAACAATAACCAACATCTCTCAACAACTTGAGAGAACTAGTATATTTATATACTACTAATATAACTTAAACTATAAGCTAACTTAAACAATATGGATAAACAAATATGCCCAATTTGATATGCTAACAAACCTAGCATTTTGACTACTTCATGTTTGAACGTACTTCAACTACAACATGTAGGACTTCGACATCAGCATGTGAATAGACTTCAGCAGTATGCCTAATCTCGATCGAACTAAGAAACTACTCTTTTAAAGACTAGAGTTCGATCCAAAATCTCATAAATCTCCACCTTGGAACAAACTGTACAATATCACGAGAACAAACTAGTTTTCTTCATGCAGCTTTATCAACTACATACAGTGGAAAAATTGCATCTTGGAAATGTCTTGGTGATCATATCAACAAAATTACTTCAGTAAAAACCTTTGGAACTTGGACTTCTCCATGCTCGATTATTTCTCTAATGAAATGCAGTCTCACATTGTTGTGCTTTTTTCGCTCATGATAGGATGAATTACAGGTATCATCGCAGTAGAATTATCAAATAAGCATGGTACTCAAATCATATCAGCCTCATAAAGTACTTTTCATAAAATCAAACACTGAAATAAAAATCTTCATAAATCAACATAAGCATGAAAACATTGAGAGAATATCATCTAACTCTCATTAAAAAACATAAACAATGAAAAATAACGTTCGTTCGTCCAGTGTTACATATCAGAGCGACACAATTCTAAGAATGCAAAAACAAAAGGAAAGAAGAACAACCTTGCACCATCCTTCTACTCTAAGCAGATACTCGATTACCTGCTTGTCTGTACTCCAAAGAGGAGCACATACCTCAACAACAACAAAGGGGTGAGAAATCACATAAGGTACATACTGCAAGGTAGAGTACCATCACATATACATATTCTACAATAATTGCAATACAATATCTCACGAACACATTCGCACGTCAATCTCAACAATCAAACATAAATCAACATTATGCATACAACTCATTTTTGCAATGCAACTCGACTATGAAACTCGATGAATATGCATGTGGTACCATATCATCAAAAGGTTCTTTAGTGAACCAGGTTCACCCTACTCAAACCCCGAACCCACCCTTCTCGGATTCAAGATAATTCACCAATCCATCCTACTCATGTTTTGACTTGCCTCTTTCATTAACAATAACGACATCATGAATGCATGTCAAAACACGTCAATGCAACAACAATATAATGTTTAATTCTCCTCCCGATAATAAACAAAACATTCATTGACTCAACAATAATAGTTATCCCTACTCGAACTATTATTCACCAATCACATTAACAACATCAATATTATTTTCAACATCATAACACAACAACAACATAATGATAATCATCATCAACATCATAACAACATCATCATCTATCATGCTCACACATCAACACATACTTATCACAACTTACAACATAATCAATATTTAACATTTACATTGTTAGCCCATTATAATTAATTTTTTCTAACATCTTAACATCATTACATCATTAGACTCTCATAATTCAACATACTCAATATATCATAACATCACTACAACTTATAATTCATTCTCAACAGAACATAAAACTTGCATCAATCCATATTTACTCGATTAAATAATTTAAAAGTTATTAATTTTCATCATTGCCAACATAACATCAACAAAACATGTAATCCACATCAAGTAATTATGTTATTAGAACATATTCAACCCCTAAAAACAATTCCATTTGATATTAATTCGCATTAGCTTTCCAACACTTCAAACGATAACTCATTTGGACTTACAGATCAAAAGTTATGGCCAAAATCGTCGAAGATTACAACTTAAGTTAAAAAGACAATGTTTTTCAAATTATGCCCAGTATGTGTCGACTCTTAGGGAGCATGTGTCTGATCCTAGGATTTATGGGTCGACGGAAAAAGGACATAAAGTATAAATTTGAAAACAACTCAGTATGAGTCGACTCCTATGACGTGTGTGTCGACTCCCAACTGCAGAATGCAAAATTTCTACTTTTTTTCATAGTTGGAGTCTTTCCAGACCTCTGATTTCAATTCTGTAAAAAACATCGGTCTCAGAATTCGATGTACTACACTTATCTAACGAGTAAAATAACTATTTAACACATCTAATTCTCAATTTTCTCAAAAACATATTAACCCTAAAGCTTCAATCTTCAACAATAGTGGAAAACATATCAATAGTCAAAACAAAATTTACAGTCATGTTCCCACACAAAATTCATCATCAGATTACAACCAACAACATTATAACAACACAAAAACATAGAATTAATAAATATCAAATTCCCTATTGGAGGTTAAGGACTCATCCACCTCACCCCTCATGCATATACCATTTATTAAATTTATTCTTTCCCTTACCTTGTGATCCTAGCAGTCTTGAATTCTGTTTTTTGTTGCAATTTCCTCTTCCTCTTGTTGTTTTCTTTTCCCTAGCTCCCTCTCTCTCTTCTGGTCTCTTTTCACTTTTTTCTACGTACTGATAAAACTCGTTCCTCCTAAATATCTTTTTAAACTAAAAACCTAATTTTCCCATTAGGATATTCCTACCTTACCCTCACCTTTTTCCCTAATTCCCACCCTGTCTTCAATATCTCTACAAACTCCTATTTTCCCTTTATTTTATTATTTTATTTAAATAATAAAACTAAGACATTATTTTAATTAATAAAATAATTATAAACAAATCTACCAACTTCTAATTACTCTCCAGACTCTCATCTCAAGGTCACAAACCCCCATCACACTTATTTATTTAAATACTTTAATTAAAATACTCTTTATTCTAATTATTAAGATTCTAAATGATTGCTAAATAATTTTTATCAATCTCAACAAGTCACAACTTATTCTCTACACCTTTATCTATAAGACGTACACTTCTACCCACTTATTTATCTATTCACACACAATAATTAAATAAAATACATATAAATCACAAAGAATTCACAAATAACTCAAATTAAAATAATTTAATAAAAATTGGGGTGTTACACTTGCCAGTATGGCTTTCCAGGATTGGCCATATACCTGTTAGAACAAGATTGGTTCTGATCATATCTCAGAGTTTTGATGATAACAATAAAATATATTTTATATAATTGATACTCTGATCAGCATATTTATTTGTTTCAGATAATGTTATGACAAAAGTATTATCTTAGAAGAAAATCATTTTGACGTGCTGAACTGAAAATAAATGAAGAAGTTCTTGGATGAAAGAACTATTTGTTTTAGCGTAAGATCTGATGCTAACTCTGATAAGAAACTTTTTTATGCATCTTCTAAACGCTAGCAAGTTTCCATGTGAACTATGTTCTGAAGTATTCTACAAAGCAAGCGCTGATCAGAATTACTTTGCAAGCAAGCACTGATAAGAAGAATTGCAAGCATATTCTGAAGCAAGACATGAAGCTAGTTTTGATAGAATAAAGAAGCTAACAAGTCTTGTCAAGTTTCAGGAAACATGCTCTGACAAGTGCCGTTTGTTCATTTAATGCGAAGACGGCTACATGCACTCAAGTGTCTACGCTAGTTCATTGGAAAATGCAATACTGCAAGCAAACACGCAAACATTAATTGCTCCACACTTTTGAAGGCAGCAACGGTCATTTTCTTCATGCTATAAATAAAAGATCATTTATTGCAAGCCAACTACTCAACAAATCCAAGACAGCTCCAACTACGTGAAAATTTTCTGAAGATCAAAATCATTTTACAAACACTTTGTACAAAACTAATCTTAGTGAAAAATCACAGTTTGTGATATAACTTTTTAAGAAGCAATTTGTTTCACTATCTGTAAAGATTTAATTCTTGTAATTGTTCCTTGAGAGGCCAAGTTTGGTCATATTTCTCAAGAAGACCAGGACTAGTTTGAGTCTTAGTGGTGTTAGTCACTTGTAAGTTTACTTGTTCATTGTATTGTTAGTCACAACAATTGTTGTGTGATTGTAATCAGTTTGATTATAGTGAATTAAGTGCTTGTTAAGAAAGGCGAAATCACCTTGGCGAACCAGGATAAAAATAACTGTGTCTTTCCATTATTGTTGAGCATTTAAGAAATAAAAAAAGAGAAACTTATTCAAACCCCCCCTTCTAAGTGTTTTCTCACCTTCAATACATGCTTATAAGGCTCACTCTGTAAGCTATTTATGGCCTCAAACAAGCCAAAGTATACATCAAAGAACCTACTATACTAGCATATAGAATACTATTCATATAGGCTCTTCCGACTTCAGTACTAGGACTTTGAGTCATACTCAGCTTTACCTGAGTATTAATCAGTGTTACAATAGGCTTTGAATTCGACATACCAAACTTTATGAGAATCTTACTCAGGTATGTATCTTGAGATAAGCATAATCTCAACTGCTCTCTATCTCTCTGGATGTCAATCCCAAGAATTTTGGAGGCAACTCCCAGATCCTTCATGTAAAACTCTTTATCGAGTTCATCCTTCACCTTCACTATATCCACGACACAATTGCTTGCTATGAGGATGTCATCCATATGAATCAACAAAATAACAAATGAATTTCTAGGTCAAAATATGAAGTAAACACAATGGTCAAACGGGCTTCTAGTGAAACCTATGTGTGTCGTGAACTTGTCAAATCTCATATTCCAATGTCGAGGAGATTGTTTCATGCCATATAGAGACCTATTCAGCTTGCAAACATGATCATCCTTACCCTTTTCTTCATACCCTTCAGGTTTCTTCATGAGGAAGGTGGTCTTCACATCAGTCTGTTCAAGTTCTAGGTCAAACTTCGACACCATAACTAACAACATTATGATAGATCTATGCTTTACAACAGGTGAGAACACATAATTGAAGTTAACTCTTTCTTTCTGAGTGAACCCCCTCGCTACCAATCTTGACTTGTATCTCTTTGACATCACTCCTTTGATTCCACCTTAACCTTGAAAATCCACTTACAACTGACTAACCTGGCCCCTGTAAGTTTCTTGATCTACTTCAAAGTGTGGTTATCTTAAAGAGATTTTATCTCATCATCCATGGATTTCATCCATTCAGTCTTATTTCGACTCCTCACGACTTCCTTGTAGTCTCTAGGTTCTTCATCAAGAACCTCACTTGCAAAGATTAAGACAAACAATATGAGATTTGCATAAACAAATCTTTGAGGTGTCTTGATGACTCTTCTTAATCTGTCTCTTTCCAGCAAATATTCATTTTTAGTTTCCTCATTTCCATCAACAACTTATGCTTCTTCTTCGACTTTATATTGGTTTTGCACTTCAGTATCACTATGCTCATTCTCATCAAGAATCTTTTCCTGCTCTAGCTCCTCTTTAGATATTTTTTCATTTTGACCAGTATCATCAATTTTCTTGAATGTCATTTCTGCTTCATTGAAAACTATATCTCGACTTATGATACACCTCCCGTGACCTGACTCTAAGCACCACATCCTATAAACTTCGACTCCTTTAGGGTACCCCATGAACATGCATCTCAGAGCTCTAGGTTCGATTGTGTATTTCCGAATGTTAGCATTTTCTATACATCCAAGTACTCTAAGTCTGTCGAGATTAGGTGCATGTCCCGACCAGACATTGTTGTACCCCAAAATTTTCCCTCCCATTTCATCAATATTTTCTCACCACAAGACCCTTGGAGCTCAAGATCAAGCTAGGGTTTGCTCTGCTCAAGACTCCTCATTGCACTGTTGACCCAAATTAGGGTTTGAGTTTGCACAAAGATGTTTTGACCTAAAATACCCAAAATGACTTTCATGCTTCATGTTGGACTCACAAGTTTATCCATACCAAGTTTCAAGCCTTGATTCCAATCTTTGCCCAGTCAATTGGACAGTTGACCTAGAAATCAGTTGTATTGGGGAAAAAGTCAACTATGGTCAATTGACAGTCAAAACCTCATGATTTTTGACCCACATTTACATAATGAACTCATATGGACCATTTGATCAAGTTTGGATCACAATTCCACAAGAAATTTGATCAGATTACCAAAAGGGCAAAATGGTCATTTTTAGGGTTTTGACTGCACAAAGGCAATTTTTGACCGTTTGACCTAGACAATGGCAAACCAAGCTCACATATTGACTCAAGAACTCAATGACATGGTCTTGGCACATTCAACAAGTTCAAGAGATCCCAAATGCACAAGATTGACAGATGAATTTTCCAGTCAACTGATCAAAATTTGATTGTATACTAAAAAGTCAAACTTTGACTTTTTGGTCAAAATCAAGTGCCAAGATCCATTTTTCATCAAGACATGTCAAATTAGGAAACTTGTTCATCAAGAAATCAAAAATTACAAATTAGGGTTTAAAATGAAGAATTTTCATAACTTAGAAATTTTCTAAGTTATGAAAATTCCTAATTTTTTCCTAACTTTGTCCCATTTTTTCATCAAGATACATTTGGATTCAAACAAAACTCAAAACATGAAAGTTGTAGTACATTGCAAAATCTACAACTTTGATTCACAAAGTTTCCTCAAAAGAATCTTGTAGCTCAAGTTATGATTTTTGGAACAAGGGTGCAAAATATTCTTAACTTGGAATTTTTTTTTGACCTATTCTAGGTAGGATTTTTGCCTAACTTCATGGCCACTTTTCACATGCTTCCACTTGGAATTTCAACTTGAATTACAAAGATGGATTGTAGTACACATTCCAAGCTTTCCAAATTGTCCAAGAACTTCTCAAACACCCTTGTGGTTAGGGAGAATCGAATTTGTGAAGTTGGGCAAAATCCATTTTTGTTCTTGACCAAGGCATGTTCATAACATGGGCATTTTTGAAATCAGCTTGTACAAGCTAGATTACAGGCCTCTAATCCTTCTTACACTCAATAATTAAATGCATATCCTTTGTGTTAGAGTGTTATTTTGTGCATTTGGACAATACACACAAAATTAAGCCATATTTGGAAAAAGCAAGTTTGCCATTTTGAAAAAGCATGGCTTTATGTCAAAACACAAATCAAAGAGGTACAAGCCAGATCTTTTAGGCACAAGTTTATGGACTAATCCCACTGATCAAGGAGAGATTATGCAGCATGCTTGAGGGACCTGCCTTGGCCTATAACCCAACTTGACAAACTTTGCTTATCTAAGAAAAAACTTTGCAAAACTGATCACATTTCTCATTCCTGTAACAACTAGCCAAAGCAAAGTTTGTAAACATTTTCCATACATCATAACAGACCTAAGGCACGACCTAACCACCTTCAATACCTCCCCAAACATCAAAACACCATTTTGCTACACAAAACAGGGCATCCCTGCAGATTGAGTTGCACAACTCAGTTTGCTCGTGCGTTTTGGCCAAAGCTTGTTCATACACACTCCATAACATCCATACAAGCTATCCCAAGCCCTAGCTACAGACTGTAACACCTCTAACCAAGTTCACCATTTTCATTTTTTCAGTTGTGCAGGTTAATTTACATAGCTCGTTTCAGTTAGTTTCAAAGAAAGCTAGAGGTTGGAGAAGCATCCCTGAACTTCAAGCAAGCTGTACAAGTCCTCACATTGCATTGGAAGTGCCTCCATTGTTGCACACGATTCAAGCTGAACAGGTAAAAGTTTGAACTTCTATCTCTCTATCCAGGCATATCTAGGCTTAGGTTTGTGAAGAAGTTATGTCCTACTCATGGCCCTGAAGCTACCCATATCATTACTTTTCATTTATGTTGTGTGTACTGAGAGAATTTGGAACATGAACATTAGAAAAAACTTAGGTCAGGAATTGGGGATGAAGAAATTCTCCTTCGTTTCTTAGAGTTAAGTCAAGTTTTTTATATGTCTGGATTCGTCTCTTGATGCTCTACATTTTTAGTGTTATGAGTTTTGCTTGAAAGTCCAGGAATCAGGAGTTAGGAAACGTGCGTTGTTGTTTGTTCAAACAAGTCTGGAGGTTGAAGATGACTGGCTTGGGCTGGGCCTGAGCCAGTCCTACTTTTTGCACCCTTTTTTTTCAATTTGCACCCCCTGGCCCATTATGTGATATATTTGTTATTTTTGATTTTTTCTTTTTAATTTTGATTTTATATTTTTATTCAAACATGAAAAAACACTAAAAATATTTTTCCCACATTTTTTGCATTTTATTTGGTATTTATTTGTTTCATTTAGTTCCATATGTAAATAAATATATATATATATATATATACTTTTATTTAAAATACTAAAAATTATACAAATACATTTTATTTTCTAATTTTATTTTATTTTATATTTTGAAAACATTTTCTAAAAAATATACTTTTTTTTTTGTAAATAATAAATATTTTTATTTTTTGTATATATTTAATATATTTAATACATAATATAAATATTTATATATTTAGAATATTTAGGATAAAAATACAAAAATAATACATATTTTTATTTTTATTAATATTTAACCTCAAAAATTACTTTTTTTACAATATACTTCCTTTTTTACTTATTTTTTGTATATAGTTAATAAATCTTGTATATAATAAATAATAAACACTTTTTATTTAGTAAATTAGGGTTTTGCCCTAAACCATGGAAAATACCCAAAAATTAACCTTTTATTTTTGTTTATTTGTCACATGAAAAATACTTTTACATACATATAAAAATCATTTTTTTGCATCTTGCATATTTATTGTATTTTATTTAATTATTGTATAATTAAATAACTTGTATATTCAATTTGGATTGTAATAGCTTAGATTTAAATTTCTTGCTAATTATCCCCATTTGAACATTTGTACCCCCATCCCATAATTATGTTGTAATAATTTAGGATTTTATTTTCCGCACTTTAAAGCTTTCTAAATATGCCATGATAGACTTAGGGTTTGTATGCAAAAATCAAATAACAAATAGCTTGACCTAATTCAAAGACAAAAAGCATGAAAATGGACAACACCAATCACACTTGCACCCCTAGGGTTACTTCAGTTGTTGCCTTCAATAAAGGGCCATGTTGCATGTTGAGTTTCTTTGGCAAAACAAAACAAATCAAATGATCATAGTCCCTCGATGACGCTTTCGAAAGTTGCCTAAAAATGATCAAGTCCCTTAAAGGAAAAGTTGCCAAAGACACTTGACACTATTGCATTCACGGTCTAAACGATGACCCGCGCCTGTCCCGTTAACATCCTAACACAAGATTGTCCACCAAATACAATGGTGGAACAAAATTGTTAAAAGGGTTAAAACATAGGAAAAATCTTTGAGAAATTTAGGGTAGATAGCTCTTGGTTACTTGCCAACTTGCAAAACAAACACACTTGCATATTTTTCAAAACCACACATCACAACACACTTTCAAAACAACTTTCAAAGACATTGAAAACTTTTCAATAGATAAGTACACCTTTGTATACATTCAAATATGGATCATTACAAAGGTTGCCACCACAAATGACCTCTTTTCAAAACATTTTCAAACCCACACACAAAGCACCATTCCAAACAATTGAAAGCACCATTTCAAACAATTGAAAATGCAAGGCAAGTGATCTAGGCAAGTAACTAAGAGCCCATGGATAACCATGGATAGAAAGGGTGCTAATACCTTCCCTTTCTATAATCTACTCCCCGAACCCAAGAAAACATCTCAAAGGTTTTTGCTGTGTTTTTTAACCTTTCCTTAGGATAAAATAAAAAGTCGGTGGCGACTCTTGCTCAACCGAAACATTTGCGAAAACAAACGCAAAACCTCAAGTCAGTTCTCCCACCGTATCACAGAACTGGCGACTCTGCTGGGGAAATTTTTAAAGTGGAGTAACCTTAGGGCTTAAGATCACCCTCTTGCATGACTAATTGTTTGCTTTGATTGCTTTATATCTTGGTTCTCTTGTTTGGGCTTGAAATCCTACACCCGGATTTGGGGAAACATTCATAGATAGCAATACATTGTGGAAACTGTGCAGGGTATACCGACACGGTTGAAGCAATAGCTATATTAGTGTGACATATTTGTGAGTACCGGTAACCCTTAAGTTCAATCAAGGAGAGTACGGGGCCGCTGAGTGATGTCACTAAGCACTAATGACCTAGAACCTTACTTGACCATCTTGGCCTTTTATTAGGGGTAGTGAGATGACCGGCTTTGGTGCAGTCCGAAGTTGGTAGATACTCGATACTACACTCATTGAGGGTTGTTTTCTTGGAATATTTTGGTCGCTAGTTAAGTGGCTAAACCAAAACAATGAACATGGAAAACAATCCAATGATATTTAGCTCCTTAGAACCCGGTTACTATTTATAGGACAGGTTTTTAAGCCAACTACACTCAAGAGGGTACTTACCTATGAAACCTCATGCAAGCCTGAAACTAGGGTTTTGTGTAAATTGTTTGTACATATGTTTGTGCATGCATCATGAACATCATAAAGCATCATATGCATACACTAACCATTTCAAGGGTTTAGATCTTCATCTTTGTTCTTGTTTTGTAGGTCATGGAAATTCTTCGCAGGAAAACTATCCAAGTCAACCTTGTGAGAATCCCTCCTCAACTCAAGGAGCTCACATCCAGAATTCCGGAAAGCTCTCCCTTCAGTGAAAGACATGGTAGACTGCTCAGCCTAGTCAACACCAGCATTGAAGAGGACATGGTAAAGGTGTTGTTCCAGTTCTTTGACCCCCTTCACCACTGTTTCACATTCCCTGACTACCAATTGGTGCCCACTTTGGAGGAATTTTCTCAACTTCTGAGAATTCCTATTCTTAATCAACTACCCCATAATGGTACGGAAAAAGAACCAAAGCCTGAAGATGTTGCTCAAGCACTACACTTGCAACCATCTGACATCAAGGGGCATTGGGAAACTAGAAGCGGTGTCAAAGGCTTCTTGGCAAAATTCTTGTTTGAGAAGGCACAAGAGTGTTGGAATTCATTGGATCTACAAGCCTTTGAAGAAACTGTGGCACTCCTCATTTATGGGTTGGTCCTGTTCCCAAACCCTGACCAGCTTATAGATGTCAACGCCGTCAAGATCATCTTATCCAGGAATCCAATACCAACATTGCTTGGGGACATTCTTCACTCATTTTACACACGAACAATGAGAAAGAGGGGTGTTCTCATGTGCTGTACTCCTCTCCTTGCAAGGTGGTTTATTTCGCACCTTCCACAATCTGTCTTAAAGAATGACCAAGGCTTAAGGTGGTCACAACGATTGATGACCCTCACTCACTCGGATGTACATTGGTGTTCTCGGTCCAGAGAAAATGTCATCATCGTCGATCATTGTGGAGAGTTCCCTAATGTTCCATTGCTTGGCATTAGGGGAGGCATTACCTACAACCCTTGTCTAGCTTTGAGACAATTTGGATATGCACAGAGGGATGGCCCTCATGACATGTTGATTCCTGACCTAGTTTTTGACTTCGACAACGATGCGCAAGGACTTCGCCAAAGATTCATCAGAGCTTGGAGGATGCCTAACAAGGTAGACAGCAAGACACTGGGGCACAAGAACTCCATCCCTCTTGAGCCTTATCTCAAGTGGGTACGAACCCGAGCCCAGAGTCTAATGATGCCTTATCCTCATGTTCTTCCTGTGATTAAAGAGCCCGTTAAGGAAGGAGGGGTTCCCTACACCATCCTACATCCTGACATGCCAACATCATGGGAGGAGATGCAGAAGAGTTGGATCCAACTCAAGGAGGAACGGAACACTTTTGAAGCCAGCTTCTACGCCAGTGAGAAGAAGGTTTTGGAGCTTACCCGCCGACTCCATGAGGAAGAGAACCTCAACACCTACATCACACCAAAGAGGATGTGCAACGTCTTTTTACCTTGAGAAGTTTTTTTTGTAATATTTGGCCCATGGGGCATTTATGTACTGACAAAATTTCTTCTTATTAATATGACGTGTGTTCTTTTTGTTAGCAACAATTTTGAATTTTCTAAATCCTTGAATGCATTGCATAAATAAACATATCATTCATCATATGCATAATAGGTACCCTTCTTCTACAGGTTGCTTAATCTTCTTCACTGTTTATTTCAGCACTCAATCATCATGTCTTCCGAGCCTACTACCGAACAAGCTATCAAGGCCCTCCAGGCCCAGAACGCCCAGTTTCAGGAGTTGGTCATGAGCTTAGCCCAGGGTCAACAGGAGTTGAAGACTCTGCTCTTGAAAAAGAAGAAGAAGAGGACTGTGCTGTTTAACACGGGACGAATGTTTGGGAATACACTGCAGAATGAGGCTGATCAAGCAATTTCCTCTGCAGAAAAAGACAGTCTCCAAGGGGGAAGGGCTCCTAGCCCTGTGGTCTCCGACAACGAGACGAATTACACTGATGAACAGTACCCTCCTGTGGAAGACAGGTACAAGCAACTAGAGGACCGTTTAAGTTCCATGGAGATCCAACATGTGCCGGGGCTGGATTTTGGAGATCTAGGTTTATCTTCTGGGGTGGTGATCCCACACAAGTTCAAGGCACCTGCCTTTGCGAAGTACGACGGGGCTTCCTGCCCTAAGCTGCATCTCAGATCATATGTAAGGAAGATCCAACCTTACACTGCAGACAAGAACCTATGGATCCATTTCTTTCAGGATAGCCTTTCAGGGGCTCAACTCGAATGGTTCTATCAGCTGGATGGAGCCAGTATCCGAAATTGGGAGGACTTGGCTACCGCATTTTATAAACAGTATCAGTATAATTCTGACCTCGCTCCCACGCGTACCCAACTCTAGGGTATGTCACTGGGGACATGCGAAGGATTCAAGGAGTATGCGCAAAAGTGGAGAGACCTGGCTGGTAGGGTGCATCCACCGCTGACTGACCGTGAGCTTATGGACATGTTCTTAGGGACCCTGTCTGGTCCGTTCTTCAATCACCTGATTGGTAATTCTTCTGCTGGGTTCACAGACCTGATCTTAATCGGTGAGAGGATAGAAGCTGGTATCAAGTCGGGGAAGATACAGAAAGGTGCCTCCGCGAGTACTGAAAAGAAGCCCTTCAAGAAGGAAGCCAGTGTTGTTTATGGTCCCAGAAGACAAATTAAACCGGAACGCCGCCAAGCTGTCAACGCGTTGGTAATTTCAAAGCCTGTTGCTGCTCCTCAGCAGTATAACCAACCAAGGGGTGAGAGACCCAAAAGACAGTACACTCGGCTCAGCATGACCCTGTCTCAGATTTTGCCGCAACTACTGTCAACCAATCTGGTAACTGTCAAAGAAGCTCCGAAGGTAGTGAACACAGCTTCTCCAAAGTACAACCCCAACGCCCGCTGCGCTTATCACTCTGATAGCTCGGGGCATACTACGGATGATTGCTGGGCTCTGAGGAATAAGGTTCAGGACCTTATTGATGCCAAGGAAATACAGTTCGAGGCACCCGAAAGGCCTAATGTTGTGACTGCTCCCATGCCCCAGCATGGAGTGAATGATGTGGAAGAAGACCGGTATGTAGCCTCCGTGGAAGAGATTGTTACTCCGTTATTGACTGTCAAGAGGAACCTGTTGCTAGCCGGTTTATTTCCGGGATGTAGTAAAGGTTTCTATCTATGTGCTGTTTCACCTGCTGGTTGTCCCTTGCTGAAGTCAGGCGTCCAAAACCTGATGGATAACAAGGAAATCTTCTTCGAGAAGATTGCTGTTCCTGCTGAAGAAATTTCTATTGTCACTATTTTCAACAACCCTCCTAAGGCTCCTTCAAAGAATCCTGTCAAAATCATGTCCACTCAGAAGATTGCTCCTATCATCATCACTGTTCCGGGGCCCCTCCCCTATACGTCTGACAAAGCTGTCCCGTGGCACTATGGGGCAGAAGTTTATGTGCTTGGAGTTAAGCAAGAGTTTGATACTAGTACCGGCGTCAGTAACATCACCGGGCCTGCCAAAGTTACTCGCAGTGGTAGGCTCTTCTCACCAGATATTGCGCCACCAGCTATTCAGAGACCTCTTATCATCACACCTGCAAGTGTGCCTGCTCCCCTTCCTGATCAAGCTCCTGTTTCTACCCCTGCTGCCGAGTCATCTGACGCTCAGGGAAAAGGGATTGCTATTGATTTGCCTGCCCTGACGGAGGCACCAAAGACAACCAATGTCGAAGCTTCCCAGCAAGAGATGGAAGAGATTCTCAAGATCATCAAGAAGAGTGATTTCAATGTAGTTGAGCAGTTGGGACACACCCCATCAAAGATTTCTATGCTATCGTTATTGTTGTGTTCAGAGGCCCATGCCAAGGCCCTGATTTCCTTCCTGAAGACGGCCCATGTGCCACAAGAAACGTCTGCTGATCAATTTACCGATTGTGTGGCCAACTTGACTGCTGATAATGGGTTGGGCTTCTCTGACGCCGATCTGACTGCCAAGGGAAAGAACCATAACGACGCCCTGCATGTCTCGATTGAATGCAGGGGCACTACTCTTGCCCATGTATTGGCAGACACCGGTTCTTCATTGAACGTATTACCCAAGAAGGCCCTAGACAAGTTGGATTGTGAGGGTTTAGAGCTCAAGCCTAGTAACATTGTTGTCCGGGCCTTTGACGGGTCCAAGAGGATGGTACATGGGGAACTTGACATTCCAATCAAGGTTGGTTCACAAGTTTTTGATTCTACTTTCTATGTGATGGATATCCGACCATCCTATTCTTGTTTGCTGGGTCATCCATGGATCCACAAGGCTGGAGCTGTGACCTCCACACTACATCAGAAGCTGAAGTACCCGGTCAGAGGGAAAATTGTGACAGTTCAAGGGGAGGAAGAGTACATGGTCAGCCACCTCAACTCGTTCCGGTACATAGAAATGGATGGGGAGTTCATTGAGACCCCCTTTCAGCACTTTGAAGAGGTGCCTCAGACACTGGCATCAGCTGAAACTGTGATTGAAGACCCTCCTTTGAAGATGGCTTCCTTAAAGGATGCCCGGGCTGTTATTGAGAAGGGTGAGTGTGCAAACTGGGGCCGACTTCCTGATTTCACTCCAAAGACTGACAAGTTTGGTTTGGGTTTCACTGCAGAAGCTTAGAGGGCTGTTCGTAAGGCAAGGATTGGAGGACCTCCTGTGTTCATCACCAATCCGGGAGTAAATGCTATTGAAGACGACGTGGAGGAATCTGAATTCGACAGCTGGATCTACCCAACAACCCACGGAGGACCAAGCAACTGGACTGCCAAAGACTTCACACCTATTACTTTTGTCACTCAGTAATGAACTCTTTTGTTTTGAATTTGTAACAGACAATATTTTGAAACTTTTATGGCTCGGTGTCTTACCCGGGGCACCGTGGCTTCATTTGTGAGGGCCTTTGCGTGTCATTTTCATATATCATCAATAAAAACATTGGACGTTTGTTGCATTTCAAATCTTGCGCTCCTTTTCTTTCTTTATTATATATTGCAAAACAGCTATATTTACACACACTCACCTATACAGGTTCCAATCCACTCTGGATCTTACTGGTAACGACTCTGCTACTTCCAGTTATGACTTCGAAAATCCGATCAACTTAGCCGAAGACGAAGGTGAAGATGATTGCGAAGTGCCTGGTGAGCTCGCAAGAATGTTACTCCATGAAGAGAGGGCCATTCAGCCACATGAAGAGCCAGTGGAAACGGTAAATCTGGGTACTGAGACAGACAGAAAAGAAGTCAAGATTGGTGCCAATCTAGAGCTCAGTGTGAAACAACGGTTGATTCAAATGCTGCATGACTATGTGGAAATCTTTGCCTGGTCTTACGAAGACATGCCTGGGTTGGATATCGACATTGTGGTTCATCACCTACCTACCAAGGAAGATTGCCCTCCGGTAAAACAGAAGGTCTGCCGTATGCGTCCAGAAATGTCCGAAAAATCAAAGCCGAGGTTATGAAACAATTTGATGCCGGATTTCTAGCAGTGACTTCTTACCCTCAGTGGGTTGCCAACGTGGTTCCACTGCCGAAAAAGGATGGTAAGGTCCGAATGTGCATTGATTACAGGGATTTGAACAGGGCGAGCCCTAAGGATGATTTCCCTCTGCCTCATATCGACGTTCTGGTTGACAACACTGCTCAGCATAAAGTATTCTCCTTCATGGACGGCTTCTCCGGTTATAATCAGATCAAAATGGCTCCTAAAGACATGGAGAAGACCACTTTTGTCACTCAGTGGGGCACCTTTTGCTACAAGGTCATGCCTTTTGGGTTGAAAAATGCTGGGGCAACTTACCAACGTGCCATGGTTGCTTTATTTCATGATATGATCCACCATGAGATCGAAGTGTATGTCGATGATATGATTGCAAGGTCCCAAACTGAGGAGGAACACCTTGACCATCTACGGAAGCTGTTTGACTGTCTGAAGTTGTACAAGCTGAGGTTGAACCCGAACAAGTGCACCTTCGGGGTGAGATCTGGAAAATTGCTAGGCTTCGTCGTAAGCGACAAAGGTATTCAAGTGGACTCTGCCAAAGTGAAAGCCATACAAGAGATGCCAACTCCCAAGACAGAGAAAGAAGTCAGAGGCTTTCTAGGACGGTTGAACTACATTGCCCGATTCATCTTGCATCTAACTGCTACCTGTGAACCAATCTTCAAGCTGCTGAAGAAAGATCAAGTAGTACGTTAGAATGATGAATGTCAGGCCGCTTTCGAAAGAGTCAAAGATTATCTCCAAGAACCACCCATTCTTATGCCACCGATTGAAGGGAGACCTCTAATCTTATACTTGACAATACTGGACAACTCAATAGGGTGTGTGCTGGGGCAGCATGACGAGTCTGGCCGAAAAGAACACACCATTTATTACCTTAGCAAAAAGTTTACCGACTGTGAGACCCGATACTCACTGCTCGAGAAAACTTGTTGCGCTTTGGTATGGGCTGCTCGCCGGCTGAGACAGTATATGTTGACTCACACTACTCTGTTGATTTCAAAAATGGATCCAATCAAGTACATATTCGAAAAGCCCGCCTTGTCCGGAAGAATAGCAAGATGGCAGATGATCTTGACGGAATATGACATCCAGTACACGACTCAAAAAGCAATCAATGGAAGTGTGTTGGCAGACCATTTGGCACACCAGGCAGTGGACGATTACCAGTCGATGAACTTTGAATTTCCAGACGAGGATATCATGGTAGTGACTGATTGTGAAGTACCTGGACCGGATGAAGGACCTGAGGAAGGGTCCCGATGGTCTATGCACTTTGACGGAGCCTCGAATGCTTTGGGTAATGGTATCGGCGCTGTGATCATATCCCCTAAAGGCACTCATACTCGACTCACCGCCCGGCTATGTTTCAACTGCACCAACAACATGGCGGAGTATGAAGCATGCATCATGGGTCTTCAAGCTGCAATTGACTTAAGGATCAAGTTTTTGAGTGTCTTCGGAGATTCCGCTCTCGTGATCAATCAGATCAAAGGCGAATGGGATACGAAACACCCAAATCTTATTCCTTACAAGGAGTATGTGCTGACATTACTTCCCCACTTCGAGGAGATAACTTTTGAACACTTCCCAAGAGAGGAGAATCAGTTAGCGGACGCGTTGGCTATGGTGTCTTCTATGTTCAAAGTCAAATGGGACAATGAGGCGCCCCAGATCATTATTTGGAAGTTGGATGAACCTGCACATTGCTGCAATCTCGAGACCGAAAAGGTAACCGAAAAACCCTGGTATCATGAAGTGAAGAGGTACCTTGAAGCTCAAGAATATCCCGAAGGCGCATCTGTTAATGACAAGAAATTCCTGAGAAGGTTTGCGGCAAAGTTCTTCCTCAGCAACGACATTCTCTACAAGCGAAACCATGATTCAACCTTATTGCGTTGTGTGGATAAGACTGAAGCAGAAAGGATCATGGCAGAGCTACATGAAGGTACTTTCAGAGCATATTCTAGTGGACATACCATGGCAAAGAAAATCCTTCGGGCAGGATATTTCTGGTCCACAATGGAAGCCGACTGTTATCAGCATTCTCGAACTTGTCATAAATGCCAGATCTATGCTGATAAGGTGCACATTCCTCCGGTCCCTCTGAACATCTTGATAGCACCCTGGCCTTTTGCAATGTGGGGCATTGATATGATTGGCGAGATCTGACCTACGGCATCTAACGGGCACCGCTTCATCCTGGTAGCGATTGATTACTTCACAAAGTGGGTTGAAGCAGCTTCCTATGCTACCGTAACCAAGAACGTCATGGCACGGTTCATTCGGCACAACTTGATCTGTCGATACGGCGTCCCGGAAAGGATCATTACGGACAATGGTACCAATCTCAACAACAAGATGATCACTGAGCTCTGCGAGCAATTCAAGATACAGCACCACAACTCTTCTCCCTATCGACCGAAGATGAATGGGGCTGTAGAAGCAGCGAATAAGAACATCAAGAAGATTGTGCAGAAGATGACAGTGACCTACAAAGATTGGCACGAAATGTTACCGTTTGCTCTTCATGGGTACCGTACCTCAGCACAGACGTCAACAGGGGAAACTTCCTTTTCCTTGGTCTATGGCATGGAGGCAGTCTTGCCTATTGAAGTCCAGATACCCTCTCTCCGGATAATGAAGGATGCAGGTTTGAGAGAATATGACTGGATCCAGACTCGGCTTGATCAATTAAACCTAATTGACGAAAAGAGACTCACTGCTATTTGCCATGGTCAAACGTACCAAAAACGGATGATCAGGGCATTTAACAAGAAGGTCAGACGACAAGAGTATCAAGTCGGAGATCTGGTAATCAAGCGCATCATTCTTCCTCAAAGTGATCCCAGGGGAAAATGGACCCCTACGTAGGAAGGGCCATTTGTGGTTAAACATATCTTCTCAGGAGGAGCTATGATTCTAACCACCATGGATGGTGACGACCTTCCTCACCCCGCCAATGCAGACATAGTAAAAAGATACTACGCATGAATTAAAGACCCGCTAGGTTGACACACCTAGGCAAAAATAAGGGCTTCCCGGCGAACCAAAAAGGTTCGGGCAAAAATAAGGGACGAAATGAAAAAATCTGTACACCCAGCAAGTCGAAAACCTGAAAAGGCGGCTTGGGCAAAAATGGGTATCCCGGTGGACTGAAAACCTGAAAGGGCGGTCCAGGCAAAAGTTAGGGATAAAGCGTAATACCATGTCTCATTGGATCACCTTGCATCCAGAATTCGGCATCAACTATCCGGCTCAGAAGACACAATCAATCAGCTTCATCTCCAACTAAGCAGCAGAGTGATGAGACGCTTGAAGACATAAAGGCGATAGCAGAGTTGGAACCCAGTGGGATTATGTTTTTTACATAGCTGTTTTGTTTCTTTTTCATAAATTGTATAAACTCTATTTTGCTCGGTGGCGTTCTCTTACTAGGACGTCAGCCTCCTGTACACAAAACGCCTATTTACAGGCAAATTTCAAAATAAATACAAGTTCAATTTTTCAGACAAATTACCCATCGTTTTTCCTTTTTCTGTTTTTGTTTTGCAAAGAACGTCCAATGTTCGTTTTTGATATATGTATTTGACATTAATTGCTAATCATGAATGTTTGCATGCGAAACAAAGGACTAATTACAGATGACATCAGAAACAGGGGCAATAAAGAATTGTCTAAGCGATCTAGTTGCTCTGTCCACCAAGGTACCAAGGTAAGTTTGGCTGAAAAATGTAACCAAGTTATCTCAACTCCCCACAGAGTAAGACAAGTTTCAGCAATACTCTCCCCAGGAAGAGTTAGTCCCCCATCAGCCCTAAAAAGGCACAGTATCTCCAGCAAGTCAGCGATACTCTCCCCAAGCAGAGTTAGTCTACTGTCATCCTTAAGGAAGTTGGGTATCCCCAGAAGATCTCAACATTCCCCATCGGAGTATAGACATTCCTCAACAAGCATCCTGGCAGTCTTAATATAAGATTTGTTCCCCAGCGGAATACAGACACTCTAGTGGAATCCATATCCTCAGTAGATTCTGGAAGCTTATTCCCAGTAGATTCTGGAAGCTTATCACCTGCAGAGTGCATACGTATCTCCCCGACTTTATTCAAAGGTTATTTCCCCACCAGGGTATAACTGGGTTATCCTCAGCTAATTACCACGGAAAGATCGTCCTCGGCGAAGTTCCTCCTGTTCCCCAGCAGAGTTCATCAAATTCCCCAACATAACATATCAACAGAATCCCCAGCGGAGTTATCACCAAAATCTCAGCGAAGTATCTCTTCCCGCAGAGTAATTCCCCAACGGAGTCATCTTCTCCTACCGGTTTATTCTTACAAGCATCATCCCCAGCGGAAATGAAGAACTCTACTCTTCAACGTCAGCCCAGGATTCAAGTTCCCGACATTCGTCAAGGATTTATTTTCCTAGACAAAAATACATTCATAAACATCACATTATCATACACCATGACGCATGCATATACGCATCATAAACACACAATCTCATTTATTTTTGAGAACATCATGACACCATGCATTTCATACATCATGACATTGCATACAACTAATGTTTTGCCTTTTCAGGAAAAGGTCAATCCAAAGATGATTACTATCAACTATCGCAATTCCAGATTCGATACCTGTATCTAGCCAGGGCATATCTGTGATTGATTGATTGTAGATTCGATACCTGTATCCAGCCAGGGCATATCTGCATGAAGAGTTTAGAGATTCGATACTTGTATCTAGCCAGGGCATATATGTAGACGATAAATTCCGGATTCGATTCCTGTATCTAGTCAGGGCATATCTGTAGACAACAATTTCCAGATTCGATACTTGTATCCAGCCAGGGCATATCTGTAGACGACCAATTCCAGATTCGATTCCTGTATCCATCCAGGGCATATCTGTGAGTATTTGATTATGGATTCGACACCTGTATCTAGCCAGGGCATATCTGCATGAATAGTTTAGAGATTCGATACCTGTATCCAGCCAGGGCACGTCTGTAAGCAACCTTTTGAAGTTCCAGATTCGATTCCTGTATCTAGCCAGGGCACATCTGTGAGCAACTAATTGAAGATTCGATACTTGTACCTAGCCAGGGCATATCTGCATGAAGAGTTTGAAGATCAACACCTGTAACAGGCCAGGAAACCATCTTCCTTTCTCAAAGTACGCAAGTTCTCGCTAAGGAATCTCTTACGCGATCAACACTTCCAAATGGCATCTATAAGCCCATTCCCAACAAGGTTCTGTCACGTCTCCAAATGGCATCTATAAGCCCATCCTCCTATCCACCATCTCTCCAAATGGCATCTATAAGCCCATTCCCGACATCACATTGTTGATACTCCAGCATGCGAGTGCAGATTTCTGGGCACTTTAGTGTTCAATCATCTTCCACCTTCGGATTACGAAAGGCACGCAAGCCAATCTATATCCTCAGGTCTAAGAAGATTGAAAAGGGGCAACTGTTGTACCCCAAAATTTTCCCTCCCATTTCATCAATATTTTCTCACCACAAGACCCTTGGAGCTCAAGATCAAGCTAGGGTTTGCTCTGCTCAAGACTCCTCCTTGCACTGTTGACCCAAATTAGGGTTTGAGTTTGCACAAAGATGTTTTGACCTAAAATACCCAAAATTACTTTCATGCTTCATTTTGGACTCACAAGTTTATCCATACCAAATTTCAAGCCTTGATTCCAATCTTTGCCCAGTCAATTGGACAGTTGACCTAGAAATCAACTGTATTGGGGAAAAAGTCAACTGTGGTCAATTGACAGTCAAACCTCATGATTTTTGACCCACATCAACATTATGAACTCATATGGACCATTTGATCAAGTTTGGATCACAATTCCACAAGAAATTTGATCAGATTACCAAAAGGGCAAAATGGTCATTTTTAGGGTTTTGACTGCACAAAGGCAATTTTTGACTGTTTGACCTAGCCAATGGCAAACCAAGCTCACATATGGACTCAAGGACTCAATGACATGGTCTTGGCACATTCAACAAGTTCAAGAGATCCCAAATGCACAAGATTGACAGATGAATTTTCCAGTCAACTGATCAAAATTTGACTGTATACTGAAAAGTCAAACTTTGACTTTTTGGTCAAAATCAAGTGCCAAGATCCATTTTTCATCAAGACATGTCAAATTATGAAACTTGTTCATCAAGAAATCAAAAATTACAAATTAGGGTTTAAAATGAAGAATTTTCATAACTTAGAAAATTTCTAAGTTATGAAAATTCCTAATTTTTTCCTAACTTTGTCCCATTTTTTCATCAAGATACATTTGGATTCAAACAAAACTTAAAACATGAAAGTTCTAGTCCATTGCAAAATCTACAACTTTTATTCACAAAGTTTCCTCAAAAGAAGCTTGTAGCTCAAGTTATGATTTTTGGAACAAGGGTGCAAAACATTCTTAACTTAGAAATTTTTTTGACCTATTCGAGGCAGGATTTTTGCCTAACTTCATGGCCACTTTTCACATGCTTCCACTTGGAATTTCAACTTGCATTACAAAGATGGATTGTAGTACACATTCCAAGCTTTCCAAATTGTCCAAGAACTTCTCAAAAACTCTTGTGGTTAGGGAGAATCGAATTTGTGAAGTTGGGCAAAATCCATTTTTGTTCTTGACCAAGGCATGTTCATAACATGGGCATTTTTGAAATCAGCTTGTACAAGCTAGATTACAGGCCTCTAATCCTTCTTACACTCAATAATTAAATGCATATCCTTTGTGTTAGAGTGTTATTTTGTGCATTTGGACAATACACACAAAATTAAGCCATATTTGGAAAAAGCAAGTTTGCCATTTTGAAAAAGCATGGCTTTATGTCAAAACACAAATCAAAGAGGTACAAGCCAGATCTTTTAGGCACAAGTTTATGGACTAATCCCACTGATCAAGGAGAGATTATGCAGCATGCTTGAGGGACCTTCCTTGGCCTATAACCCAACTTGACAAACTTTGCTTATCTAAGAAAAAACTTTGCAAAACTGATCACATCTCTCATTCCTGTAACAACTAGCCAAAGCAAAGTTTGTAAACATTTTCCATACATCATAACAGACCTAAGGCATGACCTAACCACCTTCAATACCTCCCCAAACATCAAAACACCATTTTGCTGCACAAAACAGGGCATCCCTGCAGATTGAGTTGCACAACTCAGTTTGCTCGTGCATTTTGGCCAAAGCTTGTTCATACACACTCCATAACATCCATACAAGCTATCCCAAGCCCTAGCTACAGACTGTAACACCTCTAACCAAGTTCACCATTTTCATTTTTTCAGTTGTGCAGGTTAATTTACATAGCTCGTTTCAGTTAGTTTCAAAGCAAGCTAGAGGTTGGAGAAGCATCCCTGAACTTCAAGCAAGCTGTACAAGTCCTCACATTGCATTGGAAGTGCCTCCATTGTTGCACACGATTCAAGCTGAACAGGTAAAAGTTTGAACTTCTATCTCTCTATCCAGGCATATCTAGGCTTAGGTTTGTGAAGAAGTTATGTCCTACTCATGGCCCTGAAGCTACCCATATCATTACTTTTCATTTATGTTGTGTGTACTGAGAGAATTTGGAACCTGAACATTAGAAAAAACTTAGGTCAGGAATTGGGGATGAAGAAATTCTCCTTCGTTTCTTAGAGTTAAGTCAAGTTTTTTACATGTCTGGATTCGTCTCTTGATGCTCTGCATTTTTGGTGTTATGAGTTTTGCTTGAAAGTCCAGGAATCAGGAGTTAGGAAACGTGCGTTGTTGTTTGTTCAAACAAGTCTGGAGGTTGAAGATGACTGGCTTGGGCTGGGCCTGAGTCAGTCCTACTTTTTGCACCCCTTTTTTTTCAATTTGCACCCCCCTGGCCCATTATGTGATATATTTGTTATTTTTGATTTTTTCTTTTTAATTTTGATTTTATATTTTTATTCAAACATGAAAAAACACTAAAAATATTTTTCCCACATTTTTTGCATTTTATTTGGTATTTATTTGTTTCATTTAGTTCCATATGTAACTAAATATATATATACTTTTATTTAAAATACTAAAAATAATACAAATACATTTTATTTTCTGATTTTATTTTATTTTATATTTTGAAAACATTTTCTAAAAAATATACTTTTTTTTTTTGTAAATAATAAATATTTTTATTTTTTGTATATATTTAATATATTTAATACATAATATAAATATTTATATATTTAGAATATTTAGGATAAAAATACAAAAATAATACATATTTTTATTTTTATTAATATTTAACCTCAAAAATTACTTTTTTTACAATATACTTCCTTTTTTACTTATTTTTTGTATATAGTTAATAAATCTTGTATATAATAAATAATAAACACTTTTTATTTAGTAAATTAGGGTTTTGCCCTAAACCATGGAAAATACCCAAAAATTAACCTTTTTATTTTTGTTTATTTGTCACATGAAAAATACTTTTACATACATATAAAAATCATTTTTTTATATCTTGCATATTTATTGTATTTTATTTAATTATTGTACAATTAAATAACTTGTATATTCAATTTGGATTGTAATAGCTTAGATTTAAATTTCTTGCTAATTATCCCCATTTGAACATTTGTACCCCCCATCCCATAATTATGTTGTAATAATTTGGGATTTTATTTTCCGCACTTTAAAGCTTTCTAAATATGCCATGATAGACTTAGGGTTTGTATGCAAAAATCAAATAACAAATAGCTTGACCTAATTCAAAGACAAAAAGCATGAAAATGGACAACACCAATCACACTTGCACCCCTAGGGTTACTTCACTTGTTGCCTTCAATAAAGGGCCATGTTGCATGTTGAGTTTCTTTGGCAAAACAAAACAAATCAAATGATCATAGTCCCTCGATGACGCTTTCGAAAGTTGCCTAAAAATGATCAAGTCCCTTAAAGGAAAAGTTGCCAAAGACACTTGACACTATTGCATTCACGGTCTAAACGATGACCCGCGCCTGTCCCGTTAACATCCTAACACAAGATTGTCCACCAAATACAATGGTGGAACAAAATTGTTAAAAGGGTTAAAACATAGGAAAAATCTTTGAGAAATTTAGGGTAGATAGCTCTTGGTTACTTTCCAACTTGCAAAACAAACACACTTGCCTATTTTTCAAAACCACACATCACAACACACTTTCAAAACAACTTTCAAAAACATTGAAAACTTTTCAAAAGATAAGTACGCCTTTGTATACATTCAAACATGGATCATTACAAAGGTTGCCACCACAAATGGCCTCTTTTCAAAACATTTTCAAACCCACACACAAAGCACCATTCCAAACAATTGAAAGCACCATTTCAAACAATTGAAAATGCAAGGCAAGTGATCTAAGCAAGTAACTAAGAGCCCATGGATAACCATGGATAGAAAGGGTGTTAATACCTTCCCTTTTTATAATCTACTCCCCCAACCCAAGAAAACATCTCAAAGGTTTTTGCTGTGCTTTTTAACCTTTCCTTAGGATAAAATAAAAAGTCGGTGGCGACTCTTGCTCAACCGAAACATTTGCGAAAACAAACGCAAAACCTCAAGTCAGTTCTCCCACCGTATCACAGACATCCTCAGGTGTCTTCATCTCCAAGGTAGTCGAGGGAAATCCATTTATCAAATATGTTGCTGTTGAAATTGCCTCATCCCAAAACACCTTCTTTAATCTAGCACTAACCAACATTCATTTAACTCTTTCCAAAATGGTTCGATTAAATCTTTCAGCTAAACCATTTTATTGGGGAGTACCTGCAATAATTTTATGCCCTGTAATACTAGATGTAACCCAATATTTTTCGAAATCCTCATTGTGAAATTCAAGACCATTGTCGGTCCTTAAACTCTTAACCTTCCTGTTAGTTTGGTTTTCAACCATAGTCTTCCAACTTTGGAAATTTTCAAAAGTTTCATCCTTAGCTTTCTGCTGAACCACTTACAACCTTACCGTCAAGGGTATACATGCCTTTCCTTTTGATGCCTCTCAAGACTTCCTTCAACTCCTTCATCACCCTTAGGATACCTTTCTCTCATTTGAAAACATATCATTTCTTGTCAAATTCACTCAGAAAAATCAAATTTCTCTTCAGATCAGGTACATACCTGAAACCAGTTAATAGCTTTATCGACTTATCATGGAGTTT
Organism: Vicia faba; assembly: GCA_948472305.1. Classification (NCBI taxonomy): domain Eukaryota; kingdom Viridiplantae; phylum Streptophyta; class Magnoliopsida; order Fabales; family Fabaceae; genus Vicia; species Vicia faba. The sequence continues at coordinate 1,460,747,215 of OX451737.1, forward strand.
GAATCTTACATACCTAATACCTATAATTTTGTAGGCTTTGTAGTTTTCCAACAACACTGATCCACCAACTTGATCACATAATTCCTCAAACACATATTTTTTTTGGAGTAATGTGCCAAGTGCAACCTGAATCCATGATCCATTCCTTGCTCGATGTGATCGGTGGAAATGGAACTGACTGTTTTGAAATGCTGGTTCGCGAAATGTCGCGGTAAGCAAGAGTCGCCACCGTCTTTTATTTTCTCCAACAAGGAAAGGACAAAAGCACAGCAAAATTCCTTTTCGAGATGTCTCTCGGTTCGGGAGGTAGATTATAGAAAGGGAAGGTGTTAGCACCCTTTCTATCTGTGGTTATCCACGGGCTCTTAGGTACTTGCTCACTATGTTTTCAAAAATGTTTGCTTTTCTTGTGTTTATGGGTTTTGAAAAAAGTTTGTTCGAAAACTTCGTTTTAACTCTTGTATCAGTCCTCAAGAGTGTCACGAAGTGTTTGTTTGAAAACTTTTGTCAGAAAAGTGTAAGTGCGAAAAGTATTTTTTTTTGAAAGAGCAAGTACCTAGGAGAAATCCACCTACTCAAAGGAATTAAGTTGTGTAAATTTCCTTTAGACAGTACTATCCCACTATTGAGAAGTAGGTAGCACTGTCATTGGAGTTATTCGGGTCAATTCGATTATAGGGACATGTGGTCACCAAAGCAATAGTAGGACGCCTTAGCGGTAACCCTAGTGTCCTAGATCCTTTTTTATCCGAGGCAACCGTTTCGAGGCAACTGGATCTTTAGACAGGAGGGCGACCTCTAAAACACTTTATACTTAATGACCACGTCGAGACAACCAAGTGAGACGTACCCTAGGAGTGGCATGTGCGAGTGTGTCAGGATTCAGTTTATATTATCTTTGCATATGTATTATGGTGAGCTACATTTTGATTTTAATTTTCCAGGCAAGTCTTGTCATGCATAGTTAACAGTTAATAATTGTGCGGAAAATAAATTGCGGAAAGTAAATCTATGCTATTACAAGGCGTCGGGTATTTACATCGCCAAAAGCATAACCCTTGAAAAGTAAATGCGAAAAAAATAAAGAAAGCGATAAAAAGTCCTAATTACGCTATTACATCCTCGGAGCAATTACATAAATATAGTCAAAGAATAATATGCGCGAAATAAAAATTAAATCAGAGAAGTCTTAGGGTTTTGACCCTTCTTGAGAAAAGAATGAATTTTGGTCCTTTTTGCATTTAATTAAACCTAATTCTAATTAATTAAATAAAAGAAATATTTTTTAAGTTTTTTATGTTTTTATGAAAATAAAATAAAAAAGGAAAATATGGTTAAAAGTTGTCAAAACCTAATTCTACATGGATTTTATTTATTGTGAAAATAATTACAATTAACCTAATTAAAACAACTAAATTAATTAATTACATTTATTTATGAAAAAATAATAAATAAAAGGTGAAATTAATAATAATAAAAATGTTTTAGTTTTTTAGTTTTCTGAATTTTTATTGTGAAAAAATATTAGTTAAGTTAATTAAATAATAATAATAATAATTAATAATAATAATAATAAATAGAAATTAAAATATAAAAGGAAAAGAATAAGGAAACCAGGGGGTGTTGGGCCCTTAGGAGGTGCTGATTGCAATTCTCAAGCCCACTAAGCTCTTCAGCCACGTTGACCTTGCTGATTCCCCAGAGCATGTGTTGATTGGGAGTACCATGATCACCATCTTCTGACCATTGGATCCAAGCTTGTGGCCACTTGGCGCCTGGATGTTTGAGACGTATGGTGGAACGCCTTTGAAAGCCTGCACATGAACATATTAAGCAAAATAACATAAGCGTTTGGGTGGACCTGGGATTCAAACCCAGGTCCCAATGATTACCGTCCAGCGCATCAACCACCAGGCCATTTGCTTGCTTTTGATAATATATTAAAAAACAATTATAATATATACAAAATTAATGCATGTGCTGAAAACCAAATGAAAACGCGCGCCATTTGAATTGTCCAATAGCATATCACCACGTCCTTCATCTTCCTCATTTGCCTGTAAAAACAGAGTTAGATAGCGGGGGTTTTTAACCCCCACAAAGCATGATGACGAAAAATAGCGAATAGCCCTACAGGCTATATAAATATTTCGCGATGGTAGCTTTGTGTTCGTCTGGCCTTGACGATTCCAACCATATGCATTAGAGGTGCTAATTTTTCCTGGACTATAAAGCCCCAATTTGGAAACTCAAGAACCCTAGAATTCTTCAATGGTAACTTGTGATTCTGGGAATTATAATGCAATTAACTAATACCATTAACTTTATGTGAGTTCTAATAATACAAAACAATGATTAGAACATGTTAATTATGCATGAAATATGAGTTACGATTCTGAAAAAATCAAGCAAACCGTGGTTCTGTTCTTGAGTATTCCTTGAGCTTTAGCACTTGGTTCTGATTGCAATACGTCTCTGGGAACCCCTGCAATGTATTAGAAACAATAAAAGCCTTTAAATCACGTTAGAATATGGAAATCAGTTTTCAAATTTCTTGAGTTTTTTTCAAAGTGGTTATGGCTTTCTTGCAGCAGCTTTCACGTATGCATGAGTAGGATTAGGTTGTGTATTTATAGGAGAATGGAACTAGGTTAAATCTTTGCCAAGAAATCCATGGAATTGATGTTTGTATATTTGATTGAAAATCAAATCTTTTTGAATCTTTTTGATTGAAGAAACTTGCTAAATTTGGAGATTATTGTCTCTTTGATTTGCACACGAATTTCCCAGCTCTTTTAGGTCATTCTTGCATCACAAAAAGATTGAAAAACCATATCTTTGAATTTCCTACAATTTAAATTAATTAAATGAATTAAAATCAATTAAAAATCCAATTAATTAATAAACATAAGAAAATAGATTCAAATAGGCTTGATGGGTCGTGCATAAGTCATGGATAAAGTTTCAAGAAGAAATTTGAGGCCCATTAGCAAAAACAAAGTGTTTTGAGCAAAGTTGACTTTTGCAAATTCACAAAACTTTCCCAACTTCTCCAATGCATATCTTGCTCAATTTTGATCATATGAACATGTTCTTGGACATTTTGGAAAGGTCTTGAAGTCCTCTAACCAATGCCTTTGGTCCCATGTCATTTGGATTTACCAATCTCAAGTTATGGCCTTTGACTTAAAGTGCATTTTTGTTGACTTTTGAAATTGACCTATAATGTAGAAATTGATAACTTTTTATGAGAGCATTTCTTGGACTTGGAATGTGAAGATAAGTTGTAGGGAATGTCACCCCCTTCAAAATGAGCATTGGATGAGATTTTTCTGATGAACCATGAAAAGGTTATGCCCTGGTCAAGATACAATTGACTTTTCTACTGTCCAAAAATAGTAACTTTTTGCACCTTGATGATTTTTGAGCCATTCTTGTGGAATCATGATAAAGACTTGATCAAATGATGATTGTGGACTCAAAATAAGATGTTGACCAAAAATTCTGACTTTTGACTGCAAAATGACCATTTTACCCCTGCAGTTGACTGTGGATCAAATAGGGCTTTTGACTGTGGAATTTGGCACTGTGAGTCTTGAAACTTGACATGTAGATGCTTGACAATGTATATAGGCATATGAGACTTGATTGAGCCATTGAAAACCTCAAATTCTTTGAAAGAAACAAAACCCTAATTTTGACTAGCTTAGGAGGCATTTGGACTATGCAACCCTTGAGAAATCTTGAATCATTTGAAGATGATTCTTGACAAACCTTGAAGAATATGGGAGGGAAAATTTTGGGGTACAACAGTTGCCCCTATTCAATCTTCTTAAACCTTAGGATGTAGATTGGCTTGCGTGCCTTTCGTGATCCGAAGGTGGAAGATGATTGAACACTAGAGTGCCCAGAAATTTGCACTCGCATAGTGTAGTATCAGCAATGTGATGTCGGGAATGGGCTTACGGATGCCATTTGGAGATAGGATGGATAGGAGGAGATGTGACAGAATCTTGTCGGGAATGGGCTTATAGATGCCATTTGGAAATGTAATGGATAGTTGTGGAGATGGGCTTAAAGATGCCATCCGGAGGTGTCGATCGCGTAAGAGATTCCTTAGCGAGAACTTGCGTACCTGAGAAAGAAAGATAATTTCCTGGCCTGTTACAGGTGTTAATCTTCAATTTCTTTATGTAGATAACTTTCCTGGCTAGTTACAGGTATCGAATCTACAATCAATCGCTCACAGATATGCCCTGGCTAAATATAGGTATCGAATCTGGAACTTCAAAAGGTTGGTCGAGGTAGCTTTCCTGGATGGATACAGGTGTAGACCTCTGACCTGAGAATGAAAGATAATTTCCTGGACTGTTACAGGTGTTGATCTTCAAACTCTTCATATAGATGCTTTCCTGGCTAGATACAGGTATAGATCTACAATCAATCGCTCACAGATATGCCCTGGCTAGATACAGGTATCGAATCTGGAACTTCAAAGGGTTGGTCGAAATAGCTTTCCTTGCTGGATACAGGTGTAGACCTCTGACCTAAGAATGAAGGATAATTTCCTGGCTAGATACAGGTGTTGATCTTCAAACTCTTCATATAGATGCTTTCCTGGCTAGATACAGGTATAAATCTACAATCAATCGCTCAGAGATATGCCCTGGCTAGATATAGGTATCGAATCTGGAACTTCAAAGGGTTGGTCGAGATAGCTTTCCTGGCTGGATACAGGTGTAGACCTCTGACCTGAGAATGAAAGATAATTTCCTGGCCTGTTACATGTGTTGATCTTCAAACTCTTCATATAGATGTTTTTCTAGCTAGATACAGGTATAGATCTACAATCAATCGCTCACAGATATGCCCTGGCTAGATACAGGTATCGAATCTGGAACTTCAAAGGGTTGGTCGAGATAGCTTTCCTGGCTGGATACAGGTGTAGACCTCAGACCTGAGAGTGAAGGATAATTTCCTGGCTAGATACAGGTGTTGATCTTCAAACTCTTCATATAGATGCTTTCCTGGCTAGATACAGGTATAGATCTACAATCAATCGCTCACAGATATGCCCTGGCTAGATACAGGTATCGAATCTGGAACTTCAAAGGGTTGGTAGAGATAGCTTTCCTGGCTGGATACATGTGTAGACCTCTGACCTGAGAATGAAAGATAATTTCCTGGCCTGTTACAGGTGTTGATCTTAAAACTCTTCATGCAGATACTTTCCTGGCTAGATACAGGTATAGACCTACAATCAATCGCTCACAGATATGCCCTGGCTAGATACAGGTATCGAATCTGGAACTTCAAAAGGTTGATGGCAATCATCCTTTGATTGACTTTTTCCTGAAAAGGCAAAACATTAGTTATATGCAATGTCATGATGTATGAAATGCATGATATCATGATGTTCTCAAAAATAAATGAGATTGTGTGATATGATGCGTATATGCATGTATTATGATGTATGACAATGTGATGTTTATGAATGTATTTTCGTCTGGGAAAATAAATCCTTGACGAATGCCGGGAGCTTGTTAAATCCTGGGCTGATGTTGAAAAGTAGAGTTCTTCGTTTCCGCTGGGGATGATGAACAAAGATGTTTGCCAGAATAAACCAGTAGGAGAGGATGACTCCGTTGGGGAATAAACTGGTGAAGAGATTACTCTGCGGGGAATTACTCTGTGGAGAAGAGGTACTTCGCTGAGATTTTATCGATAACTCCGCTGGGGATTCCGTTGATAAGCACTGTTGGGGATTTTGATGAACTCCGCAGGGGGATAGAAAGAACTTCGCTGGGGATGATCTTCCCGTTGCAACATGCTGAGGATAACCCAGTTAGACTCTGGTGGGGTAACCTTCTGAATATGGATGGGGACGCCTTTGTACTCTGCAGGGGATAAGCTTCCAGAATCTACTGGGTAAGATGATTCAACTCTCCTGGAGAAACTTTCTGGACTGCACTGGGGGAGTGGCTCTACTGGGGGTATCTTGTACTCCGCCGGGGAACAATCTTATATTTCGATGAGAAATATTAAGACTGCCGGGGATGCTTGCTGAGGAATAGCTGTATACTCTGCTGGAGAATACTGAGATCTTATGGGGATACCCAACTTCCTTAAGGCTGACAGTGGACTAACTCTGCTTGGGAAGAGTATTACTGACTTGCTGGAGATACTGTGCCTTTTTAGGACTGATGGGAGACCAACTATGCTTGGGGGAGTATTGCTGAATCTTGTCTTATTCTGCGGGGAGTGAAGGTATCTTGGTCATATTCTTCCGCTGAACTTACCTTGGTACCTCGGTGGACAAAGCAACTAGATCACTTAGACAACTCTTATTGCCCCTGTTTCTGATATCACCCGTAATTAGTCCTTTGTTTCGCATGCAAATATTTATGAGAAGCAATTAATGTCAAATGCATATATCAAAAATGAACATTGGACTTTCTTTGCAAAACAAAACAGATAAAGAAAAACAATTGGCAATTTGTCTGAAAAATGAGCTTGTATTGATTTTTTGAAGTTTGCCTGTAAATAGGCGTTTTTTGTACAAGAGGCTGACGTCCTAGTAAGAGAACACCGCCGAACAAAATAGAGTTTACAAAAGAAAACAAAACAGCTATGTGAACAATCCCACTGGGTTCCAACTCTGCTATCGCCTTTATGTCTTCAAGCGTCTCATCACTTTGCTGCTTAGTTGGAGATGAAGCTGATTGCTTGGTGCCGTCCGAGCTTGACAGTTGATACCGAGGTCTGGATGCAGGGTGATCCAATGAGACATAGTATTACGCTTATCCCTAATTTTTTCCTGGACCGCCCTTTCGGGTTTTCAGTCCACCGGGATACCCATTTTTGCCCAAGCCACCTTTTCAGGTTTTCGACTTGCCGGGTGTACAGATTTTATTTATTTCATCCCTTATTTTTGCCCGAACCCTTTTGGTTCACCGGGAAGCCCTTATTTTTGCCTAGGCCAGTCGACCTAGCGGGTCTTTAATCATGCGTAGTATTTTTTTACTATGTCTGCATTGGCGGGGTGAGGAAGGTCGTCACCATCTATGGTGGTTAGAATCATTGCACCTCCTGAGAATATGTTCTTAACCATAAATGGCCCTTCGTACGTAGGGGTCCATTTGCCCCTGGGATCACCTTGAGGTAGAATGATGCGCTTGATTACCAGGTCCCCAACTTGATACTCTTGTCGTCTGACTTTCTTGTTAAATGCCTTGATCATCCGTTTTTGATACGTCTGACCATGACAAATAACGGTGAGTCTCTTTTCATTGATTAGGTTTAGTTGATCAACTCGAGTCTGGATCCAGTCATCTTTGCTCAAACCTGCATCCTTCATTATCCGGAGAGAGGGTATCTGAACTTCAATGGGCAAGACTGCCTCCATGCCATAGACCAAGGAATAGGGTGTCGCCCCTGTTGACGTTCGTGCTGAGGCACGGTACCCATGAAGAGCAAACGGTAACATCTCGTGCCAATCTTTGTAAGTCACTGTCATCTTCTACACAATCTTCTTGATGTTCTTATTAGCCACTTCTACAACCCCATTCATCTTCGGCCAGTAAGGAGAAGAGTTGTGGTGCTGTATCTTGAATTGCTCGTAGAGCTCAGTGATCATCTTGTTGTTAAGATTGGTACCATTATCCGTAATGATCCTCTCTGGTACACCGTATCGACAGATTAGGTTATGTCGAATGAACCGTGTCACGACGTTCTTGGTTACGGTAGCAAAGGAAGCTGCTTCAACCCACTTTGTGTAGTAATCGATCGCTACTAGGATGAAATGATGCCCGTTGGATGTCGTAGGTCTGATCTCGCCGATCATATCAATGCCCCACATTGCAAAAGGCCAAGGTGCTGTCAAGACGTTCAGAGGAACTGGAGGAACGTGCACCTTATCAGCATAGATCTGGCATTTGTGACACGTCCGAGAATGTTGATAACAATCGGCTTCCATTGTGGACCAGTAGTATCCTTCCCGGAGGATTTTCTTTGCCATGGTATGTCCACTGGAATGCGTCCCAAAGGTACCTTCATGCAGCTCTGCCATGATCCTTTCTGCTTCAGTCTTATCCACACAATGCAGTAAGGTTGAATCATGGTTTCGTTTGTAAAGAATGTCATTACTGAGGAAGAACTTTGCCGCGAACCTTCTCAGAAACTTCTTGTCATTAACGGATGCGCCCTCGGGGTATTCTTGAGCTTCAAGGTACCTCTTCACTTCATGATACCAAGGTTTTTAAGTTACCTCTTCGGTCTCAAGATCACAGCAATGTGCAGGTTCATCCAATTTCCAAATAATGATCCGGGGAGCCTTGTTGTCCCATTTGACTTTGAACATAGAAGACATCGTAGCTAGCGCGTCCGCCAACTGATTCTCTTCTCTTGGGAAGTGTTCAAAGGTTATCTCCTCGAAATGGGGGATCAATTTCAATACATACTCCTTGTAAGGAATAAGATTCGGGTGTTTTGTATCCCACTCGCCTTTGATCTGACTGATCACAAGAGCAGAATCTCCGAAGACACTCAGAAACTTGATCCTTAGGTCAATTGCAGCTCGAAGACCCATGATGCATGCTTCATACTCCGCCGTGTTGTTGGTGCAGTTGAAACATAGTCGGGCGGTAAGTGGAGTATGAGAGCCTTTTGGAGATATGATCACAGCGCCGATACCATTACCCAAAGCGTTTGAGGCTCCGTCAAAGTGCATAGACCATCGGGATCCTTCCTCAGGCCCTTCATCCGGTCCAGGTACTTCACAATCAGTCACTACCATGATATTCTCGTCTGGAAACTCAAAGTTCATAGATTGGTAGTCATCCCTTGCCTGATGTGCCAAATGGTCTGCCAACACACTTCCCTTGATTGCTTTTTGAGTCGTGTACTGGATGTCGTATTCAGTCAAGATCATCTGCCATCTTGCTATTCTTCCGGACAAGGCAGGCTTTTCGAAGACGTACTTTATTGGATCCATTTTTGAAATCAACAGAGTAGTGTGAGTCAACATATACTGTCTCAGTCGGCGAGCAACCCATACCAAAGCGCAGCAAGTTTTCTCGAGCAGTGAGTATCGGGTCTCACAGTCGGTAAACTTTTTGCTAAGGTAATAAATAGCGTGCTCTTTTCGGCCAAACTCGTCATGCTGCCCCAGCACACACCCCATTGAGTTGTCAAGTACTGTTAAGTATAAGATTAGAGGTCTCCCTTCAACCGGTGGCATAAGGATGGGTGGCTCTTAGAGATACTCTTTGATTCTTTCAAAAGCGGCCTGACATTCATCGTTCCAACGTACCACTTGATCTTTCTTCAGTAGCGTGAAGATTGGTTCACAGGTAGCAGTTAGGTGCGAGATGAATCGGGCAATGTAGTTCATCCGTCCTAGAAAGCCTCTGACTTCTTTTTCTGTCTTGGGAACTGGAATCTCTTGTATGGCTTTCACTTTGGCAGGGTCCACCTGAATACCTTTTTCGCTCACGACGAAGCCTAGCAGTTTTCCAGATCTTACCCCGAAGGTGCACTTGTTCGGGTTCAACCTCAGCTTGTACAACTTCAAACGGTCAAACAGCTTCTGTAGATGGTCAAGGTGTTCCTCCTCAGTTTGGGACCTCGCAATCATATCATCGACATATAATTCGATCTCGTGATGGATCATGTCGTGAAACAAAGCAACCATGGCACGTTGGTAGGTTGCCCCAACATTTTTCAACCCAAACGACATGACCTTGTAGCAAAAGGTGCCCCACTGAGTAACAAAAGTGGTCTTCTCCATGTCTTCAGGAGCCATCTTGATTTGATTATAACCGGAGAAACCGTCCATGAAGGAGAATACCTTATGCTGAGTAGTGTTGTCAACCAGGACGTCGATGTGAGGCAGAGGGAAGTCATCCTTAGGGCTCGCCCTGTTCAAATCCATGTAGTTAACACACATTCGGACCTTACCATCTTTCTTCGGCACTGGAACCACATTGGCAACCCACTAAGGGTAAGAAGTCACTGCTAGAAAACCGACGTCAAATTGTTTCATAACCTCAGCTTTGATTTTCTCGGACATCTCTGGACGCATATGACGGACCTTCTGTTTTATCGGAGGGCATTCTTCCTTGGTAGGCAAGTGATGAACCATAATGTCGGTATCCAACCCAGGCACATCCTCGTAAGACCAGGCAAAGATTTCCATGTAGTCATGCAACATCTGAATAAACCGTTGTTTCACACTAGTCTCCAGGTTGGCACCAATCTTGACTTCCTTTCTGTCTGTCTCAGTACCCAGATTTACCGTTTCCACTGGCTCTTCATGTGGCTGAATGGCCCTCTCTTCTTGGAGTAACAGTCTTGCAAGCTCACCAGGCACTTCGCAATCATCTTCACCTTCGTCTTCGGCTAAGTTGATCGGATTTTCGAAGTCATAACTGGCAGTAGCAGAGTCGTTACCAGTGAGATCTAGAGTGGATTGGAACCTGTATATGTGAGTGTGTGTAAATATAGCTGTTTTGCAATATATATAAAGAAAGACAAGGAGCGCAAGATTTGAAATGCAAAAAACGTTCAATGCTTTTATTAATGATATATGAAAATGACACACAAAAGCCCTCACAAATGAAGCCACGGTGCCCCGGGTAGGACACCGGGCCATAAAGTTTCAAATTATTGTCTGTTACAAATTCAAAACAAAGGAGTTCATTACTGAGTGACAAAAGTAATAGGTATGAAGTCTTTCGCAGTCCAGTTGCTTGGTCCACCGTCAGTCGTAGGGTAGATCCAGCTGTCGAATTCAGATTCCTCCACACCCTCTTCAATGGCGTTTACTCCCGAGTTGCTGATGAACACAGGAGGTCTTCCAATATTTGCTTTACGAACAGCCCTCTGAGCTTCTGCAGTGAAGTCCAAACCAAACTTGTCAGTCTTCAGAGTGAAATCAGGAAGTCGTCCCCAATTTGCGCACTCACCCTTCTCAATAACAGCCCGGACATCCTTTAAGGAAGCCATCTTCAAAGGAGAATCTTCGATCACAGTCTCTGCTGATGCCAGTGTCTGAGGAACTTCTTCAAAATGTTTGAAACCCTAAAAGTTAGGTCACAAGTCCAACATTTAAAGTTTGCCCATTTTGCATTTCATGTATTTCCTCAAAATTTCACAAATTTTGCAACTCATAACTTGTTCAATTTTCATCTTTTGAAGGTGATCTTTGACTTTTTGAAAAGCCCCAGATATCCTCTACAATTTCTATTTTTATCATTTTTGTATTTGGATAATTCATCTTGATGTAAGTTGCCTTGACAAAAAGTGTCTTTTTGTTGACTTTTGAAAATGACATGTAATGTATTAGCTCATATCTTTATAATGAAGCATTTTTTGACTTGAGAATAAATAGAAACTAGTTGAGAATTAAATTTCCTTCAAAATGGGCTTTGGTTGGGGAAAAGTTGATGAAGCATGTGAAAGTTATGCTTGGTCAAAGTTTCTCCTAAGGAAACCCTAATTTGACAACTTGTGACTTTTGATGATTTGAGGGCTTTCCTTGACGAATCATGATCAACCCTTTATAAAATTATGAATATCACTTCAAAATGTTTATGTTGACAAAAAAACTCGAAGTTTGACTGTATGTTGACCATAGTTGACTTTTTACCCAATACAATTGATTTTCAATCATCTGAGCCATTGACTGAGCAAACTTGTGATGCAAGACTTGAAACTTGACATGAACATTGTTGAATACCTATGGAGAACCATGGAAATCATTTTAGACCCTTTATACCCAATCTTCCTTGATAAGCACAAAACCCTAGTTATAGACCCTTGGCTTAGAAGGAGCATCTTGACTAGTCAACCCTTGGGATTCTTGAGTGTTTGAGACCTTTAAAAGAATGTCAAGAAGAAAAATGGGAGGAAAATTTTGGGGTACAATAGCTGCCCTTGTTCAATCTTCTTAAACCTTAATAGTTAGATTGGCATGTCCGCCATTCGTGACTAGAAGGTAGAAGATGATTGAACACTTAAGTGCCCAGAAATTTGCACTCGCCGGTGCATGAAGTGACGTTGTTGGTTGGTTATACTGGGAATGGGATTGAAGATGCCATTTGGAGAGATGAAGGAGAATTGTTGGATGGGCTTATAGATTCCATCCAAAGGTAACCGTTGATAGAAGTATCAGAATGATTCGACACTCGAGTTCGACTAGAAGAAGTATCAGAATAAATCTATGCTCGATTTAATCTGAGCCAAAAGATGTCTACGTCTGCTTTCAACTAGGAGAATCATCAGAATAAATCTACACTCGATTTGATCTGATCCAGAAGTTGTCTGCGCCCGTCTTTAACTAGAAGAAGTATCAGAATAAATCTATGTTCGATTTAATCTGAGCTAGAAGATGTCTACACCTGATTCCAATTGGGAGAAGTATCAGAATAAATATATGCTCGATTTAATCTGAGTATGAAGATATTTATGCCTGATTTCAACTGGAAGAAGTATCAGAATAAATCTATGCTCTATTTAATCTGAGCCATAAGAGGTTTACGACCGTCTTCAACTGGGAAAAGTATCAGAATAAATCTACGCTAGATTTAATCTGAGCCAGAAGATGTCTACGAGTGTCTGCAACTGGAAGAAGAATCAAAATAAAACTACGCTCGATTTAATCGGAGTTAGAAGATGATTACGTCTGTCTTTAACTGGAAGAAGTATCAGAATAAATCTATGCTTGATTTAATCTGAGCCAGAAAATATCTACGTCCGTCTTCAACTAGAAGAAGTACCAGAATAAATCTACGCTTGATTTAATCTGAGCTAGAATCTATTTATGCTCGAATTTAATTCGAAGAAGTATTAGAATAAATCTACACTCAATTTAATCTGAGCCAGAAGATGTCTATGCTCATCTTTAACTGGAAGAAGTATAAGAATAAATCTACGCTTGATTTAATCTAATTCGGAAGATGTCTACGCCCGTCTTTAATTGGAAGAAGTATCAGAATAAATCTACGCTTAATTTGATCTGAGCTAGAAGACGTTTAAACCTGAATTTAACTGGAAGAAGTATCAGAATGAATCTATGCTCGATTTAATCTGAGCCAGAAAATGTTTATGTCCAATTTCAACTAGAAGAAGTATCAGAATAAATCTATGCTTTATTTAATCCCAGCCAGAAGATTTTTACGATCGTCTTCAACTGGAAGAAGTATCAGAATGATTCTATGCTCGATTTAATTTGAGCCAGAAAATGTTTATGACCGATTTTAGCTGGAAGAAGTATCAGAATAAATCTATGATTGATTTAATCTGAGCTGGAAGATTTTTACGACTGTCTTCAACTGGAAGAAGTATCAGAATAAATCTAGTCTTGATTTAACCTGATCCAGAAGACGTCTATGACCGTTTTTAACTGGAAGAAGTATCAAAATAAATCTACGCTTGATTTAATCTGAGCCAGAAGATGTCTACGACCGTTTTCAACTAGAAGAAGTGTCAGAATAAATCTATGCTTAATTTAATCGGAGCCAGAAGATTTTTACGACCGTCTTCATCTGAGCTAGAAGATGTCTCTTTGAGAACGACCCTCTTAGGAAACTTCTTAAGTAGCCATTTGTCAGAAGTATCCTTTGAGAAGGCCGCCTAGTCATATAAGTGGTTGATGATGTTTGTCTGTTGATTGATCTTTCTTGGAAAGGTAAAGAATTAGCTGTATGAAATGTCATGATGTATGAAATGCATTGCATAATGATGTTCTCAAAATAAATAAGACCATGCTACATGCGTTTCGCATGCACATGCTATGATAGTTGCAAATAATGTATGAATGTGAAATGTTGTTAAAGTGTATTTGTAAACCCGAGCAACATCTTTGTCCAGGAAAATAAATCCCTGACTGTTACTGGGGATGAAGAGTATGTGTATCTCCAATCTTAATGGGTTTTCCTGCTTTTTGTTTGAGGAAACTCCACTGGAGGATTTGATTCCTGTTTGGGGAGAAGAGTCCAAGAACATTGGTCGTTCACTGCTCTACTGGGGTATTTTGTTTTTAGAGACCCTGACTTTGGATAAAAGAGATGGATAACCTTTCGAGGTGTTGCCTAACCGAGTTTTTGATATGGATACCGACTCGTCTGGAAAGAATAAGGTTGAACAATATCTGATCCAGTTTCAGATTCAGTAGCAACTCTCTGGGGATAGAAAACTGGAATGTCCTTTACTGGAGGCGGAAAACTTGCCGGTAATTTGTGGTAGAAGCAGACTCAAGCTGGGGAGACTATACCCTGTTGGGGAAATGAACCTTGTTTGGGAAATAAACCCTATTGACGGAGAAATACTTTGCTGAGAAAACATCCTTGCTGAGGAAATGAGCTTTGTTGGAGAAAAGAAATCTGCAGGGTTTTTTACAGTTTTGGAGGAATAAACTCAGACGGGGAGGAGAATTTCTATAAACTGTATTGATTGAAACTCCGTAGGTGGGAGATATTTACGGGAAAATATTAGATTTCTTTATTTGCTAGGGGAATTTGCTGGTGAGTATGATCAGACTACTCTGTGGGGATGATCCCATGGAAGTGGCTCTGTAGGGATTTATGGGCGGCTTGAACGTTATCCCAACTCCTAGAGTCTTGAGTAAATGCTTATTCCTGTTTTTATGCATATATTTTTTGACAGTTAATCATATTCATATGCATATGCTTATTCAATTTTAGTCATTGGACGTTTTTGCAAACGAAACAGAAAAAGTAAAAAACAAAAAGTTTGAATTCTGAAATTTGTATTTTGATTGATAGTTTGCCCATGAACAGGTGATTTTATACAAAGAGACATAAATCCTAGTAAGAGGAAATTTTCGTGAACTGAAAAGAGTACAAATTGAAAACAAAACATATAGCTATGTGGGAATGATCTCGTCGGATTCCAACTCTGCTATTGCCCCTATGTCTTCAAGCATCTCATCCCTCGCTGTCAAAATAAGTTGATTGAACTGATATGTACCATTTGAACTTGATGTTGGTAATAAAGTTTGTTGTCAGTGATCCAACGGGACATAGTCGTACGCTTTTAATCCCTAACTTTTTCCTAGACCGCCCTTTCGAGTTTTCAGTCCACCGGGATACTGTTTTTTGCCCAAGCCGCCTCTTCAGTTTTTCGGCTTGCCAGGTGTACAATCTTTTATATATATCCCTAATTTTTGCACGAACCCTTTTGGTTTGTTGGGATGCCCTTATTTTTGCCTAGGCCAGTCAATCTAGCGAGTCGTTTTCATGCATAGTATCTTTTGACTATGTCCGAATTCACAGGGTGCAGGAATTCTTCACCGTCCATGGTGGTCAATATCATAGCACCGCCAGAAAATATTTTCTTGACAACAAATGGCCCCTCGTAGGTGGGAGTCCATTTTCCCTTGGGATTACCTTATGGTAGAATGATACGCTTTATTACCAAGTCACCATCCTGATGTACCCGATGCTTGATCTTCTTGTTGAATGCCTTGACCATACATTTTTTATACATCTGACCGTAACAGACAGCCGCAAGCCTCTTCTCATCAATAAGATTTAACTGGTCTTACCTGGTCAGGATCCACTAATCTTCGTCTAAGTCTGCATATTTCATAATTCTCAAGGAAGGAATCTGAACTTGGACAAGTAGGACAACTTCCATACCATAGACCAGAGAGAATGGGGTTTCCCCAGTTGATGTTTGAGCTGAAGTGTGATAGCCTTGGAGAGAAAATGTTAACATCTCATGCCAATCTTTGTTGGTCACAACCATATTTTGTATAGTCTTCTTAATATTTTTGTTGGCGGCTTCCACGACGTCATTCATCTTTGGTCGATACGGAGAAGAGTTGTGGTGCTTGATCTTGAACTGAATGCAAAGTTTAGTGATCATAGTAATGTTAATATTGGTACCGTTATCCGTGATGATTTTCTAGGGGATTCCATACCGACAGATAAGATTATGTTTGATAAACTGGGTGACCACATTCTTAGCAACAGAGGCGAACGAGGCTACTTCAACCCACTTTATAAAGTAATCAATGGTGATGAGAATGAATCGATGTCCGTTAGAGGCAGTAGGTTTGATTTCTCCGGTCATGTCAATGCCCCACATTGCAAATGGCCAAGGAGTAGTCACGAAGTTCAGAGGAACCAGAGACACATGAACTTTATCAGCATAAATTTGACACTTATGACAAGTTCTAGAGTGGTGGTGACAGTCGGTTTCCGTATTCGACCAATAGTAACCTGCCCTCAAGATCTTTTTAGCCATAGATTACCCACTGGGGTGAGTACCAAATATGCCTTCATGCATATCTTGCATAATTTCCTTTGCTTCCTTCTTGTCCATACAACAAAGTAGAGTCGAATCATGATTGCGCTTGTATAGAATTCTGTTGCTCAAGAAGAACTTATCCAAGAACCTCCATAGGAATTTCTTGTCATTGATTGATGCCCCCTCTGGGTATTCTTGAGCCTCAAGGTACCTCTTTACTTCATAGAACCAAGGCTTTTCTTCTACTCCATCAACATCAATTTCATAGCAGTGTTCCGGTTCGTCGAATCTTTTAATGGTAATTCTGAGAGCTTCATTGTCCCATATGACCTTGAACATGGATGACATGGTAGCTAATGCGTCCACCAATAGATTCTCTTCTCTTGGGATATGCTCAAAAGTAATCTCTTCAAAATACAGAATTAGAGTTAGCACATGTTCTCGGTAATGGATAAGATTCAGATGCTTCGTATCCCATTCTCCCTTGTCCTGATTGGTCACCGGGGCTGAGTCTCCATATACGCCTAATAACTTGATTCTCAAGTCAATAGCAGCTTTAATTCCCATGATGCACGCTTCATACTCAGCCATATTATTGGTACATTCAAAGCAAACTCTGGCAGTGAAGGGCATGTGACAACCCTGAGGAGAGGTAATTACAATATCGATTTCATTGTAAAGTGAGTTAGAAGCTCCATCGAAAACTATAGTCCATCAGGATCCTGGCTCAGGTCCTTCATAGGGTCCAAGTTCTTCACAATCTCTTACTAACATAATGTTCTCGTTCGGGAGTTCGAATTTCATAGACTGATAGTCGTCTACAGCTTGATGTGCCAAATGATCTGCCAATATACTTCCTTTGATTGGTTTTTGAGTGTTATACTAAATGTCATATTCTGTTAAGACCATTTGCTATCGGGATATTCTTCTGGAGAGAGCTGGCTTCTCGAATATGTACTTGATGGGATCCATTTTAGAGATTAACAAGGTAGTATGGGTCAGCATATAATGTCTTAGTCGGTGAGCAGCCCATGCCAAAGCACATCAAGTTTTTTTGAGTAGTGAATATCTTGTTTCACAGTCGGTAAACTTTTTGCTAAGGTAGTATATTGCATGTTCTTTTCAACCAGACTCGTCATGCTGCCCCAGTACACACCCCATTGAGTTCTCTAGCACTGTTAGGTACATCACTAGAGGCCTTCCTTCAACTGGTGGCATCAGAATCAAAGGTTCTTGTAAATACTCCTTTATTTTATCAAAGGCTATTTGACAGTCGTCGTTCCACCTTACTACTTGATCTTTTTTTAACAATTTAAAAATTGGTTCAAAAGTAGCAGTCAGATGGAAAATGAATCGGGCAATGTAATTCAGTCGTCCTAAGAAACCTTTGACTTCCTTCTCGATACGGGGAGTCTGTATTTTTTGAATAGCTTTAACTTTTGCAGGATCAACCTCAATACCTTTACCACTGACGTCGAAACCCAAGAGTTAAGCGGATCTCACCCAAAAAGTGCACTTGTTCGGATTTAACTTCAGTTTGTACTTCTTCAGTCTTTCAAACAATTTATGCAGATGATCAAGATGCTATTATTTAGTCCGTGACCTTTCTATCATGTCATCAACGTAGACCTCTATCTCATGGTGAATCATGTCAATAAATAAGGCTACCATGGCACGCTGATAAGTTTCCCCAACATTTTTCAACCCAAAAGGCATGATCTTATAGCAAAAAGTTCCCCACTGTGTGACAAAGGTAGTTTTCTCCATGTCTTCTGGTGCCATCTTGATCTGATTATAACCCGAGAAACCATCCATGAAGGAGAATACCTTGTGTTGAGCGGTGTTATCGACCAGAACATCAATATGTGGAAGCGGGAAGTCATCTTTGGGGCTCGGTCTGTCCAAATCCTGGTAGTCTACGCACATACGTACCTTGCCGTCTTTCTTTGGAACCAGAACAACATTAGCACCCCATTAAGGATATGACATCACTGCTAAGAAATCTGTGTTGAATTGCTTCATAACCTTGAATTTGATATTTTCTGACATTTCAGGATGCATGTGACGAACCTTTTGCTTAATCGGAGAACAACCCTCTTTCATTGGCAGACGGTGAACCACAATACCAGTAAAGCCCTGGCATGTCTTTGTATGACCAAGCAAAGATTTCAACATATTCGTGCAACATCTGAATCAACCTGTTCTTAACACTACTCTCTAAGTTGGCGCCTATCTTGACTTCTTTTTTCTCTATCTCGGTACCCAAGTTTACAACTTCGACATGCTCTTCATGTGGTTGGATAGACTTTTCTTCTTGTATTAAGAGTCTGGCCAGTTCTCTAGGTATTTCACCATCTTCCTCACCTTCGTCCTCGGCTTGGTAGATCAGATTTTCAAAGTCATAAGCGACAATAGAATAATTGTTATCAACGAGATCCAAAGTGGATGAGGATCTACAATGTAGTGTGTGGGTGTGTGTAAGAACACATAGCTATTTGAAAATGCAATAAGATAAAATAAAAATAGAGATCACAAAATTCAATTGCAAAATGTCCAATGCATTTATTGAATGAACAATGTTTATGAATTATCAACCCTTAACAAATTAACCATTGTGCCCCGGGTAAGACACAAGGTTTAAAGTCAATGTTTATTACATAACCAAAATATTTTAAAAGCAATAAGACAAGAATGCAACTATTACTCCTGACTAGAGGAGATAGGGAAGATGTCTTATGCTTTCTAATTATCAAGTCCATCACTTTTGGTAGGGAATATCCAAATGTCGAAATCACAATCACTGTCAGCATCTTTTATGGAGTTGACTCTATTATTGTTGATGCAGAACAAAGGTCTTCCAGCTCGAGCGTGAAGAATAATCCTTTGACCTTCTGCAGTAAAGCCCAAACCAAACTTGTCAGATTTATAAGGAATATTAGGAAGCTGACCCCAAATAGTACAACCACCTTCTTCTATAGTTGCTTTGGCATCTTTCAAAGAATCCATCTTACGAGGAGTCTTGGTAGTCTTTGGAATGGCAGAAAATCTTTATTAGCAGCAGGGGAAATCACTTTAAAAGTCTGACAAGGAGTCTCGATGAATTCTCCGTCCATCTCCATGTAACGGAATGAATTCAGATGGCTGACCATGTATTCCTCTTCTCCGCAGATAGTAACAACCTTGCCTTTCACAAGATACTTTAATTTTTGGTTCAAGGTAGAAGTGATGGAACCTTCCCCATGGATCCAGGACATCCCAATAGACAAGAATAATTTGGCTGGATGTCTATTACATAGAAAGTGGACTTAAATATTTGTGACCCACTTTGATTGGGAGGTCCACTTCTCCATGCACCATTCTTCTGGACCCGTCAAAGGCTCGAACATTGATATTACTGGGTGTGATCGGTGGAAATAGAACTGACTGTTTTTTAATGCTGGTTCGCGAAATATCGCGGTAAGCAAGAGTCGCCACCGTCTTTTATTTTCTCCAACAAGGAAAGGACAAAAGCACAGCAAAATTCCTTTTCGAGATGTTTCTCGGTTCGGGAGGTAGATTATAGAAAGGGAAGGTGTTAGCACCCTTTCTATCCGTGGTTATCCACGGGCTCTTAGGTACTTGCTCACTATGTTTTCAAAAGAGTTTGCTTTTCTTGTGTATGTGGGTTTTGAAAAAGTTTAGTTTGAAAACTTCTAGGTAACTCTTGTATCAGTCCTCAAGAGTGTATGAAGTATTTGTTTGAAAACTTTTTGAAAGTGTAGGTGCGAAAAGTGGTTTTTTGAAAGAGCAAGTATCTAAGAACCTCTACCTACTCAAAAGAAATTAAGCTGTGTAAATGTCCTTTAGACAGTACCATCCCACTATTGAGAAGTAGGTAGCACCGTCGTTAGAGTTATTCGGGTCAATTCGATTATAGGGACATGTGTGGTCACCAAAGCAATAGTAGGACACCTTAGCGGTAACCCTAATGTCCTAGATCCTTTTTATCCGAGGCAACCGTTTCGAGGCAACTTGGATCTTTAGACAGGAGGGCGACCTCTAAAACACCTTATACTCAATGACCACGTTGAGGCAACCAAGTGAGGCGTACCCTAGGAGTGGCATGTGCACGTGTGTTAGGATTCAGTTTATGTTTATCTTTGCACATGTTTTTTTGTGAGCTACGAGTTGATTTTATTTTTCAGGCAAGTCTTGTCATGCATAGTTAACAGTTAATAATTTGCGGAAAATAAATTGCGGAAAGTAAATCTACGCTATTACAAGGCGTCGGGTATTTACATCGCCAAAAACATAACCCTTGCAAAGTAAAGTGCGAGAAAATAAATAAAGCGATAAAAAGGCCTAATTATCTATTACATTCTCGGAGCAGATACATAAATATGATCAAAATAATAATGCGCGAAAGGAAATTGAATCAGGAAAAGTCTTTAGGGTTTTGACCCTTTTTGAGGAAAGAATGGAAATTTGGTCCTTTTTGCAATTAAGTAAACCTAATTCTAATTGATTAATTAATTAAAAGAAAAAAATATTTTTTATGTTTTTTATGAAAATAAAATAAAAAGATTAAAATTGTCAAAAGAAAAACCTAATTCTAGATTGATTTTATTTATTGTGAAAAAGATTAAAGTTAACCTAATTAACTAAATTAATTATATTTAGAATTTATTTATAAAAATAATTAATAGTGAAATTAATACATAATAATAACAATAAAAATATTTACATTTTAATTTTCTGAATTTATTGTGAAAATATAATTTGTGAGGTAATTAAATAATAATAATAATAATTATAATTAATAAAAATAATTAAATAGAAATTAAAATAGAAAAGAAAAAAGAATAAAGGAACCAGGGGTGCTGGGCCAGCTTTGGGGGTGAAGAAGCAATTTCCAGGCCCATTAACATCAAGCCTTTCTGACTTTCTGGACTTGTCTACGCGTGGGTTGACCAGGAACATGGTGTTCATCATCTTTTGGCCACTGGATTGGAATGTGAAGACACATGGCAGGCTGAGGCGTGAGGTTCATGGTGGAACACGTTGGGAATCCTGCACATGAACATATGAAACAAAATAAGATAAGGGTTTTGGGTGGACCTGTAACTAGCCAGGAAAGTTATTTACATGAAGAGTTTGAAGATCAACACCTGTAACAGGCTAGAAAATTATCTTTCACTCTCAGGTCAGAGATCTACACCTGTATCCAGCCAAGAAAGCTATCTCGACCAACCTTTTTTTAAGTTCCGGATCAACACCTGTATCTAGCCAGGAAATATCTGTGAGCGATTGATTGTAGATTCGATACCTGTAACTAGCCAGGAAAGTTATCTACATGAAGAGTTTGAAGATCAACACCTGTAACAGGCTAGGAAATTATCTTTCACTCTCCGGTCATAGATCTACACCTGTATCCAGCCAGGAAAGCTATCTCGACCAACCTTTTTTTAAGTTTCGGATCAACACCTGTATCTAGCCAGGAAATATCTGTGAGCGATTGATTGTAGATTCGATACCTGTAACTAGCTAGGAAAGTTATCTACATGAAGAGTTTGAAGATCAACACCTGTAACAGGCCAGGAAATTATCTTTCACTCTCAGGTCAGAGATCTACACCTGTATCCAGCCAGGAAAGCTATCTCGACCAACCTTTTTTAAGTTCCGGATCAACACCTGTATCTAGCCAGGAAATATCTGTGAGCGATTGATTGTAGATTCGATACCTGTAACTAGCCAGGAAAGTTATATACATGAAGAGTTTGAAGATCAACACCTGTAACAGGCCAGGAAATTATCTTTCACTCTCAGGTCAGAGATCTACACCTGTATCCAGCCAGGAAAGCTATCTCGACCAACCTTTTTTTAAGTGCCTGATCAACACCTGTAACTAGCCAGGAATTATCTGTGAACGACCGATTGTAGATCTACACCTGTAACTAGCCAGGAAAGTATCTACATGAAGAGATTGAAGATCAATACCTGTAGCAAGCCAGGAAATCATCTTTCTTTCTCAGGTCAGAGAGTAATACCTGAAACCAGCCAGGAAAGCTATCTCCTAGACCAACCTCTTTTAAGTTCCAGATCAACACCTGTAACTAGCCAGGAAATATCTGTGGACGACAAGTCAGGGATTAATACTTGAAACTATACAGGAAAACTATCTCATCGGCCAACCTTCTTAAGTTCCAGATTAAAACCGGTAACTAGCCAGGAAATATCTGTGGACGACGGATTGTAGATTAATACCTAAAACCAGACAGGACAACTATCTACCTGACCATCATGAAGTAACCCTACACCGGTTCCTTCTCTCCCAAGATACAGTTTTACACGGACTCATCGTCAGGCAACCCCACACAAGTTCCTTCTTTCAACTTACCAAGTCACAATTCAACAAGCATTTCCAGATGGCATCTGTAAGCCCATTCCTGACAAGATTCTATCACATCTCCATATGGCATCTATAAGCCCATCCTCCTATCCATCATATCTCCAAATGGCATCTGTAAGCCCATTCCCGACATCACATTGCTGATACTACACCATGCGAGTGCAAATTTCTGGGCACTTTAGTGTTCAATCATCTTCCACCTTTGGATCACGAAAGGCACGCAAGCCAATCTACATACTAAGGTCTAAGAAGATTGAACAGGGGCAACTGTTGTACCCCAAAATTTTCCCTCCCATATCTCTCAAGATTTGTCAAGACTGATTCTCAAATTGCTCAAGATTGCTCAAGGATTGCACAGTCCAAATACCTCCTAAGCCAGCTGAAATTAGGGTTTTGGTTCTTTCAAGGAATTTGAGGTTTTAAATGGCTCAATCAAGTCTCATAAGCCTCTATACATTCTCAAGCACCTACATGCCAAGTTTCAAAACTCACAGTGCCAAATTTGCACAATCAAAAGCCCTATTTGATCCACAGTCAACTATAGGGGCAAAATAGTCATTTTGAAGTCAAAAGTCAGAATTTTTGGTCAACATCTTATTTTGAGTCCACAATCATCATTTGATCAAGTCTTGATCATGATTCCACAAGAATGGCTCAAAAATCATCAAGATGCAAAAAGTTACTATTTTTGGACAGCAGAAAAGTCAACTGTATCTTGACCAGGGCATAACTTTTTCATGGTTCATCAGAAAAATCCCATCCAATTCTCATTTTGAAGGGGATGACATTTCCTACAATCCATCTTCACATTCCAAGTCCAAGAAATGCTCTCACAAAAAGTTATCAATTTCTACATTATAGGTCAAATTCAAAAGTCAACAAAAATGCACTTTAAGTCAAAGGCCATAACTTGGGATTGGTAAATCCAAATGACATGGGACCAAAGGAATTGGTTAGAGGACTTCAAGACCTTTCCAAAATGTCCAAGAATATGTTCATATGATCAAAATTGAGCAAGATATGCATTGGAGAAGTTGGGAAATTTTTGTGAATTTGCAAAAGTCAACTTTGCTCAAAACACCTTGTTTTTGCTAATGGGCCTCAAATCTCTTCTTGAAAATTTATCCATGGCCTATGCACGACCCATCAAGCTTAATTGAATTTATTTTCTTATTTTTTATTAATTAATTGGATTTTTTATCAATATTAATTCATTTAATTAATTTAAATTGTTGGAAATACAAAGATTTGATTTTTCAATCTTTTTGTGAAGCAAGTGTGACCTAAAAAGGCTGGCAATTTCGTGTACAAATAAAATATGCAAGAATCTCCAAAATTGGCAACTTTTTCCAATCATGAAAATACAAAAAGATTTGATTTCCAATCAAATATTCAAACATCAATTCCATGGATTTTTGCTCAAGATTCTGACCTAATTCCATTCTCCTATATATACACAAGCAAACCCTGATCATGCACACGTGAAAGAGCTGCAGAAAAAGCCATAACCATATTGAGGAAATTCAAGAAAATTGCAAAACTGATTTCTATATTCCAGGGCGATTTAAAGACTTTTGTTGATTCTAATCAATTGCAGGAGTTCTCAGGGACGTTTTGCAATCAAAACCAGGCCTTAAAGCTACAAGAATCGCTCTAAACAGTTTGACGGTTTGCCACTTTTTTTTCATAATCGTAACTTGTGATTCATAAGCATTTAACATGATTTCTTGATCGTTTTGTGTTGCTAGGGACTGTACAAAGCTAATGGTATAGTTTAATTGCATTGAAACGCCATAAATCCAAAGATGCCATGGTTGAATTTTAAGGTTCATAAGCTTTCAAATTAGGGCTTTGCAATCCAGGAAAAATTAGGCCTTATAAGACTTATACCTGAATTCGTTGAAATCAGACGAACATGATTCTATCCTCGCGCAATATTTATGTACCCTGTATTTCTATTCGCTATTTTTTGTCAAGATGAATAGTGGGGGTTAAAAACCCCCGCTATCTAATGTTATAATTGCAGGTACAAGGAAGAAGATGAGGACGTGTTGATACGTGGTTGGTTCGTTTGAAAAGGCGCGCGTGTTTTTGTTTTTACAGCATATGAATTGATTTATATATATATATTATATTTACTTGTTATTATATTATCAGATGCGCGTTCTAGTTCAATTGGCAAAGGCGTGAGAGCATTAACCATTGGGACCTGGGTTCGAATCCCAGGTCCCCCAAAATACTTGTTTCTATTTTTTCTTCACATAATCATATGCAGCTTTCTAGGATATGTCCTACCATGCGCTTCAAATATCCAGGTGCCATGTGTCTAAGACTCAAATCCAATGGTCCAAAGCTGGATGACCATCATACTCCTAGTCAACACACGCGTAGACAATCATTAAAGTCAAACAGGCTTGAGAGATTAATGGGCCAGAAATTTCTAAAAATACCTCCTAAATGGGCCAACACCCTCCCTGGTTTCTTTTTATTCTTTTATATTTTTTCCATTTAATTATTTTACTTTTAATAATAATAATAATTATTATTTAGTTAACTCACAAATTAATTATTTTCATGATAAATTCAGAAAAATATAATATTTTTATTATTATTATTATTTATTAATTTCACCTTTAATTTATTATTTTTGTAAATAAATACTAACAAAGATTAATTTAGTTAATTAGGTCAATTTTAACTTTTTGTTTCACAATAAATAAAATCCATGTAGAATTAGGTGAATTTTTTTTATTAATAACCAAGTATTAAAAAAATATTTCGCAAATAACCGGGTTTCGGAAAAAATTACGCAAATAACCATGTTTGAGATGGCTCCACAAAGGAGGAGCCATCTCATTTGGCGCATGCACCTAGGGTTTTGCCCTAGGCGCCATCTCACTTGGCGCCTCCATTGGCTTTTAGCCAAGTGAGATGGCGCATTCTCCTTAAAAAGGAGAGGAGGCGCCATCTCACTTGACGCCTAGGGCAAAACTAGGGTTTTTTGCTGTTTTATAAATAATTCGTCCGTTTCTTTGAAATTTCTCACACTTTCTCGCACTGTATTTTTATTTTGTACTCCCTTATTTACGTAATGACGTCGCCTATGATTTTTAGCAGAGATGGTTACGTTATATTCTCCGCCACGAAACCTGCGATGAAAATGAAATTCTGGCACATTCACTCCATGGAGCGTCTGAAGCGGGAGTTGATGCGGTGGCTAGATGGAGACATCGTCGAGGGGGAAAAAATTCGAAGGATCCAGCGAAAACGAACAACAACCTCGTATGCCACAGGAAGACCTAATGTGTGGTTGGAGGAAGTCAAAACAGACAGTGATGTAATGATGATGATGCATGGGTCAGATGAAATTGTGTTAACAGTTGTAATTTCCTAGATTGATTATCGTTAATCATTGTTGTACGCAAAAACCCTAATGTAATTTCCTATATTGAATTTCTTAAATTGTGTGAACATTTTTATTAACGGAAAACCCATAATGTTTACAACACAAATATTAAAAAGATTTATTGTATTACAAAATTTATGTGGTCGAGCCAGACGCCCGATTCGGACAGTTTTTGCAATTGTGTCCGACCTGACGGCATAAACCACACTTTCTTTCCAACCTGTCAAGATCGTCCATTTCTGTTGTTATGCGCCTGCTTTTGGGACGACCCTTCTTGTTCCTTCGCATTTGGCCAAATGGGGTGGCGACACCATTCAATTTTGTACTATTTCGCCAAGTGAGATGGCGCCTCCCTTACTGTCCAATAATATTACATGCATGGGCTTATGCTGCCACCTAGCCTGGCCCTATTCTACACACATAAATGTTTTGTCTAAGCCTGCCACCCATCTACTCCAATGGCCTTGCATGCAACAGAGAAAGGAATCCCAAAGGCTGTCACGTAGCCTGAGCCAATGCTGTAAAACGTGACACCTCTTATTCGCCAAATGGGGTGGCGACACCATTCATTTTTGTACTATTTCGCCAAGTGAGATGGCGCCTCCCTTACTGTCCAATCGTGATACATGCATGGGCTTATGCTGCCACCTAGCCTGGCCCTATAATACACACATTAATGTTTTGTCTAAGCCTGCCACCCATCTACTCCAATGGCCTTGCATGCAACAGAGAAAGGAATCCCAAAGGCTGTCACGTAGCCTGAGCCAATGCTGTAAAACGTGACACCTCTTATTCGCCAAATGGGGTGGCGACACCATTCATTTTTGTACTATTTCGCCAAGTGAGATGGCGCCTCCCTTACTGTCCAATCGTGATACATGCATGGGCTGCCACCTAGCCTGCAAGAGTGACACCTTACATTATTTGTAAATGCATGCATGCATATGTGTAACTCCCTAAGCATGCAAATGTGACACCTCGCAGGCATGCAACCACTACATCAAAATTATTTGCCTATAAATACATACCTTATGAAACATCTCTCACACTCACACAACTCTCACTCTCTGCTACGGAATATTTCTTAAGTCTATCATACTCTCTATTTCTTCCTAAGTCTTTCATTCTCTCAAGCGTTCTGAAGAATGGCCCTTCTAACAATGGGAGAAACTCACAGAGGCACAAGGGAAAACATTGCTGCATTTGTAAGTCTCTTCTTTGGTTATACATTTTCATACTTTAAAAAACGTGTTGTTCATCTTAATTAATCTTACTCTTGTTTAATTATGATCTCAGGATACACAAAGATTCAGAATCCGTTCGCACAAATACCTGGCTCCCGACCCTTTCATCGTCCCTTATCTGGAATATGCAGGTTTTGGACACGTGATAAAGATCTCCAACTGCACCATTGACTCCAAATTCATCCTTGCAATGTTGGAGAGGTGGAGACCGGAGACCCATACATTTCACCTACCAATAGGTGAATGTACCATCACTCTCGAAGATGTGTACATGCTACTGGGCCTCCCTATTGACGGTAAAGCGGTGAACGGGTCGGTTCAACAACCCAACTCACAGTGTGAGGAACTGTTAGGTAGGGACATGGTAGAAGGTGGTGGAGCAAGAGGGCAGGGAATACTACTCACTGACCTGAAACGGCATTATGCAAGTATGGAATTAAATGAAAATTCCTCAGAGAATGACCGAGTAGTAAAAGCCCGAACTTATATTATGATACTTTTTGGTACTTTTTTATTTTCCGAAAGTACGGGAAATAGTGTAAATTTCATGTACTTACATTTACTAACAAATTTTGATAAAACTAGAAAATTTAGTTGGGGTTCTGCAGTATTAGCCCACCTGTACAGTTCCTTGTGCAAAAACGCAGTCAAGGAAAAATGTACATTTTATGGGTGCGCATTTTTACTACAAGCCTGGGGTTAGTGGAGGATGGAGTCCTTAAACCCCATCAACAACAACACTTTTGGTTTCCCTTACGCAACAAAGTAAGTCATTAAGTTATAACATTTATAACTATTCTTCTCTTTCCAAAATATATGCTAAAAATAACATGTTTCTCATTTCCTATAGGTACTGCGTGAGGGGTATGGATTACGGCAAGAATCCCAGATTCAATGTCGCACTCTACCGGAATCTGTTGGATCACTTAGGCCCAAATGACGTAAGTCGTAGCTTTTAACTTTTGTTCATTTTAATTATTTATACATTACTTTTGCGCTTACCTGATTTAAATTTTATCGCAGTTCGTCTGGAGACCATATTTGGGTTTGGACCATTCTCCAAATCCAGAGGATGCAGCAACTTGGACTGCAAAGACTGCACTCATTCGGTTCAACATTGTGGAGATGCACCACAACGACCGTGTGAAGATGCAGTTCAGAATGATCCAAGACATACCAAGTGATCCAACAGATTTGTCCCCCTGGCATCTAAAAAGGGTCGACGCCCAGTGGAATCTAACCAACTGGAAAGACTTTGCTCCAAAATGGTGTAAAATGTGGCAAAGGCGTCACCGCTACATCTTGCAATCCCCTATTTTCCTTACTCAAGGTAACATGCGACACACCGATCAATATATGTCGTGGTACAGGTCGGTTAGTAACCCAGATATGCACGTGTCTCATCCGAGGTACTTGGTTGACCCACGCACACAATGGGCACAACCCTCGATTCCCCACCAACAAACCCAAAATCCATCAACCTCAAACCAACCCCCTAGAAGAAACAGACCAAAAAACACACAACCACATTCCCCACCACAACACAACTACAACCAAATGCCGTACTACCAACCACAGTCACCGCCAAACTACCAATACCCAGATATGCCTCAAACCCAACCACAATACCAACCCCAATACCAGCAAACCCACATACCCCATACACAATTTCAGTCTTCCACATATCCCAATATGGGGCCCTCAACATCCAGCCTTAGCCCTGATATGGGAATGTCAGAAGATTATGACCAACCCGACCAAACCTACCATCAACCACCATATCACCAAACAACCCAACATCCACAGTACCAAACACCCCAAGATCCATTTCCTTTCTACCCCCCATACTCAGACGACCAATGCTACCGACCAACCATGGAACCCCACCCACCGCCAACACGACCAAACTTCGAGGGTATGGGTAACCGACTGTACCAGAGCGGATCTTCGAGATATGGAGATCTTACTGATTTTATGGATTTGGATCGCATTGACTTCGCTGGGCCATCGACCTTGCCGCAACAGGAAACGAGACGGCACCCAGCAAGAGAAAGGCGAGGACAGGGATGCGAAACTGGGGGTCATTACCGGGTTCCTGGGGATCATTGATGTATCTTTTTTTTTTCCAGTATTTTTTGTATCTTTTTTTTTACTGTTATTTAAATGTAAAACAGTTCAATGTAATTATTTTTTATCAAATAAAAAATCAATTTTTTTTATCTCTGTCTAATACGCAACGCGCAGGAAAGAAAAAAAAATTTTTTTTTTTGGACCTAACTTTGAACATAGGCGCCATCTCACTTGGCTTAGGGCTTGCCATTTGCCCTTAGGCGCCAAATGAGATGGCGCCTCCCTTATAAAAAGAGGAGGATGCGCCAAATGAGATGGCTCCTCCTTTATGGAGCCATCTCAAACATGGTTATTTGCGTAATTTTTTCCGAAACCCGGTTATTCGCGAAATATTTTTTTAATACTTGGTTATTAATAAAAAAAATTCGAATTAGGTTAATTAATATATTTAACTATTTTATTTTATTTTCATTAAAAACATAAAAAACATAAAAAACATATCTTTTAATTAATTAATTAGTTTTAGGATTAATTTAGTTAAATGCAAAATAACCAAAAATTCATTCTTTTCTCAAAAAGGGTCAAAACCCTAAGGACTTCTCCGATGCAATTTTATTTCGCGCATATTATTTTTGATCATATTTATGTATTTTCTCCGAGGATGTAATAGCGTTAATTAGGACTTTTTATCGCTTTCTTTATTTTCTCGCATTTATTTTCCAAGGGTTTGTTTTTGGCGATGTAAATACCCGACGCCTTGTAATAGCGTAGATTTACTTTCTGCAATTTACTTTCTGCAACTATTAAATGCTAGATGTATGTTAATTAGGCTATGCATGACAAGAATTGTTCTCAAAATAAAATCAAAACGTAGCTCACCATGACATGTGCAAAGATAATTTAACTGAATCCTGACACACTCGCACATGCCACTCCTAGGGTACGCCTCACTTGGTTGCCTCGACGTGGTCATTGAGTATAGGGTGTTTTAGAGGTCTCCCTCCTGTCTAAAGATCCAAGTTGCCTCGAAACGGTTGCCTCGGATAAAAAAGGATCTAGGACATTAGGGTTACCGCTAAGGCGTCCTACTATTGCTTTGGTGACCACATGTCCCTATAATCGAATTGACCCGAATAACTCCAATGACGGTGCTAGCTACTTCTCAATGGTAGGATAGTACTGTCTAAAGGACATTTACACAGCTTAATTCCTTATAGTAGGTAGATTTCTCCTGGGTACTTGCTCTTTCAAAACAAAAAATACTTTTCGCACCTACACTTTTCTGACAAAAGTTTTCAAACAACACTTCATACACTCTTAAGGACAGATACAAGAGTTAAATCGAAGTTTTCAAACAAACTTTTTCAAAACCCACAAACACCAGAAAAGCAAACAATTTTTGAAAACATAGTGAGCAAGTACCTAAGAGCCCGTGGATAACCACGGATAGAAAGGGTGCTAACACCTTCCCTTTCTATAATCTACCTCCCGAACCGAGAAACATCTCGAAAAGGAATTTTGCTGTGCTTTTGTCCTTTCCATGTTGGAGAACATAAAAGACGATGGCGACTCTTGCTTATCGCGACATTTCGCGAACCAGCATTTCAAAACAGTCAATTCTATTTCCACCGATCACAGAATTGGCGACTCTGCTGGGGAATTATATAAGTGAGGTGTACCTTAGGATTAGATCATTATATGTTTTCAATTGAATGCTTTGTTTGCTTTAATATTATGGGCTTGCATCGGAGTTTCATAGATCCTAACCCGGATCTGGGGAATACCCTTTAGGTAGCATGAGTTGTGAGGGACCTGTCCGGCGTAGATCGACACGGGTGAAGCAGTGGCTACGTTGGTGTGACACCTTGGTCTGTACCGATATCCCTTGTGTTGGAACGAGGAGAATATGGGTCTTCTGAGGAGTCATTAAGCACCAACCGACCTTAGAACCTTAAATTGACCCAACTTGGCCATAGAACAATAGCAGTATGCTACACTCATTGAGGCTAAACTCTCGCGATGGTTCTGGCCGCAAGAAAAGATTGCGAAGCTGGAGTTATGACCGATTGAGGGTAGTCAGTGATATTGAGATCCTCTAGAACCCGATTACTATTTTTTCAGGACAAGTCTTAACCAACGAAACTGAAAGGGGGTAGTACCTAAACTTCATGCTAGCCTGAAATCTAAGGACTCTCTTGTGTGACTTGTGTGCCTTCAAACTTGAACTACTTGCACATTCTTGTTATCTGACAACATGAGTTCCTTGCAGGTTTTGTTTATAGTCCTTAATCTGGACTTATTACAGGGCTTACTTACACCTCACACCTTTTCATCCATGTACATAACATCATACGCATCATAACATCATACCATAGCATTTCCTTAACCATTTCAAGGATCTCAAGGGTTTGTGATGCAGGTCATAATGGATCAAATGTCTAGCAAGGGTCAAAGGGGATTTATTTTCCTCTAGCCAAGGTTGTCCAGAAGTCCAAGCACGATAACTTGAGTCAGGGGCTATGACCCACTCGATATGGTGAGCCTTGACCCTTGAAGAAGGACTCTCAGCAACATGAAGTTCCTTCAGTCAAGCTACAAAATTCAAATTCTAACAATTTTCTTGTTTACCCCACGAGATCCTTGAAAACATTGCATACATATATCATACATATCATTGCATAACAAGTCATCTGATACATGTCTCTCATGTTCTCGCTGTTTATTTCAGCAATGGCTTTCCAACCAGACAACCAAGATCTCCGGGCTCAAAACGCCTAACTTCAAGAAATGTTCTTGAACCTATCCCAGGCGCAAGAAGAAATAAAATCTCTCCTCACAAGGGGCTTGGTCCTAGGGAATCCAGGAGGCGTCAGGAATGATCAGTTGGAAGGGCTACAAATTGAGTTGGAAACAATGAAGATCCAGATGATGGGACAGCTGGCAGGCCAGATGACCCTCATTCAAGACTTAGCTCAAAGACAGGAAGAGCTCAGGGTCCTCGTCAACAAGCTGCTTCAAAATAACCAAGTGAGGCAGACAACTAGGGTTGAAGATCAAGCCATCATTTAACCACCTTTGGGGCAAGAAGACAAGGGAAAAGCTCATCAGCTTGCTTCAGGGTCACAGGCCCAGAATCAACCTCGCCAGCATCAACAGGGTAATCGGCGTAAGCGAAATACGCCTGGAAGACATTTCTCGGAGACTGATATACCATCATCTCTCATACTGAAACGTTTGTTGGAGGTCAATCTGATTGCTTTAAAAGATCCTCCCCGAAATCCCAACACCTCTGCTCCTACCTATCATCCCTATGAAAGGTGTGCATACCACTCTGACGGTCCGGGACATGACACCGACAACTGTTGGACTCTGAAGAACAAGATCCAAGACTTGATTGACGGGAGGGTGCTGGAATTTATGCCGGATGGTGAGATGAAAATCTTTGGATTTGTTAGTATAATAACAAACAATAAATATATTAAGTAATTAATTCATAGGCTGTAAAAACGAAAACACGCGCACTTATTCAAACTGTCCAACCATGTACTAACAGCTCATCATCTTCCTCGTGCGTTCCTGCAAAAAACAAGACATATAGCGGGGGGTTTTAACCCCCACAATATGGAACGACGAATAATAACGATTAGGCGTAGGGGCTGCATAAATATTTCGCGATATTTCCTTTGAATTCGTATGGTTCTCATGAGTTCAGTCATGGGTCTCTCAAGGCTTGATTTTTCCTATACTGAAAAGCCCCAATTTGGAAGCTCAAGAACCCTAGCTTTTGTCAATGGCATCTTTGGATTTAGGGCGTTTCAATGCAATTAAACCACACCATTAGCTTCGTATGATTCCTATGAACACAAACCAATCACAAGAATATGTTAAATATACATGAATCAATATATACGATTATGGAAAAAAGCTTCAAACCGTGACACTATAATGGGCGATTCCTGGAGTTTTAGTATTGGAATTTGAGTGTAACACGTCCTGGGAACCTCCTGCAGTGTATTAGAATCAAGAAAATGCCTTGAATTGGCCTGGAAGATTGAAAATAGTTTTGAGTTTTCTTTGAATTTTCTCAATGTGATTATGGCTTTTTTCTGCAGCAAATTCTCGTTTTATGCATTAGGGTTGAGTTGTGTATATATAGGAGACTGAGTTTAGGTTAAATCCTTGACAAGAAATCCATGGAATTGATGTTTCAGTATTTGATTTGCAATCATATCTTTTTGCATCTTTTTGATTGAGAAAACTTGCCAAACTTGGAGATTTTTGTCCCTTTGATTGGCACACGAATTTTCCAGCATATCCTGAGCTTGTTTGCTTCACCAAAAGATTGAAAAATCAAATCTTTGAATTTCCTACATTTTAAATTAATTAAATGAATTAAAATCAATTAAAAATCCAATTAATTAATAAAAATAAGAAAATAAATTCAAATAATCTCAATGGGTCGTGCATAAGCCTTGGGCAAAGTTTTAAGAAGAAACTTGAGGCCCATTAGCAAAAACAAAGTGTTTTGAGCAAAATTGACTTTTGCAAATTCACAAATATTTCCCAACTTCTCCAATGCATATCTTGATCAATTTTGATCATATGAACATGTTCTTGGACATTTTGGAAAGGTATTGAAGTCCTTTAACCAATGCCTTTGGTCCCATGTAATTTGGGTTTACCAATCTCAAGTTATGGTCTTTGACTTAAAGTGCATTTTTGTTGACTTTTGAAATTGACCTATAATGTAGAAATTGATAACTTTTTGTGAGAGCATTTCTTGGACTTGGAATGTGAATATGAGTTGTAGGAAATGTCATCCCCTTCAAAATGAGCATTGGATGGGATTTTTCTGATGAACCATGAAAAAGTTATGCCTTGGTCAAGATACAGTTGACTTTTCTACTGTCCAAAAATAGTAACTTCTTACATCTTGATGATTTTTGAGCCATGCTTGTGAAATCATGATCAAGATTTGATCAAATGATGATTGTGAACTCAAAATAAGATGTTGACCAAAAATTCTGACTTTTGACTGCCAAATGACCATTTTACCCCTATAGTTGACTGTGAAGCAAATGAAGCTTTTGACTGTGCAAACTGGCATTGTGAGTCTTGAGACTTGACATGTAGGTGCTTGACAATGTATATAGGCCTATGGGACTTGATTGGACCATTGAAAACCTCAAATTCCTTGAAATAACCAAAACCCTAATTTTGACAGGCTTAGGAGGCATTTGGACAGTGCAACCCTTGAGAAATCTTGAACCATTTAAAGATGATTCTTGACAAACCCTTAAGAATATGGGAGGGCAAATTTTGGGGTACAACACTGGGCTTCAAAACAACCCTGCTGTACCCCAAAATTTGCCCTCCCATATTTCTCAACACATGGCAAGTGAGGTCCCCAAATTGCTCAAGAAAGTTCAAGAATTGACCAGACAAACTCTCTCCTAAAGCAGTATACCTCAAATTAGGGTTTCCATCTTCATCAAGATGTGTGAACCACAAAGGACTAAAATTATCACAATTTTACTAATATGTTCTCAAGATCATCCATGTCAAGTTTCAAGCCTTGCAGAAGAAGTTTGCTCAGTCAATTGCTCAAATGCTTGAAAATCAACTGTACTAGGTCAAAAGTCAACTGTGGCCCACATACAGTCAAACTTCAAGATTTTTGGTCAACATCCTCATTTTGAAGTATTATCCATCATTTTATCAAGGGTTGATCATGATTCCTCAAGGATTGCTCACAATTCATCAAAACCCAAAAGTTGCTAAATTAGGGTTTTACAGGAAAAGTCAACTCAACTTTGACCAAACATAACTTTCTCATACTTTAACAGAAATGACCCATCCAAAGCTCATTTTGAAGAGGATGCAATTACCTACAATTAATTTTCATCTCCCAAGTCCAGAATATGAACTCACAAAAATATATGAATTTTGACATTATAGGTCCTTTTGAAAAGTCAACAAAAACACCTTTTGGGTCAAAGCTTCATACATGAACATGGAAGACTCAATTGAGATGAGACCAAAAGGGTTGGTTAGAGGACATCATAAGATTTCTAAAAAGTCCAATAAAACCTCTCTAGGGTCAAAATTGAGAGAGTTATGAATTGGCCAAGTTGACCATTTTTGCAAAAATTGCCAAAAGTCAAATGTGCTCAAATTTGCATTTTTTGCTAAATAGGCCCAACTTTTTATGCTTGCACCTCAATTATAATGTGGTCCACGACTCAAATGTTCACTCACTCATTATGTTCTTCATTTTTCAATTTATTTTTATTTTTCATTAATTAAAAAGTGAATTAAATCAAATAAATGATGAAAATTAACAAAGATATGATATGATTTGTTTTTTTTACAGATTGGCATTCAAGATGTGCTGAGTTAACAAGATCAAATCGAATCAAGGTCAATTGGTACAAGAAAGGCATGATTTGGCTCATAATAGCAACATATCATATAACTTTCAAATCAAATCAAATCTTGGATAAATGCAAAGATTTAGTTCAAGTTTGTTAACCTAATTCACTCTAGGTTATATAGTGAAAAATTCCAGATCAAAAATACAAGGGTGGAGGCGTGCAAACTGCAAGAACAAACTTCAAAATTCCAAGAAAAAGTGGTGATTCAATTCCATTCTAGAGGCCAAGTCAAGGCATTCTAGCATTACCAAACGACTCATGGACCTTCCCAGAACCTATCCCAATCACTTGCAGGTGCTCAAGCACCCAGAAACGCACGCAAGGACTCCCACGGTTTGCATCATTATTTGAAAACAATTACACTAATTCCTGCATCATTAACAATTTTAACTCATATATTTGTAATCTTCATCATGTTTGCAAGTTAACCATGTCATTTGCGTTTTTGAAGCCTGTACATGATATTTCCATTGCTAGGTTTTTTGTGTTATTTTTAGGGTCTTTTTGTATAAGAACAATTGGGCCTTGAATCAGGTACCATGATGCTCGTGAGGATGAGACGAGTTGATTGGTACCATTGCCTTTCATTTATCTTGCGTGTACAACATTTTTGAAATATGCAGGGTTATACCTATAGTGGATGTCTGTAGGTAAAATTCCCTTTTTCTAAAACGATGACAGAGGAAGGAGAAGACAACGTGTCCAGCTATCACTGGGCTATTTGAAATTCGCGCGTTTTTGGTCAGACCATCTTTGTTTCATACATTATGTTTTGTGTGTATTATATTAACAAATAACTTATGTAGCGCAACTGGCAGTGTAACATTGGCAAAGAGTACAAGGACCTGGGTTCTATCCCAGGTCCAGACAATTTCCTTTATTTTCTTTTCTATTCATTGATTTAGCGTAGCGTTCCTCTTGTTGACCACCATGCACTAGCAACTTGTGACCATTGGATGGAAGGATGATCAAATCCAACGCCCAGATAGCAAGAGACCACAATGCTCCTCAAGTCAACGCCCACACCTGATCCAACGCATTGACTAGGCTTGGAGCATTTGGGCCAAGGAATTCAGATTCATACCCCCCTCTCCAGCCAACAACACATGCCCAATTCTCAACTTCTTTTTATTTTTATTTTATCTTTTAATTTGTTTAATTATTTTATTTTTAAAATTAGTTTTAATTAAATCATAAAAATCAAAAAAGTAAAAAAAAATAGATTTAGTTGTTTTCTTATTAAATTTAATTTTGTTAATTAATTAGATTAATATTTAAATTAGGGTAACTTTAATTTGTTTTTCACAATTAAAATTAAATTAGAAAATTAGGTTAACTCTTGATTTAATTTTTCTCTTTTTTCTCAAATAAAACAAAAATACAAAAATAGGTTGTTTAGAATTAATTAATTAATTTTCAATAATTAATATAAATTAGGACTGAGGATTTTCTTTTAATTTAATTCTCCATTATTTTCTCAAATAACAAAACATGACAAAAAAACATTTTTTTCTTTAATCAATCGCAAGTAGGATTAGTCAAAGGGTCAAAACCCTAATCGCCTCGCATTTAACTTACCGCGCGCATTTAATTCTTTTATTATTTTTGTAACTATTTTGAGGATGTAATAGTTTTAATTAGGGTTTTTAAATTTACGCAACTTTATTTACTGTCAACGACAATTATGTAACTGTCAAAGCCATGCAATAAGCGTAGGTTATTTTTTCCGCTTTTACTTTCCACAAAAACTCTTTACTGTTAGATGTATGTTTAGGATTGTATGGCAAGAATGTATGACAAAATTAAAATGGTTAGAAAACCCTAATGTGCAAAGATAATAAACTGAAAATAAATCACTTGCACATATTCACTCTTAGGGTATACTCTCACTTCTGTTGCCTTCGGTAAACGATCATTAAGCATAGTGTGTCTTAGTGGTTGCCCTCCCGTCTAAAGAGATCAAATTGTCCCGTTCAAATGTTGCCTCGAAAAGATCTTAAGACTCTAGGGTTGATACTAAGGTGTCCTAATATTGCTTTAGTGACCGTACATCCCTTTCAAATTGACCCTTACAAATTCCAATGACGGTGCTACCTATTTCTAAATAGTAGGATAGCGCTGTCTAAAGGAAACAAGAATATAAACGATCTTTTTTTGAGTTGGTGGATGCTAGTAGGTATTTGCTCAAATCAAAACTTTTCACACTTACACTTTTCAAACAAATGTTCAAAACAACTTCATCACACCCTTGAGGACTGATACAAGGGTTATCACGAAGTAAAATATTTTTCAAAAATAAGCACACAAGCACAAGAAATTTAAAAATGAACAAGTACCTAAGAGCCCATGGAAAACCATGGATAGAAAGGGTGTTAACACCTTCCCACAAAATCTCGAAAAATGATTTTTTCTGTACTTTTTTCCTTTCCGGTTGGATGAAATAAAAATCGGTGGAGACTCTTGCTTACCACGACATTTTTACGAATAAAAAAAATGCAAAATGCAAACCAGTAAAAACAGTCGGTTCTGCCACCATATCACAGAACTGGCGACTCTGCGGGGGAATTATAAGTGGGGTATACCTTAGGATCTAGGTTATTAAAATTGCTTCTCTTTATTGCTTTGTTTGCTTTATTTTTGAGGTTTTTGTTTGGGGTTACTATAGATCCTATACCCGGATCTGGGGGCACCCATTTGGTAAGTAGCAATAGACTGTGAGGGAACTGTACAGCATAGACCGATACGGTTGAAGCAGTAGCTACGTTAGTGTTGCACTTTGGTAGGTGTCGGTATCCCTTGTGGTGAAACGAGGAGAATACGGGGCCTCTGCATGGTGTCGTGAAGCACTAACGAACCTTAGAACCTTAGTTGAACAACTTGTCAATTAGAAAGTAGCGAGATAGCCTGCCTCGATGTAGAGCCGAGGATTGGTTGATACTCGATGCTACACTCATTGAGATCATACTTTCGGAATATTTTGGCTGCAAGAAAAGATTGCGTTAGCTGAAACCATGACCGATAAAGGATGGTTAATGATATTGAGATCCTCTAGAACCTGGTTACTTTTCTAGGACAGGTTTGAAACCAACTTAACTTCAAGAGGGTATTACCTTTGACCTCATGCAAGCCTTAAACCTAAGGGCTTTGTGTGATTTGACTGTGTTTGCAATACCTGTGTTTGCTATACCAGTGGTTTATCATGACATCATGCATCATAACATGGCATTCATGCTTCATTACACTAACCATTTCAAAGACCAAGGGAATTTATCTTTGTTCTGTTTTACAGATCATGGCTTCCGTGCGTAGAAATACTATCCGAATCAGCTTTGTGAAGATACCTTCCCAACTCAAAGAGCTAGTGTGATCGGTGGATCTGGAACTGACTGTTTAACGCTGGTTCGCGAAATGTCGCGGAAGCAAGAGTCGCCACCGTCTTTTATTTTCTCCAAATGGAAAGGACAAAAGCACAGAAAAATTCCTTAAAGAGATCGCTCTCGGTTCGGGAGGTAGGTTATAGAAAGGGAAGGTGTTAGCACCCTTTCTATCCATGGTTATCCATGGGCTCTTAGGTACTTGCTCAATGTGTTTTCAAAATGTTTGTTTGCTTTTCAATGTGGGTTTAAAAAGTTTCTTTGAAAAATTTCAGATCGACTCATACGTCAGAGTGTTTGAAAAGTTTGCTTTGCAAGCTTTTGAAAAGTGTTGGTGAAAAGATGTTTTAATTTGTTTTTGAAATTAGAGCAAGTATCCTTGAGAACCTACCTACCCTAAGGAATTCGTCTGTGTAAATGTCCTTAAAAGTAATGCCATCCCACCATGGAGAGGTAGGTAGCACCACCGTTGGAGGTGTTCAGGTCAATTCGAGTTTTAGGGACGTGGTGATCACCAGAGCAATGGGAAGACACCTTAGAAGCTACCCTCATGCCAGGTTCCCGGATCATGAGGACTTACTAAGACATCCTCTACTCGACGATCACCTTTCGAGGCAAGGCAACAGTGAGGCGTACCCTAGGGGTGGTGTGTGATTTGTGTGTCATGTTCATTTATTTTTGTCTTATTCATGTCATGGGTGATCTATGCGTTTGTTTTTATTTTATCATTCATTCTTGCATGCATTTATTAACAGTTAAAATATTGCGAGAAA
Source organism: Vicia faba (assembly GCA_948472305.1). Classification (NCBI taxonomy): domain Eukaryota; kingdom Viridiplantae; phylum Streptophyta; class Magnoliopsida; order Fabales; family Fabaceae; genus Vicia; species Vicia faba. Next base: position 1,460,787,176 of record OX451737.1, read on the forward strand.
GTAAAAGATTCTAAGCTATTACAAAAGGCGCGGGTCCACATCGCCAAAATTTCCAGAACCCGATTTAGCGGAAAAATAAATGATGCGAAGAAATAAAGTGCGATAAATAAATGTACATGGCTTTGGGAGATTTACAAAATTATAATGAACGACATAAAGTAAATGCGCGAACTAAAGAAATTAAAACAAAACTAGGGCGTTGGACCCTTTTGCAAATATTAAAATTAATGAGGAAATTAAAATTAAAATTAAATGAAAATGGTACTTTTGTGTTTTTTAGATTTAATGAGAAAAGGGAGTTAATTGAAATTAAATTAAACGGCAAACCCTAATTCTAATATTTTTATTTTATTATGAAAGAATTAAAATATAATCTAAATTAAATCCTAATTTATTTATGTACAATTTTTAATTTATGAAAAATAAGTAAATAAATAGTTATTACTATGGAAAAAAGGGAAAAAATTAAAAAGGAAGAAAAAATGTTTATTAACCTAATTCTATATTTTTTACATTTTTGTTAAAAAAAGAATTAAACTTATAACCTAATTTACTAAATTATTTACATGTTTATTTGAAAATAATCATAATAAAATAAATATTATATTTTTTATATTTTCTGATTTTTGTGTGTTTTTATATTTTGTTAAAATAATTAAATAAATAAATAGCAAAATAAAAGAAATAAAAAGAAAAATTAAAGAAAGAATAAAAATAAAAATAATAAGGCAAACCAGGGGGGGGGGTAGTCCCCAATTCAGGAGGTATAGATTTGAGAAGCCTGGCCCAATTAAGCTTGCAATTTGCTGACTTTCCTGGATCGTGTATGACACGTTGACTGGAGTTTATTGTACTCCTTTGATCATGGCCCTTGGATTGCTACTGATGGGCGCGTGTATGGTGAACTTGGAGTGTGCATGGTGCGTCTCAGAATTATGCCTGCATGGGAATTTGGTTTGAAAAATAATAATGAAATTTACAAGACCTGGGACTTGAACCCAGGTCTTTGATGTCACATGCATAGCGTGTTACCACTGAGCCACTTGTGTTTCATTTAATATATTATGATAAACAAATAATAAAAAACAAAACCAACGCCTAGTAACTAAAACGCGCGCAAATTCGAAACAACCAACCATGGCCTGCCAACGCATCGTCTCTTTCATTTTTCTGAAACATAAAGAACAGAGGCAACAGTTTTCGTTGTGTTCTCTTAGGCCGGTTTAGAAGAAATAGCGATTAGCTCATCTTTGAGCATAAATTCAGCGCGACGATCTCAGTTTCTTCGTCCAGATATCCTGATTGCAATGGTGGTACTGGGGTGGCCTGATTTTGCCTCTAGCAAGAATCCCTAATTCGAGCTCCTGAAAACCCTAAAAAAGAAACATGGCAATGTCTTGTATACAGCATGAAAATCCAATTAAATATAATGGTTAGTTGTAAAATCTTGTAAGGATCATGAATATACAGTTAAAATGCAATGATCATGCCTCAAAACCAAAATACGATTATGGATTTTCTTTGGTACAGTTTGAACCCTAACTACCAATTCTTGAGGTTTTAGTCGTTGTTATTGATTGGAATGTGTCCAGCAAGCCTTCAGGAAACTATTGGAATCAGATTTGCGCTTTGAAACGCCTCCTAGAGTTGATTTCAGTTTTCACTTTTTGGAGAAATTTTGCAAGTTTGTATGTGGTTCTTGAGCGCAGCTTGCAGTCCTCTTGCATTAGGTCTTTGATTCTGATCATATAGGGAAGCTATTAGGTTAAAAATATTGAATAAAATCCAAAGCAATAATTGTTTTCAATCTTTGATTTGTTAAGGATCTTTTCTAATCTTTTTCTCATGTATTTTGGTTCAATCATGATCAATTAGCACCAAATCTTGCCTATTTAAGATATGCACGAAATATTGACCTTGGAATGTGCATAAAAAGATTTTTTTAGGTCAAACTTATATTTTTCATGTATTAAAATAATTTAAATGAATTAATATTGATATAAATTCAAATAAATAATTAAAAAATATGAAAATACTTCCCTTTGGGCCTAATGGTCGTGCATAGGCTTGGCATGAAGAAACTTGGAAGAAAAATGGGCCCAATAGCAAATTTAGGCCTTTTGCATCAATGTTGACTTTTCAAAATCCCCAAAAATTTCCCAACTTCCACAAGGCATAACTTGGTCAATTTTTAAGCTTTTCACATGTTCTTGGACATTTTGGAAAGGTCTTTGAGTCCTTTAACCAATGCCTTTGGTCCCATGTCATTTTGATTTACCAATCTCAAGTTATGGCCTTTGACTTAAAGTCACTTTTTGTTGACTTTTGAAAATGACCTATAATGTTGGAATTGATAACTTTTTGTGAGAGCATTTCTTGGACTTGGAATATGAAGATGAATTGTAGGAAATGTCTTTCTCTTCAAAATGAGCTTTGGATGGGATTTTTCTGATAATCCATGTGAAAGTTATGCCCTGGTCAATTTCAGTTGACTTTTTCAGCTGTCCAAATATAGCAACTTTTGCATCTTTGATGATTTCTGAGCCAAATCTTGCAAATCATGATCAAGCATTGATCAAATGATGTTTGTGGCTTCAAAATGATATATTGACCAAAAACTTGAACTTTTGACTGTCAAATGACCATTTTGCCCCTACAGTTGACTGTAGTGCAATCTAGGGTTTTGACTGTGCAATCTTGAGCTGAATGCCTTGAAACTTGATATGAAGACACTTGACCATCTTTGTAGGCATATGAGACTTGATTGGGTCCTTGAAAACTTCCTTTCTTTGATCAGAACACAAACCCTAGTTTTGACTGTATAGGAGACAGTTGAACTGCATAACCCTTGGGGAATTTTGTGACCTTGACTTGACAAATCTTGGAGAATATGGGAGGGAAAATTTTGGGGTGCAACAGCTAGTATCAAGAGTTTTTGAAACTTCTACTTTCATTAAGAGACACAGTTAACTTCTCATCCTGGTTACTTCAAACTTTGATGAACAAATGATGAGCGTACTTTTTCAGTTCTTCGATCCCAAGCATCACTGCTTCACCTTTCCAGATTATCAGTTGGTACCCACCTTGGAAGAATTCTCTCAACTATTGGGCATACCCATTCTTGAACAGGTACCCTTCATAGGTATAGAAGAAGTTCCTAAGCCAGAAGTCATTGCCTCAGCTTTGCATTTGAAACGGGTCGACGTGGTATCCAATTGGGAAACTCGAAGCAGAGTCGAGGGTTTTCTAGCCAAATTTATGATAGACAAGGCTAAACTATTTTGGGATGATATGGATTTTCAGGCTTTTAGGAGGTCTTGGCTCTTCTTATCTATGGTTTAGTTCTCTTCCATAATTCGAACTCCTTCGTAGATGTGAATGCTATCAAGATTTTCCTTTCTCGCAACCCTGTGCCTACCTTGCTTGGAGATATTTTGCACACTCTCCATACTCGTACCATGAAGAGAAGAGGGACTCTTATGTGCTGCATGCAGTTGCCGTCGAGGTGGTTTATTTCTCCCCTCCCTAAGTCTATATCAAAGAACGAAGAAGGTTTGGGTTGGTCGCAAAGGATAATGTCACTCGCTCATACGGATATTCTTTGGTGTTCCCGAGCTATGGAAGACATTGCTATTATTGACCGCTATGGGGAGTACCCTAATATACCATTACTTGGTATCAGAGGGGGTATAACTTACAATCCTTGTTTAGCTTTGCGAAAATTTGGTCATGCTTAAAGGGATGGTCCCCATGAGTTACTTATTGAGGGCATTGTATTCAACTATGAGGATGATGTTAATGAGTATCGCTGGAAATTCATACGAGCTTAGGGCATGGTAAACAAATCTGACACCAAATATTTGGGACCAAATACTTCCATTCCAATGGAGCCTTACCTCCAATGGGTACGAGTTCCCAGAAGCTTATGATGCCTTATGTGGCCATATTACCAGTGATTTTGGAGCCCACTACTGAAGAAGGAATTCCTTACACGGTTCTCTATCCTTACATGCCCACTAATCTTGGGGAGTTACAGAGATCTTGGATTCAGCTGAAGAATGAGCGGGATACTTACAGGGAACAGTTCCATGATCAAGAGAAGAATGTTTTAAAGCTCACCAGGCAGCTCCAGGAAGAAAGAGTGCTCAATGATTATATCAGCACAAAGAGAAAGCGTCCATGGGACTTTTGATTTTTATTTTCTAGTTTTAGTTTTGTTATTTACTTATTTGTAACGCCTTAAAGGCATTTTGAACCTTCAAATTTAAGCTAATAAAGTTTTTGTTTATTTTGGTTTGCAAATTTAAATTTCCCGAAGTCTTTGAAATCATTACATGCGCATCCCATTATCATACACATCATTACAGGTACCACTACAAGTTTCTCATCTTCTTCGCTGTTTATTTCAGCAGAAATGTCTTCCGATCAAGCCATCAAAGATCTTCAGGTACAGAACGCCTAGTTCCAACAGATGTTCATAAGTCTGGCAAAGGGGCAGGAGGATCTGAAGGCCCTCATTCTGAAAGAAAAGAAGAAGAAGACTGGTACTCTGAATATTGGTAGAAGGATTAGGGGCCCGTTGAAGCGGGCATCTGAGCTGACAGCCTCGTCCAAAGAAGGAGAGAATCAGGAAGAAGAGAAGGACCCAAGTCCTGCAGTTTTTGACAATGATACGAATTACAATGATGAGCAATACCCTCATGCCGAGGATAGATAAAAACAGGTGGAAGATCGTCTGAATGCCATGGAAGTTCATAAAATACATGGTTTGGATTTCGGAGAATTGGGACTGGTATCAGGAGTGGTCATCCCTCAGAAGTTCAAAGCTCCGGTATTTGCCAAGTATGATGTAGTGTCCTGCCCAAAGCTCCATCTCCGCTCTTATGTCAGAAAAATCCAACCCCACACCACTGATAGAAATTTGTGGGTGCACTTCTTTCAAGATAGTCTGTCAGGGACTCAGCTTGAATGGTTCTACTAGTTGGAGGGGGCCAGTGTCCGAAACTGGGAAGATCTTGCTGCTGCTTTCTACAAGCAGTATCAGTACAATTCCGACCTTCCTCCCACTCGTACTCAACTCCAGAGTATGTCCATGGGTACATGTGAAGGTTTTAAAGATTATGCTCAAAAATGGAGAGACTTGGCTGGGAGAGTTCAACCTCCTTTGTCTGATAGGGAGTTGGTTGATATGTTTCTAGGAACACTATCAGGTCCATTTTTCAATCACTTAATCGGCAGCTCATCATCTGGTTTCACCGAGCTGATTTTAACTGGAGAAAGAGTAGAAGCTGGAATTTGGAGTGTTAAAATACAGAAGGATGCCTCCTCGAGTTCAGCAAAGAAGCCTTTCGCTGGTAAGAAGGAAGTCGGTGCAGTTTATAGCCCGAGGGGCCAAAGCAGATATGAACACCGTTAAACGGTAAATGCTGTAGTGATACCAAGACCTGCAGTTGCTCCACAATGCAACAATCAACAAAGGGTGGAAAGACCACAACGACAATTTACCCGCATCAACATGACTTTGGCTGAAGTTCTACCTCATTTATTAAAATCCAAATTGGTATCCTTGAAAGAGGCTCCTAAGAATCCAAACACTACCTCTCCCAGATACAATCCCAACGTGCAGTGCGCCTACCATTTTGAAAGTCCTGGCCACGACACAAATGATTGCTGGGCTCTGAGAAACAAAGTACAAGACTTGCTTGAAGCCAAGGAGATAGAGTTTGATGCTCCAGAAAAGCCGAATGTTATAACTGTTCCCATGCCCAAACATGGTCGTGGAGTTAATGCTGTTGACACTTGTTGTACCCCAAATTTTTTCCTCTCATTTATCAAGACTTTACTCACAATATTTCTTTGACTCAAGACTGGGTTAGGGTTTGGTCAACTCAAGACATTTCATCTTGCACTGATAACCCAAAATTAGGGTTTGAGGTTGCACAAGGATTTTTGGACTATCAATGCTTCATATGACTTTCAAACATCATTATGGACCCCTAAGATCACTCATGACAAGTTTCAAGCCTTGAACCACATTTTTGATCAGTCAATTGGACAGTTGACCTAAAAATCAACTATATTGGGGAAAAAGTCAACCATGGCCAATTTACAGTCAAACTTCATAATTTTTGATCCACATCAACATTTTAAACTTATATGTATCATTTGGTCAAGTTTGGATCTCAATTCCTCAAGAAATTTGATCAAATCACCAAAAGGGCAAAATGGTCAAAATTAGGGTTTTAACTGAGGAAAGGCAATTTCTGATTTTTAACCTAGCAAATGACCAATTGAGTTGAAGAATTATTTCAAGGATTCAATTGCATCATCTTGACCTAATTACATGGCTCAAAACATTTCAATTTCATTGGATTGACAGATGAAATTTGCAGTCAACTGATCAAAAGTCAATTGTACACTGAAAAGTCAAACTTTAACTTTTTGGTCAAAATCAAGTGCCAAGGATTACAATTCATCAAAACATGTTAAAATGTGAAACTTGTTCATCAAGAAATCCAAGTTTGAAGATTAGGGTTTGAATTTGAAATTTTTCTTAACTTAGAAAATTTTCTAAGTATAGAAAATTTGTTATTTTTTCTCAACTTTAGGCCATTTTTTCACAATGATGCATAATGATTTAAAGAAAGTTCCCAACATGAAAGTTGTAGATATCCATGAAATATACAACTTTTATTCACACACTTTTCCCTAAAGATTCTTGTATCTCAAGATATAAATTTGTGAATACATGGTCATGAACTAAATAACTTAGTGAAATTTTGCCCTAATTTAGGCAGGTTTTGGACCCAACTTCATGGAAATGTTTCACCTAGTTCCAAGAGGTATCTCAAAATTCATTTCAAAGATGATTTATAGAGCACATTGAAAGCTTTCCAATGTCCAAGAACTCCTCAAGATCATTTTTGAGTAGGGAGAATCGAAGAGATGAAGTTGGCAATTTCTCACTTTTTGTCCAAGCCATTTCATGAAGAACAAAGTTCCAATCAGTACCTATGCTGCCTAATCCATGCTTTATAGGTCCCAAACTTGTTCCTCACTACTTAATTTAATGCTTACTTATTTTACAAAGATTTGATCCATTCCCTAGAACCATTACCCAAGTTGTAATTCCATAAATGGCATAAAGTGACCATTGCCATTTTGAAAAAGATCAACTTTTGCCACTTTTCAATTCTTGAGCATTGAACCTGTCTCCATTGTACATATAAGTTTTACAGGCCTAAAGCAAGTGGTACAAGTTTATACCAACCCTAAGAAAGCAAGTACAAGCATGGCAAGCCTTGTCCCTTCACTTTGCTTCAAAAGCAAGAAATGTTGCAAAAAGGCTAGAACTGGCACAGCTGTTAGAGGGTTGACATGAAACTGATTCTATACTAATATACAAACATAATACAACACAAGACACGATTAGTTAAGGCTTGAAACACTCTCAAGCTCAAAAAACACCAGAAAACTGTCAAACTTGGAGTTTTTTTGCATAAGCATACCAATCTCCCATTTGGCTCGTGCGTTTCCATTCTTGATCATCAAAACATCTTACCTACTTGATATCAAACCAATCCAGACCTTCATCCCTGTTCTGTAACCACTTCTCCATCATCTTCCATTTTTGTTGTCAAAGCTTGCAGGTTGACTTGGCCAGGGAGTTTCAGACACTTTCAGAGCAAGGCAAGGGTGGGAATACATTCAGAGAAGTTCAAGAAAGCTCAAGCAAGCATCAGGCCTCCATCAAACTCACTCCAGTTCAATCCATGATTTCAACTGAAGGAGGTAAAATCTCAACTTCTATCTCCTTGTACAGACAACCATTAGCCATGATTTGTGAATAAATAATGTAGTCCTCATTACAACGAAACTGTACATATCTTTATCTTGCATTTATTTTACTTGAGTTGAGAGAATTTAGAGCTTGAAGTTTATGAAAATATTAGGTTTAAATTAAGGGTTGTTAGAATTCTTTCTGACCTTTGATTGTTAGTTCACATAACTTATATGGTTAGAATCGTGTGATCAAGTACTACAACTTTCATGTTATGAGTTTTCATTTTCATGGAAGAATGAGAGAGTTACAGGACATCTGGCCAAGCTTGAGGAAGAAGATGAAGTACAAGGCAATGACTTGTTTCATGTTATATTATTTTTGCTTCCCTTAAGACAATGGATGTATAGCCACCCCAGTGGCAAAGTAGCGCGCTGGTGAGACCCATGTCCTGGGTTCGAACCTGGGCGCTACTTTTGTGTTTTTCACATTTTTCTCCTTTCCATTTTGCTATTTTTGCAGGATTGGGCCTGGTCTTTTGGGCCATGATTTTTTTTGCTAACATTGCTGCCAGTTTTTCTACAGCACCCCCTTTGCCAACTTTTTTTTAAATATTTTTATTTTATTTATTTATTTTCATTTTTATATATATATTAAATATTTCTTTGATGCATAAAAATCCCAAAAAATGTAAATTTCATAATATTGCATTTTTATTTTATTTTAGTTTATTTTTCACATAAAAATATATTTTGTTTTTTAATATATATCATATATTTTCTTAATAACTTGTAAAATATAATTAAAACATGTTTAGTTTAATTTATTTTTCATTTCATACTTATAAATATTTATTTTTGCATATATAAATTTTTTATATTTTTATACAATATTATTTATTATTTTAATATAAAAATACATAAAAAATGATACATATGAACTTCATTTTCTTTTAAACTAGAAATTAGGGTTAAGCCTCCCTTCTAAAAAATTAATTCCTTTTCCTTATAATTTTAGGTTTAGATTAAATTTTCTTTTACATAAAAACAAAACAAAAAATCTTTTCCTTACATGTATATTATATTGCATCTTTAAATATTGCATTATTTATTCTAATTCGTACAAATTTGATTTGGTTGTAATAATTTATTTAGGTTTACATTTTGCAAATCCCCATTCAAATTTGTATTCCCCCCTCCCATAAAATTGTTGTAATAGCTTATTAATATTTATATTACGCAATTTATCGTTTTACATGCCATGATTAGTAATTAGGGTTTGTATGATAAGATCGAAACAAAGCAAAATAGAAAACCCTAAATACAAGATAAAGCCAAAGCATGAAAATGATACACTTGCACACATGCATCCTTAGGGTTTCTCCACTTGGTTGCCTAAAACAAAAATGTGCATATTACGCATGCGAAGTATCTTGGCAAAACAAACAAACATAAAGATCATAGTCCCTCAATGACGCTATTCAAAAAGTTGCCTTACAAAATGATCTTGGTCCCTCAAAATGCTAAGATACTTTGCAAACATTGCTAATCATGGTTATACGATGACCCACGCCCGTCCCGTTTACATCCAAAGATAGGGTTGCTTACCAAATCAATGGTAAGACAACAATGTCAAAGGAATATAAAATGCACAAGAAAGACATTTGAGTAGGTAGATTACTTCTAGTTACTTGCTCCATTTCAAACAACTATCCTTGCTATTTTCAAAAACAAACACACACATTCCAAAACATTTTACAAACATTGAAAACATTTTCAAAAAGACAAACATCTTTGTATACATTCTTATGAACGAGAATCATTACAAAGATTGCCTAAACGAATGGCCTCTTTTATAAAATACTTTCAAAACCACACAAAGAACAATTTCAAACAACAAAAGCAAGTGATCTAAGCAAGTAACTAAGAGCCCATGGAAAACCATGGATGAAAAGGGTGATAATACCTTCCCTTTTCATAATCTACCCCCCAAACTCAAGAAAACATCTCAAAGGTCTTTCCTGTGCTTTTTCACCTTTCCTTTTAGATAAAAGAAAAGTCGGTGGCGACTCTTGCTAACCGCAACATTTGCAATAAAACGCAAACCTTCAAGTCAGTTCTCCCACCGCATCACAACACTGATTTGTTTGTGACCTCTGTTGAATAAATTTCTACTCCTCTTATGACTGTTAAGAAGAATTTATTGTTGGCCGGTTTATTTCCGGGTTGTGGTGAAGGTTGCCACATGTGTTCGATTCTACCTTCTGGTTGCCGTTTGTTGAAGTCAGGTGTTCAGCGCCTGATGGATAATAAAGAGATTTTGTTCAAGAACACTGTGATCCTTGTTGTTCCCATTGAAGGCGTCGCTATTATAACCATCTCCGCCAATCCTTCCAAGGTTTCCTCGAGAAGACCTGTTAGGATTACACCTGTTCAAAGAATTGCTCCGCTGTTAATCACTGTTCCTGGTCCCATCCCGTACACCTCAGACAAGGTTGTCCCATGGCATTATGGTGCTGATGTGTACTATCATGGCATTAAGCAAGATCTGAAGAATGAAGAAGCTGATAATGATGTCAGTAATATTGTCGGGACTAGTAAGGTTACCCGAAGTGGAAGGGTTTTCTCTCTTGAGATTGCTCCGAAGATCATCAAGCCTACTGTTATTCCAACTGCTGCTCCAACCAGCACTCCTGACATATCTCCTGTTCCTACTCCAGTTATTACCCCTGCTGCTGAGCCATCTGGGACTCGGGGCAAGGAAATTATAGGTGAGCCTGCCCGGACCGAGGCACCTAAGAAAATCGTTGTGGAAGCCTCTAAACAAGAAATAGAGGAAATACTAAAAATCATTAAGAAGAGCGACTACAATGTGGTCGAGCAGCTGGGGCAGACCCCATCAAAGATATCCACGTTGTCTCTGCTGTTGTGTTCTAAAGCCCATGCGAAGGCTTTGATTGCATTTCTTAAGACTGCGCATGTGCCGCATGAAACTTCAGCAGATCAGTTCAAAGATTGTGTGGCCAGCCTGACTGCTGACAATGGGCTGGGTTTTTCAGATGCGGATCTGACACCGAAAGGAAGGAAGCATAATGATGCTATGCATGTCTCAATTGAGTGCAAGGGCACCACTATGGCTCATGTGCTGGTAGATACCGGGTCTTCACTGACTGTTCTTCCGAAGAAATCATTGTACCGTTTTGATTGTGAGGGTTTGACTCTAAAGCCTAATAACATTGTGGTAAGGGCTATTGACGGATCGAAAAGAATGGTGCACGGGAGGTGGACATCCCTGTCAAAGTGGGTTCTCAGACTTTTGGGTCCACCTTCTACGTAATGGATATCAGACCATTGTATTCTTGCTTGCTGGGTCGTCCTTGGATCCATGAGGTTGGGGCAGTTACTTCCACACTCCATCAAATGATGAAGTATCCGGTGAAGAGAAAGATTGTCACAGTGCAAGGTGAAGAAGAATATATGGTGAGTCACCTCAATTCCTTCCTCTACATAGAGATGGACGGGGAATTCATAGAAACACATTGTCAGAATTTCGAAGAGGTCCCTCAGATCTTGGCATCAACTGAAGTTACTACCAACAAACCTCCGTTGAAGATGGATTCTCTCAAGGACGCCATGGCTGTGGTTGAAGAAGGTGGGTGTACCAATTGGGGTCAGCTCTCTGATTTCACTCACAAAACTGACAAATTTGGTTTGGGCTTTACTACAGGGGCTCAAAGGGATGTCAGGCATGCTCAGGCTGGAAGACCTCCTCTACACATCAACAATCGGTGAATTAATACAATTGAAGACAGTGAAGAAGATTCAGACATCGACAGCTGGATCTACCCAACAACAAATGGTGGACCGAATAACTGGACGGCTAGGGACTTCATACTTGTTTCTTTTATTCCACAGTAATTGACTCATTTGTTTTAAGATTTGTAATAAACAATTTGAAACTTTACGGCCCCGTGCCTTGCCCGAGGCACCTTGGCTTTGTTTGTGAAGGCTATTATTTGTCATTTCATATATCATTAATAAAGCATTGGACGTTTCTTGCATACAAATTTTGCGCTCCTTGTTTTTCTTTTCTGTCTCTCACTTTATCAAAACAGTTATTCTCTTACACACACTCACGTATCATACTGCATATCCATATCCACTTTGGATCCCATTGATAACAACTCTGCTACTTCCAGTTATGACTTCAAAAATACGATCAACCAAGCCGAGGACAAAGGTGAGGATGATTGTGAGGTGCCTGGAGAACTTTCTAGACTATTACAGTAGGAAGAAAGGGCCATACAGCCTCATGAAGAGCCAGTTGAGTCAGTGAATTTGGGTACAGAGGAAGACAAGAAAGAGGTTAAAATAGGTGCGAATCTGGAGCCTAGTGTCAAAGAACGGTTAATACAGATGCTACACGACTATGTTGAGATCTTCGCCTGGTCCTATGAAGACATGCCTGGTTTGGACACTGATATTGTGGTACATTGCCTTCCGACTAAAGAAGACTGCCCTCCGGTAAAGCAAAAGGTCCATCGTATGCGCTCTGAAATGTCAGAGAAAATCAAGGCAAAGGTCATGAAACAGTTCGGCGCAGGATTCTTAGCTGTCACTTCTTATCCGCAGTGGGTTGCCAACGTCGTTCCGGTACCTAAGAAGGACGGTAAGGTACAGATGTGTGTGGACTACAGAGATCTGAACATAGCAAGCACCAAGGATGACTTCCCACTTCCTCACATTGATGTTCTAGTCGACAACACCGTGCAACACAAGATCTTCTCCTTCATGGATGGTTTATCTGGCTACAACCAGATCAAGATGGCTTCTGAGGAAATGGAGAAGACAACCTTCATTACACGGTGGGGCACCTTCTGTTACAAGGTAATGCCTTTTGGGTTGAAAAATGCAGAGGCAACTTATCAGTGCGCCATGGTCGCTTTGTTCCACGATATGATTCACCATGAGATCGAGGTTTATGTTGATGACATGATAGACAGGTCCCAGACTGAGGAAGAGCACCTTGATCATCTCTAGAAACTGTTTGAGAGGTTGAAGACGTACAAGCTTAGGTTGAATCCAAACAAGTGTACCTTCGGGGTAAGGTCTGGTAAGCTTCTGGGTTTTGTTATCAGTGACAAAGGTATTCAGGTAGACCCTGCAAAGGTAAAATCCATACAAGAGATGCCAGCTCCCCGCACAGAAAAAGAAGTTAGAGGTTTCTTGGGATTCCTGAATTACATCGCCAGGTTCATTTCACATCTGACTGCTACTTTTGAGCCAATCTTCAAGCTGATGAAGAAAGATCAAGTGTTAAAATGGAATGATGAACGCCAGACTGCTTTTGAAAGAATCAAAGAATACCTTCAAGAACCACCAATTCTGATGCCTCCGGTTGAAGGAAGACCTTTGATATTATACCTGACAGTGCTAGAAAGTTCAATGGGGTATGTGATGGGGCAGCATGACGAGTCTGGTCGAAAAGAGCATGTGTTGTACCCCAAAATTTGCCCTCGTATCTTTCCACAAGAAATCACAGCTTCTGGCTTTTCCTGATTTTTCAGACTGGCTCAAGAATCGGTCAAACAGACTTTTCTCGTCAGTCAGACAAAATTAGGGTTTTCATTGATTTTCATGGCTCTGGAACAGTTCAAACATTTGGCTTAGGGTTTGGTTGATTTTAGCTCAAGTTTTGATCAGGCGGACGTTTCTTTGGCTTTTAATCAAGAACTGGGGATTTGTGCGCGTATTTCTCAGAAAGGATTATCTTTACAGTTTCTTTTCAGTTTACTCTGAAATTTGGATTGAGGCGTTTGAATCAAGAAAATTGCAGATTGTTGTTTAATCAGTAAAGGCTAAAGCATTTGATTTGAGATGAGATAAAAGTTGAGGCGCTTAAATTGAGAATCTACAGTGATTGATTTGATCAGTAAAAGGATAAATATCTGGATATTGGTTTGATTAACTGTGCATCGGATACTTGAAGCGCCAGGTTTATTACTGATTCAATGATAAGGCCACAGTGTTTGTTAATTATTTTTCTAAAGTCAGAATAATTGGATACTTCCAGTTATTTTAATTTTAAGAAATCCAAATAATTAAATGAACTTTGAATCGAAAGAAGAATTAATTGATCAAGTTGGACTTTTTTATTTACCTTTAATTATTCGTTACAATTGTTATTTAAATACAGTATTTTACAAAGTATTCTAATGATGATTACAATAATTGAGAGGAAATAAAAAGAATTGATTGGTCAATAGAAGGACTTTTATTTATCTTTAAATTATTGGTATAATTGTTGTTGTTTACAAAAATGTTTACAATAATAATGTTACAGTAATTTAAATTGAAATAAAACAATATCCTAAATTCTAAATCTTCATCTTCTATCCAATGCTCCCTTGATGCTCATTTGATTTTACCTGCAAAGAATAAGAAAAGAAGAAAAAGTCAAAGCAGAGAAAAATAGTTAAAGATAAACAGTCGAAAAGGTTCATCATTAAAAACAAATGGCCGGAATCAGTTTTACCCTCTTTGCAAATAACGAGATTTCTCCCGGTTCACAAAGAAGGATGAAATGCTTGCAATTAAACATGAATGCACAAAGTTATGATTTTTGCACAAATTTAAAATTCTTAAGCATGCTGCATAATTCAAAACCTGCATAATTCAAAACCTGCATAGTTCAAAACCAAACAGCATATGCAAGTATAAATCCAAAGGCAAACTGAGTTCCAATGTCAAAGCAACTAAGTCAAAAAGCTGCCAAAAGGTGCACAGCTGCCCAAAAGATACCTCAAGATGCCAAAGCATCAAAAACTGTCACAAAGATGCAGGAAAATATGGAAGCAGTACATAAAATATGCAGAGGCAAAACTACATATGCAAGCAAGTTCCATCTCATCATTTTCAGCCATTTGTTTTTTCAGAAAAGACAAATGTAAACAATATTAAATGTTTAAAATTTGTCAAGAGAGAGAAAGAGAGAGGAAAGCATATTATGTTACAGCAGGTTAAAGGATAAAAAAGGCATGTATCAGAGCTATTCAAAAGGAGACAGAACATATGCAGCAGAGGTGATCACAAAGAGTGAAAGTCTCAAGCCTTGCAAACCTGCCCACCAGTTTGACCAAGAAAATATATCAAACCTGAAGCATTCAAAACCATAAGCGCCAAAAGCACAAAGGACCAAGACAACACAAGCCTTAAACCAGTCCACATAACCACAAACGGTCAAGCCTCACAAGCCTTAACAGAAAAACCAAACTGTCAACACAAACCTGAACCGTCAAAAAGCAAAAGCCTAAACTGATATAAAAACAACCATTCAGACCTTACTCGTCCAAGAGCCTGCTGAAGCCATAAAAAAAAACAGAAGCCATGTGTGATACGGTGGGAGAACTGACTAAGGTTTTGCGTTTGTTTTCGCAAATGTTTCGGTTGAGCAAGAGTCGCCACCGACTTTTTATTTTATCCTAAGGAAAGGTTTAAAAAGCACAGCAAAAACCTTTGAGATTTTTCTTGGGTTCGGGGAGTAGATTATAGGAGGGGAAGGTATTAGCACCCCTTCTATCCTTGGTTATCCATGGGCTCTTAGGTACTTACTTAGATCAACTTGCCTTAGTTTTCAATTGTTTGAAATGGTGCTTTGTGTGTGGCTTTGAAAAGGTTTTGAAAAAGATGCCTTGCATAGGCTACCCTTGTAACAATTCTTTACTCGAATGTTTTACAAAGGTGTTTGTCTTTTTGAAAAGATGTTTCAAGGGTTTGAAAAGTTGATTTTGAAAGTGTTTGTGAAGTGGGTTTTTTGAAATAAGGCAAGTGTTTTCTTGGAAAGTTGACAAGTACTTAAGAGTTCATCTACCCTAAAATTTTCTCAAAGATTTTTGTCATGTTTTAAACCTTTTGACAATTTTGTTCCACCATTGCATTTGGTGGACAATCTTGTCTTAGGAGATTAAAGGGACGGGCGCGGGTCATCGTTTAGACCATAGTTGCAATAGTGTTAAATGTCTTTGGGCAATTTTTCTTTAAAAGGGACTTGATCATTTTATTTAAGCAACATTTTGCGGGACTACGATCATTTTGATTGTTTGTTTTACCCAAAGAAGTTCAACATGCAATATGGCCCATTTTTGAAAGGCAACAAAGTGGAATACCCTAGGGGGTGCAAGTGTGAGATGTGTTTGTTTATTTTTCATGCTCATTTATCTTGTATTAGGTCCAACTATTTTTGTTCATTTTTATTCGCATACAAAACCCTAATTCTAGCATAGTATGTTTAGAAAGCATTAAAAGTGCGAAATTTAAATTCCTACGCTATTACATCACAATAATATGGGGAGGGGGGTACAATGTTTCAAATGGGGTTTATTTGGACAAGAATTTAAAACCTAAGACTATTACATCAATATTGAATATTTACAAGGTAATTTAATTGTATAAATAGATAGAAATTGAAATAAATATGCAAAATGCAAAAAGAAAGGTTTTTTATATGAAAAAAAGTATTATATATAAAAAATAAAAGAAAAATAAAAAGGTATTATTTTTGGAGTATTTTCAAATTTAGGGCAAAAACCCTAATTTTAATCAAAATGTATATTAATTAATTAATTCATATAATATTCATTATTCACATACAAAAATAAAATAAAATATGGGTATATTTGTAAAAAAGGGCATTTTTAGTATTAAATATTAAAAAATAAAATATGTATATTTTTTGGTGTTTTTACTCTAAATGCATTAATATATATATATATATATATATATATATATATCTATATATATATATATATATATATATATATATATATATATATATATATATATATATATATATATATATATATATATATATATATAATATATATATAT